>OZ026847.1:29768803-30260505 GCA_964023205.1 Lutraria lutraria
CGCTTCTTCCAAAGGATGTTGCTTTGGATGGTTTGCATTGTAAGTTTTTTCCCTATCGTTTGATACAGACACAAGTATCTGATAAGGGGTTGTTGCATGACCTTCTACAGACACTATGTTTGACCTTAAGAACAAAACAATACAAGAATCGGATCATTGTTATTGCCTTAAACAAACCTATCCATATCCACTGTCAATGATTAATCCTACGATAGTGTCAACATCTTGTCCTACAATATTAACATTGGTGGAAATGTAAAAACTTCCTTCAGAGAAATCAATCAACGAACACTTATTAGACTGTAATACAAAGAGATTTGATAAATGTTATCGGTTGTTTTGTGTTTAGTGCGGGGCATTTTCTTGTATCCTCTGGTGCTTGACCAAAAATTTGTAATGTGACATTGCACTTCAAGGGATGAAAACAATACACAAGGCAAGAACTGTCTTGATAAAATACATTTATTCCATAATGGTACAATTAACGCAGTTATGACTCTAAATGAAACCTTGACTAAAGAAAGAACAGTACTATATATATGTATACATGATACACCTTGCTTACTCTAACTACAGGGCTACATTTGCAATGATGTTTTCGATTAAGTTTGATTAATACAACCCCACTAGCTACTCTATGCTATGAGTTCGAACCCCAACATGGATCAAAATAATTTTACGCGTAACGAGACACATAGCCAACTTTCAGGAGGTCTCTGGTTCTAACCAGTTGTATGCCTGAAGTCTTCCTCTGTCGTTCACGCTGAAAAAGTCGCCAAATGACAACATTATATGTCAAGGATAACACAAAATGAGATTAAACTCATATTGCCTCCGGACTCATCTTCAGCTGAATGTAAATCTTCGAGTTGAGCAAGATGGTAACTACGGCCATACCATACCGCCATTGCAGCTTATGACAGTAATGGCTTTGACAAATCATTTGTATATAGTGACTCTTTCAATTTCGACTTGGGTCGTGTACAAACTCTTGGATTAGGATTTATTAGGACCTAATGAAACTTGAAGGGATTCCCCAATATGTATCAAGCTTTCTAACTCGGTCGATAAAGGCTTGTTAGATAACACATAAAACATTTATTGGTTAGATATGTTGACGTCGCTTTTATGTTTTATTTCAAACATTTTCAACCATTTGATTTAAATTTTATGTAAAAAATATGTATGATTACAAGCAATTATACTATCTGGAACACCAATGTCATTTTCCCAGTAGCATGTTTTTACGAAAAACAATCAAAGTATTGAAAGTACTCATGGAAACTGAACTTACATAGACTTGCAATGCAACATTGAACGGGAACTAGGTTAACAATTGCACAGCGGATGTAGAAAACGTAGTTCTTTGGTCCACATCAAAATTCGTGCGCGCCAAGCGAGTGACAGCTATAGGAAGCTTAACTTTCGTTCAGTCTCCAAAACACCATCATTAAAATTACACAAGGGCCAAGACGGATCACTCATTGTTCAGGCCGGGCCAAACATGTTGATCAGTCATTTTTGAAATATATATGTAGGTAAAGGTAAATAACTTCACAATATTTGTAAGGGCCGAAGAAATGATACATACAATGGTGATCAGTATATATACACGGTTGTTTGATTTTGGATGAATTGATCGTCTGTTACTTGACATGTACTTTAATTGTGGCATGAACATCTTGTCGCCATGATTTCTATGCGTACATGGCATCTTTAGAAACTTCTGTGACAGTAACTTGCTCTACAAAATGACATGCACAAACAAAGTACCAATCCATACTCTACAGTGTGCATGACTGCTACGATGTTACTTCGAAGATTCTGACAAGGTTAGAACAATGCTTGATTTTAACTAGAAAGTATGTGGTAGTTCGCATTATATATTGAATGACCGTCGTATAAATCTTGATAATATTCATAAATACGAATATTTCTTACGATATGTCGCGGAATATGAAATTATCAAGTCATGCTTATGAGGTATTAAATATACAAAATAATACGATGTATATGTGTTAATGTTATCATATATATCTTATATTGTTCTCCCACTGAAGTACTCGCGCAGTCTATCTTAAAACAATAAGATATACAAACGTCAGTAAATGATCTTATCATGATGGCTTAAGTGTCTTTTGTTGAGAAATATTAATCCCTAATGTATTTACAAACTTACATTTGAGTGGTACATATCTTAATGGCGCTAAACAATGTTGCCATTAGATTAAATGATGAATAAGTCCAAGAAATACATTATCTTGACATTGTCAAACTTGTCTCAGGCCAACCTCTGAATAAAGGATATTCTTTCAAAAAGACGTAACGGATTATTTATAAAGTGATCTCCAAATTACGGAAATAAAAGCCATTGAAAAAAAACGGCTCCGATTACTTAGAAAGAAAAGATATCCAAATTACGGTCACATTTTGTTTTTTTTCCAAAGGGTGGCCTTTGTTCACAGGTTTGACTGTGTCCCACTTTTGTTGTAAAAACTACGAAATTATCTGCTGCATCACATTGATGAAAAACAGTGGGAACATGGTTTCACACTTCCAAATCATTAATCAATTTCAAATTTAACTTTTTTCTTTTACAAATGCCAGAATCAAATAAATCAAATGAAAATATACACATCAGAATACATCTTCCAGAATTCAAAAGTTTCATACCTGGAAATACAGCAACTGATTGTCGTAAAACATAATTACCGTCAGACTTCTGTGAAGTCTATTTAGTGAATTATTCAAATTGTTTGCGAGATAGTAATTCGACATTGAGGAATTACATAATGTTAATCTACAAAGATCAAGGAACTGAATAACACGTGTTATTTGAATAAAACATACATCACGCGATGGTTTTAAAACAAGCTGCCCGTCCGGTTAGCCCATAGGTTAGAGCGTTGGTTTTCTGATCAAGAGGTTGTGAGTTCATACACTGGCCTGGCGAAGCTCACACTATCCGTGACAAATTTGACTGATGATATTACATCCTAATGTTAAATTGTCCCCCCCCCGCCTCTGTATTAAATGTGGTAGCTGAGCAGTAACTTGCGGTTAGAATGTGATTAGTACTGGTTAAGGTCTATATGAAGTCCACGGAAGCTGGTTAGTATAACTGCCCGCCACGACGTAACTGAAATAATGTTGTAAATGGAGATAAATGTGATGAAATAAATTCAAAACAAACCAAATTGTTGAATTTAGGTTGACATTCGTGTCTGTTATAAATGTGAGACACACATGGATATTTTTTTATTAGTGTGCACGAATTAAACTCATTAACAATTCTAATGAACTATTAAACATCTCCATACATTGCGTTGCAGCTTCAGCTTTTAATTAGTTATGCCCGAAGACAGGCAACATGCAATAAGCGGGCATCTTTCGACAGTTTAGCTCAGCAAATGTTTTTTCTTAGATGAAAGAAACAACGGTTTCCTTTTCTAAATAATTTACATCTGCTAGGCATCCGACGTAGTATATTGAGCTTGCTGTGATGTCTGTAGTGTTCTGTTTGTCTTTTAACGGATTGTAGACGAATAATAAGTATCAGATGACAACCCAGGATACACCAATACGCTGAACACAGCATACATCTAATAATGAATGTTTATTTACATAAGTCTCTACATGACTATTATCAGAGATCAGGTTATGTGGCTCGCAACCCGCACATATAGACTAATTGACTTCCAGCACGGTATGGCGCTCGATCGGTGAATTTAATATGAATACCAGTAGTATAAGGCGGTACCCTGGCACCCATGCCCTCTGGCACCAATGCCTTCTGGCACCCATACCTCCTGGCACCATATAGAATATAGAGTAAATAGAGTAAGGTCGGTGCCAGAAGTTTTACAAAATGGGGACAAATTAGGACAAATTGTGACAAATTAGGACAAATTGTGACAAATTGGAAATCAAAAAATAATTTTAGGAATGTTCTGTGTGTGTATAGACTTAGACAATGAGAGAATTTTCTTTCGAAAAGACATGGTGGCCCTGAAAAGGGCCGTTTGTGGTTGGTGGCCCTGAAAAGGGCCGTTGGTGGCCCTGAAAAGGACCGTTGATAGTTTTTTAAACTTTTAAACTATGCTGACTGATCTGGTTGGGTACATAGTTCGCATTGGCAGTCTGGTGGGGATAGCAGAGCCTGCATGTTAGATCCCCACAGGACCATTCCTGTTCTGGTACTGGTGGTTGTTCCGTGTACTCAACTTGAGCGGTAGTGATGATACGCCAATGCTCTTCTTCTTGTTGTTGTTCCCGTTGTCTATTCGCCGTTCGTTCCCGAGCATCTCGCTGCCTTTCTCTGACTTTATCTCGAAATTGCTCTCGCATTTGAGATAATTCTTCTCTATGATGAAATCGATTGGTTTCAATGCAATTCAAAGTCTCACCAATGGTTTGAAGATCTCGTTCCCTTTTTCTAACAATGCTAGCCGCTAAGCGACTGATTGAACGCCATACCCTGCTCTGTTTTTCAGTCAGTTGTTTTGCTGTTTTGAGTTCATTGAATAAAGCCTCCATCTTGAGCGTTTGAGTTCTCAGAATGAAATGAGGCATTGTAAGTATTGTATTACACCCCCCCACTCTCGTGGTTGGATGACGTCATATTGCTTGGATGACGTCACCCTAGGGTTGGATGGCGTCACGCGCCGATGCATGTGCGGAGCTTGATTTTTATGAACTTAGAAAAAAGACAACAGACACCTAGTTTCAGTTTTTCTAAACTTTTATTTTTGTAACAAGAAACTACATGAAACATTTTATGAAACAGTAACATTGTTTAATGATCACCATAAAGAGTTGTATTTCTATGTATGATACTATGATACAAACGTCTGTGACCTTCTGGTCTAGAGTTACGTTGAGCAAAACACTTTTGTCCACATTTATTCACATATTGAGCATGCATGTAATAAGTACCATAATATTGTTGAAACCAATGCGTCACATAAGTGTCATTTTTTCCATACATGTCCGGTTTGAATCGGGTTAACAGTATCTGGTTCAAGTCACATTCACGTGAGATAAAATCCAAAGCGAATAGACAATACACACCACACACCGGTAACATATCGCCTTGTATTCTCATGGCATTCCACAGATAAGTTTTGTTGGCATGTTTTTTCACAAAGGATAGAATCTCTTCGAAAGGTGGTAATCCGTAGGAATCAAAGTACACTGCTTTATTGTCTTTTAAATAAAGAGCCACCCAGTGTTCTCCAGGTTGATTCCCGTTATGGGTATTCACAATATAGGCTTTCACGTCATGCGGTTTCTCTGAAGGTAATTGATCTTTAGCACAAACACGTGCACGTAGTGGTTTTAATAACGGTGAATGATCTAATAGGTATTGTAGTTCATTCGTCTCCATAATGCCAATTTCTGTTGACACGTTCAGCCCAAACACTGATCCACTGATCAATGAACTGATTCTGAGTGAGTTCTTCTTTAAATTGAATCCATAATCGACACGCGTCTCCTTTTTCACTATCGGTCAAGGTCACTAATTCAGGATACCACTTTTCCATGACCTTGAACACGTCCAAACGTTGAATCGCTTTTTGAATGTAAAGTTCTGTCCACTCTTCCGTATTCGTGTATAAGCAGAGTACATGTTGTACTTGACTAGGATGATTCACTCGACAACCATAACAGTCTTTATGCACTTGATTATAAATTAAAGATTGGAGTGCTTCTGTGACGTGATGATTCAAGCACTCTTGTAAAAAGTCCGTCTTTGAACTTGTACAACAAGGATACGCCAATAACTTCATTTCGTAATCTTGTCCTTTTTCCAGGTGTTCAATATCCATGTCTTCCATGTACTTCTCTGAATTGATTGATTTCAATTTGATTGTCGTATTCCGCAAATACAATCACGTTGATGGCTTGTGCAAGTGCTGTTCCAAAGTGAAATTCCAATCTCAGATTGCCCGTTTTTATAGGATGGAGTTGACCTTCCTCGCAACCTTGATCTGCTGTCAAGTCCAACCCCCAGAGTGTGTATCCGTTCCGATAATCATTCATGCTCAATCCAAATGAACGATTGAGACCAAGAGCTCCTGTCGCTTGATAGAGTGACATGTAGGATCTTAGAACTTCTCCCGTTTCAAAATTGGGTTGAAACGCTTTGTTATGAATACTTTTTCCGTCAATGTTGACTTCTAGATGATTCAGTGTAAAATGACGGAACTCAAAGGGGTTGGTAGCCATGTCTCCATTCATGTCTCCATTTCTTACCATACCGATGATAAGACGTTTTGGCAATTGACCTTGAAATAAATGATCTTCAATCTTGGATCGTTGACCGTTAGGAATCGTAAATGTTTTTACTTCAGTTCGTCGGATGGGGATTTTCATGTTATGTTGAGCAATCTGTTGATTGAGTTGATTGGCTACCACTGGCAGTAAATCTAATGTTCTTACATTAAATCCTGCTTCTAGAAACTTGATTTTAGCCGGTGAAGTACTCATGAGACAGAATTGAGGTGACGCTTTGTTTAGTCTTAAGCGTATTTCCATACCATTGGGTAAATATTTATCTTGCATCATCAGATCCAAATGAAGCCGTCCACATAGTTCCACCACACAACTTTGATGGACACGAGCACGTCTCTTACCATAGCCCTTGTTATTCCCGTCATGTACTTTTTCGAGCATATGACCAGCGGTGTCTTCAGCCCATAACTCTAGCGCCTGAAGCTGAGTGTCTTTACAGCTTGAGGTGAAGGAGAGTAAATTTTCTATGTATGCCCGATAGCCATACGTGTCCGCATTGCTGGTGATCAGTTTATTATTCAGATACACATCAATGCTTGAGAACATGCTGTGAAAGAAATTGTTGACGGTAGCAATTTCACTGTCGGCCGCTAGGTCTGTACCATCTGACTGTATAATTTTGAGTTTTAGGTACAGGTAAGATTGATTCAGATCTGTCCATTTTTCTGTCTGTGCAGGAATCACAAATTCAATCGGAGCATTATTGTCCAGGGCAGAAATGGGATAATGCTCAGTCCATTGACCTTCTTGCATGGCTGTCATGGTAGGTGGCACAACAGACACATCCAACTCTGTCTTACTACATTCACAGGAACCGTGTTGCATCATGATTAATCGAAAATATCAAGAGGTCTGGCCTGCTTAACTCGGCGATGATGAAGTTTCGAATGAGGTCTTTTCTTGACTGGTTTGCTCTTTATACGTCTTTTAGGGCTGGCCACGGCACGTAGTAAGGATTCACCCACATCTTTTAATACAGAGGCTCCTCGTTTTCGTATTACTTGTTTAACGTTTGATCCTGTCAAGATATCTTTCATAGCGGCTTTTCCTTGCTGGAGTCCTTCTTTTTTCAAGGTGTGAACTCCAGATTTCACAAATGGATTTAGTAAAGGCATAATTCTTTTCATGGCTTTCTTAAACATGGATCCAAGTCCGTGTCCATATTGTCGAGGTTGACCTTGGTAAGTAGGTATCATTGTCTTTGACGTAGGTGTAGTTTCACCATAGACTTCCCATGAATAAACTGAATAGACTGGCCAGTGTCACCCCTTATATGGATAGTGATGGTGTCAAAGTCGGCTTTAGCCAGTGGTACATAGTGTAAATTCAAGAACTCGAAATGAATATGAGGGTTAGTTCCTGCTTTCGTTCTCGGATCAAATGGAGCTACACGTAAGATGGGGGCTTCTATGTTTCCCAAATAGGTATAAGACGCAAGGTCGGAATAAACAAACAAATGATTATGACCCATGTTAATATCTACGCCATGAGGAAACGGTTCCGGAGTGTCTTTAAAAAAGATGGTCGAAGAACTATCAGGGACTCCACCCAGTTTAATAAACATGTGAGGATGAAACTGAATGCCTAGTTGATCCGAACTGTCCAGTTTTGCGCGTTTACTTTGTCCTGAAAAACCCATGGTAAATCGAAGGCCTTTCTGTCTAAATATTTTACCTAATTGATCTTTCACGGTAAAGTCAATCGTCTCGATCAAATGTTGGGGTGTGACATAAGTTCCTATAGGAATACAAAGTCGTACACCTTTTTCTTCTTTATTGGGGAGAGTACAATAGGTCTCAAAGTTTTCTAAGGCCTTACCCAGGACAGGATCATGTGTGACAATGTAGAAATGTCGCTCTTCTTCAGTGACATTAATGACCTGACTAGGAACAATCATTTCCACTAAGGCAATTTCCCAGTCTTGTTTATTGAGATGGATGGGTTTTGCCAGTTTGGTACGAAAACAACATTGCGTATTGTCTTGGAATAAATCCATAGAGCTATCACTCATGAGTGTGATGTAAAACGAACTCATGTTGATTTAGGTTTATTGAATTTCAAGGAGGGATTCGGTAGAATATAACCTAGAGAACTACTTAAAAGCAGAAGCCACAATTCCCGATCGGGTCGTTGAAAACACAAATTAAATAGCGATACGGTAATAATAATAAATACCACTACAATTTGTGACAAAAAAGTGACCTTATTTTTGGGTTCACACAATTTGGTTTGCTCTGAGGCAGTCACTACCACACTGGCCGTATCGGTTTGAGACATGATGTATTTATTAACAAACTTCAAACGAGATGGGATTCGGGAATCCAACTGTCAAATTTCGAAGGATAACCTTTCCAATGTACTTTAATTTCTCGTCTTCCGTCTACCTTACTCTGGCGATGTGCGAGCACTGATTCAATTTCATAGATAGCATCATCTTTTATAACCTGTACTTCAGAGAAATAAAACGAACCCAAAATGGGTTCTCCGTCTAAATCAGTCAATTTCACAGTAGCAGGAGAGGTCTTTTTGACTTGGATCACTTTAAACAGTTCAGTGGTCCAGTTGGGTAGATAACCTTTATCAAATGTACGTTTTGTTTTATTGATACGAACAATATCTCCCACATGAAGGGTCGTCGACGCTTTTTTTCTTGATTTTCCATACAAGGTCAAGGCCACTTGAGATTCGTTATTCTCATTCACGGATACGGGTGCCATTTGTATACTACGATGAACACGATGATTATAGGCATGCACGAGATCAGACAATACCTGAATATACCTTCGTGTTTTATGATGCGTAAAGTATTTCCACATGCGTGATTTTAAGGTCCGTTGAAAACGTTCCACTATACTAGCCTTAGTTTCTGGGTTTTCAGTCGTAAAATAATGAATCCCTACTTTGTCTAAAAACTGTTGAAACCTTTGATTCTTGAATTCTGTTCCTTTATCGGTTTGCAACGCTTTAGGTTGTCTCGTTTTAAGAATAGAGCGAAACGCTTCCACCAATGTGAGCCCCGTTTTATCCTTGAGGGGAACGACCCAAGCATATTTTGAAAACACGTCAATAACACACAACAAATATCGATAAGGGGTGTTGTACTGAGCCAGGGATTGCATGTCTGCCAAATCAGCTTGCCATTGAGGATCAATACCACCCACAATCGTTTTCCGTCTCGAGAATGCCCTACGGATAGGTTTGTGCAGGGTATAGGTCTTTTGCCCCTTCAACCAGGATCGCACTTGACTTGGCGTAATGGATTTCAGTTGAGTTCGAGCTGCTGTAGTAAGACGTTCTACCCCACCAAAACCAGCCGGATGATGGGGATCATAATAAATCTGATGTAACAGACTGTCTACCTTTTTGTTCATGTTGTCTAGTAGGCTTCCCACTTAGGTTCTGCTTTCATCTGTTTGACAGGTTTACTTATAGGTTCTGCTTTCATCCGTTTACTTATAGGTGAACGAGACTCAACAAAACTATCAAATTCATCATCTTCCTCCGAATCGTCTGCTTTTTGCATCCATGACCATCTCCGTTTATTTCCTATCACTTCTTGTGGTACATTGACATCTCTTAGTCCACTAGAAAACTGTTCCCATCCTCTAGGCTCCGACCCTTTTCTATGACGGATGACATCATTGACCAAATCAATAATGTTGGATCCTTGTATTGGTTTTCCATGGTATTCCAACATCCCATGATCATTCCATGACATGTGGGGATGATTTTGTAGAAAGTGTAATAAAAGCTGAGTTTTTCGACGCATGGTAGTAGGAACACTTTCAAGAATCCGATCCGTCAATGTAGCAGGAGCCGCTTGTGCCCCTTGTGCACCTTGAGCAGCTGGAACAACCGGTGCAGCCGGTGCAACCGGTGCAGCCAGAGTAGCCGGTTCACGTGCTTTTTGATGAGACAGTTGAAACTTTTGCAAGACTTGCCCATAGTGTTGTGCTTTTTCTGATTCAGACAACGATTCATTTTGTAATACGTCTCCCATTTGTTTCTGTAAATCGGATGTTTGACTGACTTGCGGGGGAGGAGGTAAACGTGGTCGTTGTTCTGTTTTCCATCGATTCATCTCTTCTAGCATTTTGAATGGGACGATAGCCATTTTCTTCATAGCTTTTTCACCAGTGTGGCAACACCTCCACTGAGTGCTCCTGCAGCAACAGCTTTAGCAATGATTGGAGCAAGAGCCAGTAATGGAAATAATCCTCCTTTTTGATTCAACACACGTTTCTTTTTTTGAATGGATACTCTTTTATCTGCTAAAGTGCGGAGATGTTGACGCTTGGACTTCAACCTTTGCTTTTGAGAGGGGGATAAGGCAACATTGCCTTTTAAAACATTCTGACAGCATTCTGCCACACATTGAATCATTTCTTTAGATGCTCCATGTATCATCTTTCTTCTTAACCCATCTGGGGCTTGAGTTAAACCCAAAACCAGATGTCCGTATTTATGCAGGAGTGGTCTCTTTGGTGCCATTATGTCAAATAATACCTGTTTTTACTTCTTTACAGCTTTTATACTAAAGCATCAAAGGCTTGTCTTGAAGCTGGATTCATAGGGCCCTGTCTCATCAGGTGAATACGATGTCTCAAAAGGGGTTTCAAGACAGCCTGTCTTGATAAGGTAGACAAGGATAGGGGTGAAAAACGGCACAATGGAGTGTCTGGTGAACTTCTTGAACTGGGAGATGATCTACTGGATGAACTCCTAGATGAATTTCTTGAAGAACTCAAACTACTTGGCCCACTGCTTGAAGAACTACTTGGTGAACTTCTAGAATAACTTCTAGATAAACTGCTTGGCCCACTGCTTGAATAACTTCTTGAATAACTCAAACTACTTGGCGAACTTCTAGATAAACTGCTTGGCCCACTGCTTGAATAACTTCTAGATAAATTTCTTGAAGAACTGCTTGGTTCACTTCTTGATAAACTTCTTGAACTTCTAGATGAACTGCTTGGTCCACTTCTAGATAAACTTCTAGATGAACTTCTTAAACTTTTAGGTGTGCTAAAACTGTTTGATCCACTTCTAGAAGAATTTTGAGATGAGCTTTTAGATGAATTTCTAGATGAGCTAAAGCTCAAACTACTCACAGGACTGATAGGAGACCATTGTAACTTACTGATTGGAGTTACAGCCATAGAGGGTGTTGAAGTGGTTTGCTTTCGACGACGGAGAGTAATAAAACGTTCATTGATCTTGGCAGGCGATTTTCTAGCTTTTTTAGCTGGAGCTTTTCTAGGTTTTCTAGCAGGCGATTTTCTAGCTTTTTTAGCTGGAGCTTTTCTAGGTTTTCTAGCAGGCGCTTTTCTGGCTTTTTTAGCTGGAGATTTTCTTGTTCCGAATTTACGAATCGTCTTTTGACCATTCCATCGGAGTAAACTTCGTATCATGACTCCACCAAGAAATCCACCTCCTCCTGGTTTCAATATGAGTTGACGTTTAGTATCCATGTCCACTTGATCATCTCCCAGCTGCTCTAATTCATGCTGATGTTTTTGCATAAAGTTTTGTGTTTGTTTAGGTAGCACAATTTTCTTTTTTAAAATCACCTTTGCTGCTAAGGTGAACCACTTGAGCATTTCTTTTAATCCAGACCTTAGCATTTGCTCCCGTACAGTAGGGTCTCGTTCCTGACCCAAATGTTCTAACGATTGAGCTATGGCTGTGGCTGACATGATGACTGAATGATCTTATATGAGTAAACGATGTTTATATATACACAACTGGCCCACGTTTTTCTCCAGTGATCCAGTGATGAAAAATATCTGTTCTTAACCGATAACTGTCTGGTGTTTGAGGGTGAAAGTCAATCACTAAATACCCATGAGGTGTAGAGATAGCATCTTGATAAGCGGGTAACAAGTGTGGCAATTGAATTTGATTCGCCAACACTTTGATTTGTCCTTTATCTCTTGTGTTTTGAAATAAGATCATGTAATGTGCATTTAAACTCAGGGTACGACTGGCTTTCGATTGTTGAAACATGTTTTGTGTAATGTAGATCACACTAGCATTACGATGGTGACCTTTTCGTGTAAACCATAATTTGATTTTCTCTTCATCTTTATCACCAAGCATGTCATCAAATATAATTAAATGAGGAATGGATGTATCCTCTACTATCTCTTCATCCTCGTCAGGTATCCCCTGTATGAACCGAATACTAGGTTCTTGTTCTTGTAATTGTGCATAGGCTACTTGCCATTCTTTGTAACACCATACAATACGCTCTGGTACTACTTGAAACAAATCTGATTTGTATTCCAACACCTTTTTTACAAATTGTGTTTTACCAGAGCCACTAGGGCCTGAGATAAACATATTGCAAGGATGCTTAAAAAGTAAACTGGACTCCATGACGTGAAAATCACAACTAACACTATTGGAAGAAAAACATTTTATTTATTTGTGTAACAAGTTTATGTATGAGTACAAGAATAATCACAACAAGAACAACACATGTCATTGTTCACCACCTGTTTGAACCAATCCGTTTCACTCAAGTCCATGGGTACTGATTGGTATGAATTCATCACATGAAGTCCATGTTTCATTTCTTCAAACATGTCTGGTGTACTCAACTGTTGTCGAATCCATTCCAGAGAATGATGACCTTCAGGTATCTTCATACGATAAGCAAATACCAATGCTTTTCTCAACAGGGTATGGTTCATAATATCAAACTGTTCCATTCTTGAATCGTGTGAATCACTCTATCGTTACATACATAAGTATTCCAATCGTCTCGATGGATAGCTTTCAAGTCTAAGTTTGCACTGATCATAGCATCACGAATCATCTGTCTAAATAGTTCAAACGTGTGAGGGTTCAGAATCCACGCGCGAATGTCCTTGACCTTGACAAGGTCATCTTGTACAATACTGTATAACGTATCCGTATACAGCTCAAAATCCAAAATGTAATATAAACTTATAAATCGTCTAGATGGTTTAACCATAATTGAATATTTCCTGAACAAATCACTATTCTAGGTCGATTCGCATGAACGGCTTCAATCTCGTCTTTGACTTCTCTTAAGCGATGCCTTAATTTATAGAACACGGCACGATACTGTAGAATATGAATAACATGAGTGAACGGTACCTGTCTCTTAAATACCATGATACCACGTATTTTAAACTGTGAATACGGACGCCATCCGGGGTGAGATCTCCCATTGTCCTCTTCAGCCATACTGAACCATATCACATTGGGGGTAGAACGAAAATTGTTAGCTAAGGCAGATACGTCGCTCAAATTAGCATCGTGGATTAAAAAATCCCATGTCGTAGATAACATACGATCTAAGCTTTGTTGTACCACATTCAGTTTTCGTAGAATCGGTAATTTTTGGTTGAATGACAAGTCCTGGCGATCACCTACATCCTTCAACAGTCTCTCTATCCGTCGATGATTTGTATGTTGTAAGCTATGTATAGCATTATGAGTAGCCCATGTGTGCACTAACTCCATCTTCCATGTTTTAGCGTTAGCCCATATGACATAACGATAAATTTTAAGTCTCAGCTCTATCGGTAGTAAGGGTATCCAATCCATGTCTTTATGAATAATGAATTTTAGATGACTTGTTCTAGGTCAAAAGGTATCCTAAAAGGTCAAGGTCAGTCATGTAGATAACCATAAGGCACAGTCATATGATTCTCGACCACAATACGTTTGGTATATACCGAACGAAATGTTTTGACTTGTTTCTCACTGGTCACGGTTCTGTCCTTATGACGTTTAATCCGAGAAGCATATTCAACTACGGTCGAATAATTATGTCTGTCTTTCACACAATCCACCATCGTATTGAAATTCACTTGTTGAGTGGCATTGTAGTCTAACGTAATGCCTTTCACTTTGCATTTTTGATGGAGTTCACCGTTTTCAATGTATTCATAGCCATAGTTCTTTGGACCTAAAGCGACATATCTCACAATACGACCCTTTGGTACCTCATCTGTCCATTTTCCCAATCGACTGGAGATAATAGGAACATTATAGCCATCAGGGTCATGAATGTACATACAACTGTCTGTGTCAAAATACAGTACTCTCTTTCCTAGAGGTTCAAGCACTTTGTACAGTTCTAATCGAGCATAAGCCGTCACAAATGAAGCCACCACAGGATTGGCTGATGAATGAGGGTCTGCTTTGTCCGATTCATCAGTATAATTCATTAACATGAATTCATCATGATCAAAACACTCTGCATATTTCACAGACTTTTTAGGATCGTTCAGTATTCCGTAGAACTGGTCCAATCGATGAACATACTCTGTTTTAGGCAAGAGGTTAGTTTGAGCATTTTTACCCCAGAGACAATTCAGCATGGTTTTGGCAAAAGCTCGTTTTCCTGGATTTTTCTCCACCTGTTGCAAACGAATTCCTTCTGCTTCAAAATAATCCTGTTTAAATTTATATTGAGCCTCTTCCGTATCCACCCCTGGAAGATATCCACTAGCCTCTTGTTTCATTTTCAAGTATTTATCAATGTATTGCCGATAGACGCCCGTACTCCATTCATCCCAGTGCCATACATGATACACTTTTGATACTTGATAGCCTAAAGCAATAGCTTTAGCCAATTCAACATGAGTCCATGTGCCATACAAGAACCGTTCATACGGGGAATGTGTACAATAATCCATCTCCTTCTCAGCACAGGTACGGCATAGCGTAAACACCATTTTACTATTACAGTGTATGGGTAAGACAGGCATCCATAAATCTTGCGGGGGTAGAACACGACATTTAATCAGTCCTTTGTATTTCTCAATATGCTGTTGATCAATTTGTTCTTGACTCATGATCACTGGATGACCTATCGGATAAGCCCTGTACTTGTTCACATACGGATAGAGAGAACAAATATCCACATATTTGATTTCTTGGTCGTTGTCTACTTCATGATACAGTCGAACGGCATTCGTACGACCTCCGAACAAAGCTTCCCTGGGTTGAATCGGGCCTTGACCATGATAGAATCGTTCCACTCTTGTCTTATAGGCAGGATCCTTTTGACAACGCTGATCAAATTCACATTCCCACATGACCACAACAGGATACCCCTGTTCTTTCAAAGACTCCAGTCGCTTATACGTATCGTGATAGGCCTGTTGCATGGTTCTCAAAGTATACGGATTGATGGTACTTCGGTTAGGAAAACAGGTGGGGCATCCATGGTACCAACATCCCATGAATTCATACACGGTGTTGGTCTCTTGACAATAGCCATCCACGTAATAAGGTCCAATTTTGACTTCGCCTTTGTTATTCAAGGCATGCCGAATATGTATCTCTTCGGTGACAGCCATCATTTGTAGCCAACGTATGCCTTTCATGGAATACCGGGTTTTATTGGGATACCCGGCATCCGAAATCACGGCTAAACTATGAGGTGGCATGGAATTTTTGCGCCAGGCTTTGTTACACACTTGAGCTAACGTTGTAGCTTCAGTAAATGGATCTATTTGATCACTGTCCAATAATTGTTGACGAAATTCTCCACACCCGCGTCTTAAAATGTCCACATCCGATTGACAGTATTTCTCCATTTCCTTTTGAAAATCAAATACGTCACCTTTTCTTTCATTGTACCAGGTTAAAAACTCTTCACGTCGCTCTGGTTTCATACTATCCGGTTTGTAAAAGTGTAGCGGCAAATAAGGTCCCACATAATCTTGATACGCCAAGGTGTTTGCATAGAATGGAAACCATCCTTTGGCTAACTCGGTCAGTCCAAATGTATTGGGAAAATAGGAGAGAGGCATACTCAGGAAACTGAGGGAGTCAATCATGCGTATTCCATGCACTCTCAATTGAATGATTTTACTACCATTCATAATCAACTGGGGTTTCGCCGTCCCCTGAGTGACCACATATCTAAGAATAAACTGAGCGTCATAGCCTTGAGCATTGTGGGCTATCACTGTCGATCCTCGATGGGTAGGGAGGAATAGCCAAGTACAGAATTGTTGTAACGTATTTTCACCACGGAATGTCATTTGTCTGGCTTCATTCACCTCTTCACAATACTCACATGGAGCTTTCACTGACTTACACATACAGTCACCACAAGCACGTTGAGCCACACAAAAATTAGGGATATGTTCTCCAGAATCAAAACGACATTCAAAATCAAAAAAGATGAATGGTACTTCTGGTTGTTTTCTATTGGGTGGTTCATACGTTGGAATGTAACAGTCATGATCTGGTCCTACTATGGCTTTACAACACCTACATTTCTTTGTCCCTGGGCAAACGTGATTCCGTTTCGTTTCAATCACCTTTTGTCCACATTTCTTACAATTCCATACGGATTCACAAATGGTTTTACGTTGTTTTCCCGTTTTTGTTTTATGATTGTCAAAACATGCCTGACTCTGGAATAGGCGACGACAATCCGGACATCTTATAGATTGTCCTGCTGGGCACAGGGTGTGAGCATAACACTGACAAATATGGCTACACTGGTGTCCTTCACGGTGATCATAACCGACATCACACCATTCACAATAATAAATCCTTCCGAGAAATCCGGTAATGGATACGATACAGTCATAATGATTATCATGGTGAAAGATATGAATCACACGACTTTTTTCAGTCAGAGCAGGTGGTTTGAATAACAATTCACTTCCATAATGTTGTGGATGGATTTTAATCACATAGCTGGGATAGATATAGTCCTGTAGTTTTTGGTATTCTTCTATACCACACGACTGATCCGATGAAATACCCACTTGCTTCAATAATGCTTCAGCTTCGTATTTTTGAAGATTTTTCTTAGACTGGCGTATAAGATGCCATCGTTTTTTCCATTGCGGGGTTTGATTTTCATCCACTTTACACTGTCCCACTACAATCGATCTAGCTAAACACATAGAGTCTTTACTATTGTCAATACACACAACACTTGTCTTTGACTTCCGCATACTGGATAAGTTTGATGCTTTAAACGTTTTCTTTCCGGATCCCTGTGGCATAGCAATATGCGTAATTTCCATCTGTGCCGCCCCATCATGAATTTTAAATTGACGGTTACTCTGTGCCACACGTTCAATTTCATCCAACACCGTATCTCCACTAATACGAGATGCCCTATTAAACGGAACATGTATCCCAAAGTCCAAATCAGGATGTAGAATAGATACTCGAACTCGATCATTCGACTTCACTTCACATCTCTTGTAGAGTTGATCCATCATATCATTAAACAACCTGTTTGTAAATTCAAACGATTGATTATACGACTGAAATGTCACATCATATACTTTGGATTGAGTCTTAAATTTCCTTGACTTTCTTTCCATGCGTGACTGTATGTCATAATAGTCGCGCACAGGTTCAAACTTGCTTCGTTTAGTTGGAGGTTCATCCTCACCACTAGTACTGTCGGTATCTGACATGATTATGATCTTAAAACTTCTCCGCCGTTTTTTATACTTCGGGTTCAAGGTCACAACGCGTGACACTCTATAAAAGACGTACGCTCCGTCCGTTTTTTATCATTTCAACATGAGCGATCCTAAAATGAACCAAGTTGAAGAGAACCGAGATCAAACTTTGATGTATTCATTAAAGAAGAAAATTAAAGAGCTTAACAACTTAGCGGATCAGCTCTGTGGACAGAAAAATGTAACATGGGATCATATCAAGTGTTATCGTTGTGGAAAGAAAGGACATTATTCTACAAGCTGTACGGAACCCTTCAACAATGAATGCTTTTATTGTCATGAACAAGGACATTTCATCGCAGACTGTCCTAAGAAACAAGGTGAACAGGTCGATCTACAGGACGCAGAACAGAGTAAGAAAAAACGTAAATACAAAAAGAATCCAACAAAAACTGTGAGTGACTTTGTGTAATCCGGACAATGTGTTGGACAATGTGTTGGACAATTGTGTATATAAGTGAGTTGTATTTTGTTGTACTTTGTTGTACTTTGTTGTACTTTATAAATGTTTTCAAAAATAAAATGATAGACAATGTAATATGCTTTTGTCTTTGCTTGAGATATAAAACGAATCTAACACATATGGTGGCCCTAATAAGGGCCGTTGGGTAATTCATTGCATTTCTGCAAGAAATAGGTATCGCCAATAGTTGGCTCTCAAATCCTCATCATAAAAGACGGAAAGGTCAGGGTATAAATTACCCATCTTGACAATACTAACATCTTGGAATTCAGACAAGTCTGGGTACAAATTACCCATCTTGACCACCCAAACATCTTCTTGTAACTCATCAGGTTCATCAGAAGAACTTTTCAAGCAGTTGCCCATGTTGAATCATGAAACATAAATGAGCTATGGAACATGAGAAAAACACTGACCTAGAACAGACCAATGAAATGCCAGTAAAATAGACCAATGAAATACCGTTAAAATGGACCAATGAAATACCGTTAAAAATGGACCAATCAGAGTCCTTGTATCATATGAGAGTCAGTGACCTTGCCTTGATCTAATTTCATTCTGTATCAAGATGTCACAGAGAACAGTCAATATTATCAAGAGAAAATATGCTGCCTTAGGGCGGTATATAGAGCAGCTGGAGATGCAGCTAGAAGAGCTGCGCTTTGAAGTGAAAGAGCTGAGAGAGGGAAAGGAGTTTGCAGAGGAGGTCGTGGTCAGCTCTGGGGAAGAGGACTGGGGGGATACCCCTCAAGAATCAACCCCAGAGAACTGGGAAGATGAGTTAATAGAGGTTCCTTCGAACCTCTACCAACCCACACCGGACCCCAAGGATGTCCAGAAATGGGACAAGTGGTGTCCCGCTTGTATGGGGAGATGCGGTCAACGCCATTAATCCCCATACAAGCACCAACGGTCCTTTTCAGGACCACCAACGGCCCTTTTCAGGGCCCCCCATACAATTCAGAAAGAATCATTCTCATATTGTCAATATTTACAGTCCTATCTGATAACACCAAATACAAATATACGGTGTGAGGTAAGTTTTCTATAAACATTTCCTACAAATATAAGTGATAGTATGATGTGTACAATCATTTTCAACAAATATAAGTGCTGTGATTGTATGAAGAACAAAGTATTTCCCCCACAAATATAAGTGTTAGTATGTGATGTACAATCATTTTCAACAAATGTCTGCAAAGTGCTGTGATAGTATAATGTGTACAGTATTCAAATTGCTGTGATAGTATAATGTGTACAGTCTGCAAAGTGCTGTGATAGTATAATGTGTACAGTCTGCAAAGTGCTGTGATAGTATAATGTGTACAGTGTTCAAATTGCTGTGATAGTATAATGTGTACAAAGCATATCTACAATATAACCTTGACCTTGACGTGTCAAACACTTGTTCAAAAAAAACTTGAAGTGTCACACTTATTTTAAAAAAACTTGAAGTGTCACACGTATTCAAAAAAACTTCTCACAATTGACCTTGACCTAATAGAACACTGGCGCGTGCAGGCAAAAAGTATAAATACCCCCGGCGCAGACACTATTTTTTCATTATCTAGCATGGAGTCCTTCAACATGCCATACGATATATTGAGAGAAGCACTAGAATCATCTGAGTTAATAGACCCGAATGCGGGTATGCATTACAACCAGCCGAAGTACAACCAGCCAAAGTACGGTCAACTACAGTATAGGCAGCCACAGTACAGCCAATACAGTCAACCACTGTACAGTCAATACAGTCAACAGTCCATGGTAGATGTACAGCCTATGGTAGATGTACAGCCGATACAACCCATGGTAGATGTACAACCCACTATGACGAATACACAGCCTATGGTAGATGTACAACCCACTATGACGAATACACAGCCTATGGTAGATGTACAACCCACTATGACGAATACACAGCCCCCTATGGTAGATGTACAACCCACTATGACGAATACACAGCCCCCTATGGCGAAAACACAGTCTAATACAATTACAAAGCCTACAACGGGATTGTCTGTTCTACAAGGTATCAGGGAAGAAATGGTACAGATGAATCAAGTCATGCAAGAGATGGTCAGACTCATGAAGAATCAAGAAGTACGGTTTAAGCCACAAGAAATGATTGTACCTGTACAGTTTATGTATGATTCAAAGAAACGAAAACATGAGCATGAGAAAAAGAAACCGGAGCATGACAAAAAGAAACCGGAGATGACAGAAACGAAGAAACGAAAACATGATCTTGAGAAACAACCTCGGGGCAAGTATGGTAAAGAAATAAAGAAATGAAGATCCGACTAACAGCCACAACCAACGGTCCTTTTCAGGGCCACCAACCACCAACGGCCCTTTTCAGGGCCACCAACCACCAACGGCCCTTTTCAGGGCCACCATGTCTTTTCGAAAGAAAATTCTCTCATTGTCTCAGTCTATACACACACAGAACATTCCTAAAATTATTTTTTGATTTCCAATTTGTCACAATTTGTCCTAATTTGTCACAATTTGTCCTAATTTGTCACAATTTGTCCTAATTTGTCCCCATTTTGTAAAACTTCTGGCACCGACCTTACTCTATTTACTCTATATTCTATATGGTGCCAGGAGGTATGGGTGCCAGAAGGCATTGGTGCCAGAGGGCATGGGTGCCAGGGTACCGCCTTATACTACTAATACCCGTCTTGTTGAACTACTTGTTGATAATGTAACTGTTGCATCAAGAGTAGGAAAGATAATCAAAATACTGAAACTATTCGTGGAAACTGAACTTACATAGACTTACAGTGCAACATGGAACGGGAACTAGTGTAACAGTTGCATGGTGGATTTAGCATCACAATTCCTACGCGCCGAGCGAGTGACGGCTATGGGAAGCTGAATTATCGTTCACAAAAAAACTTACAAAGAAGCTGTTGAATAAATACTAAGAAGTCCAAGCGAGGTACTCAGGATTTATCACTGGCAAATAAATCCAGGACAGACCAGATTGATTTATTTACACCCATAAACCCGAAGAATTACATCTCCGTAAATACATTGAGATATTGAAAGAAGTTTCAATCCACTATTCACACGGCGTGCATCATTTTATGGGGTCATTATATCAATGAATTCATGTCAATCAACGCAAAGAATTTCTCGATTCAAATTGTTTGCAAATATATTAGACAAATGATTTATTGCGATTAAAATGTTTGGAAAGTTGAGTATCTGAGCGTCAAATATATTGGAAAGAAGTTTATAATAGAATTCTTTTCAGTGATGACGAGATTAATTTATTAAAATCCTTCAGAGATATAATAAAGCAAGTATAACCCGACTAAAGTTAGAAAAAAGAACGAGGCAATAACGGTCGAAGATAATAATTCTTTTGATGGGTTTTCGAGCATTACGATTAATGAGTGGCTTGGTAGACAATGCTGTAAGTGCGTCAATAATAAACCCCTTCGTTGAAACGTTTTGATTGGCATGTCCACTGCTTGTGCCTAACCTAATGTTTACTTCAATAGTGGAAAGGTTATTGTTTTAGCCATTTGTGTGTTGTATAAAATACGTTTGGAGTATAGATTTCTTATTGTGAGAACATGTGTACATATGTACATGTATTGAATATTAAAATTCGTTTTTGTTTCGGCATTACTATAAAGATTTATTAAAATAGTTAACAAAACTTGTTCTATAATTCTAGCAAAATGAAAACGAATTGATAGCACAATAAAGACATACATGATGTGCTATATCACTTGTCAGGGAACCCAATTTAGAGGATATGTGTTGATTTAACGTCACACAAACGACCAGCGTCATATAATGATAACGACTTTTCCATCACTTACTGGCTAACGATGACCTCGGTTTACACCTCTGTAGAGACGTCGACCCTCCCAAAGCAATCTTGACATCTTCATGTGGAATTCGCGCTCACGGCGACGAGAGATGGTGATTACCTGTCCGAGCCTTTAAATAGCTAGCTAACAACATTTCTGATGATTCATATTCATATATCTGATGAAATTGAGAATTCGCCGTAGTGTTCCGACAAACAAATGGGTACACAAAAGAGTCTCTTTTAGCGATACCATCTAATAGTATATTAATACCACCATATGACATCCTAAGGCTGTTGCTTTGGAAAGGTAGCACTGCACGTAAAAAGGATTATACTCAGAACGTACGTGTATTGAAGTGTGATTTTCATACTTTGAAAGTATTACAGGATAATAACTTGCTATAACGTGTAAATGGAACCAAACTCATGTCCCAAAAGGACCATAACATCTCCGCTCGTCTATCACAATACATTTAATCCGAAGATAAACCTAAGTATTTCTCGTATATATGTCCATTGAGACTTTACTTATTCTATCATTACATAATACATAGTTATAACTATAATATCAGCTACACTTTGCCAGACTTTTCACTGAAAATAGTTACCCAGGAATCGTACAAAATGACTTTTACCTGCACTCAAACTGTGAATATATTTCACTCTCAATGCATATAATGTGTATTAAATTGGTAAAGCAATCGACATTCAATGTCTTGCTAGACCACTGGAGGCCAACGAACTATCACGGGAGGCGATTCGCATCGAAATCATTTGTATGGTATGCAACTAAATTTTATGTACATCACAATAAACTTGCCTCTAAGATGGAGTGGGTAAGGTCGCTGACTTCAAATCACAGTAACCTCTCACTGATCGAGATTCGTGGAATCGAGCCCCGCTACCGACCATGTCTCTTTATGTGACAAAGTAGGCAGTTGCCAACGGAGGATGGGAGTCTAGTACTGGTTCTTTCCAGTAACGATGCTTAGGTGAATTATCCGCCTCATATGACTCTGACTGTTGAAAAGGGGCGTAAAGCTCGATCAAACATACAGAGATATGACAAAAAAAAAACCTTTTCAAGATGCTCCTAAAGACACCAAGATTGTTCTCTGATTTCGGCTTAGTTTGACTTTAGTCCCATTAGCCATTTGGATGTGAAAAAATCAAGTAGGTCGTATTTTACCATACTGGCTTTTACTTGCATTAAAACATTCCAATGTTTCCTTTTTAATCACGAAGTACATATTTATAGAAATGTAGCACAGTATTTTTTCAATGATATTGCCAAGGACTTATATTTTTTATAAATCCTTGATATTGCTGAAAATAAGAAAACGCACCTCACAAAAGTTTTACGAGATGTGGCCTAAGAAAAGCATTATGTAAATATTGTTTTAGAAAGCAACAAATTGTGTTCTTTACATTTTACTATCATTTTATCTGTTGTTCTGTATTACTAAATTCAAAAAGCTAACGGGCAATAAATACGCATGATTCACAGATGGTTGTCGTCGATAATATAACTGTCTAAAATGTTAAATCGTTTAAACCCATCAATCAAAATGTGTATAAATTTGTATTTCCCCGCGGTACCATGGAGTTTTTTGTGGAAGAATACATAATACAAATTATTGACATGGATTCATTTTAGGAGCATAAGTCCCCATACCACGAATTTGCTTTGAAATATCCTTGACCTAATTGCCGTCTAACCGTATTTCGTCATAATTTGGACAATTTACATGTGTTGCATACGTTAGTTCCTGTAGAAGGAAATTGAATTTTTAAGGTATCTCGCTAGTTTCTATTCAAGGACATGAAAGGTTAAGGTAAATCGCTAATAATTTCTATTCAAGGACGTATATCGCTAGTTTCTATAGCAAAACTTGTATAGGTAAAGGTACATCGCATATTTCTACTCTCAAATTGTGTTTGCTATTTTATTAATAAACAAACCTCAAACAGTATTATATTCATGAAACAAAAATCAGTTAAGAAAATATAGTTACTATTTGTGATAGATGTAATACTATTTTGCCGTTTGAGACTTCGGAGTCGACTGCAAAATAGGATTAGTGGTGTAACTATATACATGCAGTTACTCTTTGTTGTTAAGTATGTATAAGACGTTTTATTCCACTAAACACGACAGAAAATAATGACTTGATACAAATCTTATTATTATCACAGATATTTCTTTCCAGTTTATATCTGAATTATTATTATTTCTTTTAATCAGAAAGTGAGTAAATGTACATAAATGTACATTGTATGATAGCTTTTAAACCGGTTTTCCTGTTCAGAAAGTCCACGCGCTGAAAATAAAGAACTCTCTAGAGGGTAGAGCCAGCAGACGGAAAAATAGATAAAAAGCAAGTCATGATTGAACCGGTAAACAGTATTCCCAGAAGTATCCGTCTATAACAGATCGCAAGTGATCACTGTAACATATAGAACTCCTGCTGCATATTTAAATGATAAATGTAAGCATGTCTGATAGAAGTACATAATCATACGAATATTCAATACATTCTCGTACGGTTGTTCTTCATTTTCGCATTCATCTTAGACACGATCAACACACTCCACGGATCATTCTGAATATTTACAAGATTGGACATGGAATGGTTTAATTTGGTAGTTCTTGATTTAAAACGTACTAGAACAGTTAAACCCCGTAAAACCGGACTCCCTGAAAACCGGAATTCCCAGAGAGTTGGGCGATTTTTCAAGTTTCATTGTTTAGGAATTCTCAGAAAACAACCCGGCATTTTTATTGTATAATTTTATTCTAGCGTAACTCAAAATATCACAGTCAGCGCATGAACATAATGAACGTATAAAACTAAATACAATTAGACCTAACTCCTAGCGTAAATATTGAATAGTTAAATACGCTATTTGACTAATGGAATAAATTCAGATTTATAACATAAGAAATGGATTTATGGAGAAAAAACTATAACTTACTCAAAAAAAAACACAAACCCCAATAAATACATAGAAACGTACAAAAACGGGGGACACAAAAAATCTCACCCAAGCGTACATGTACCGCCTAATACAGGGGCAGGATGGAATTCTATGACGTTAAATTCGTTTCCAGTAAGCACCCTGCTATATCACTCAATATGTATACAATGTCTGTCTGGAAGACTTGTATGATCAGAGTTTTGACTTATTAACATCATTACCCCCCCCACACACACACACACACACACATTGGCAAACCTCTAATCAATCATGTAGGCGAAATATTTCATTTCCAAAAGCCTAAACACTTACAAGGATACAAAAAAAACATAATATTTGTATAGCAATAAGACGGACTATAACAGCAATTCGTATACAACATAACTATGTAGTTGTACACGCATTGCAATGTTCATATTTATTCCAGATAAATAGCAAACAAAACAAACAAGAGGAATTCATAATATACTTCATTTTGTTATCGTGACTTGTTGCTTCACAAAGAGCAAGCAATCATTAATGGATTCATGACGTCACTTATTTCGCTTACGTTACATTTTGTCGATGTTTGGATAAGTAAGGGAGATTTTGGGTTACCTTACTTGGGTAGTTTGCTATTAATGATTGTATTTTCCATTTTTATGAGTTGAACTTTTTTCAAGTCCACAAGGCCGTCAGTCGCTCAGTGCAAGAACATTGATACGGACCAAAGTACTTAGTTTTCTACATCCGCCGTAAAAATGTTTCCATTTTACGAAATATTAATTTTCGAAATCATCAATAGCAATCTCCTGCGTAAAATGAGTACTTTCAGAACTTTGATTTATTTGCTATGTACATGTACATTCATATTGTTTTATCTACAGGTTTGTTTCCTTGAGGGTATGGTCGGACATGTTTGACTAGTTTAGGACCATCTTTCTAGCACTGCACCCCTCGGGGATTTGTTTCTTTTTTGTCACCCATCGACAACACATAAGACAAATTGAATGTATTGAATTATCAACTCACAAGAGAAGAACCTCGCAGAATTAAGCATTCGCGGAGCGCAAAGATATCTTTTTTTATTTCGCATAAAATTTGAAATACGAACGATAACTGATTTACAATTTGTCCATAATTTATGTCCATTATTTTCACTCTTGGTTCTGGGCTAATATTTTATGCGATATATTTTCCAAAATTCAAATGAAATGCGGACATTTCATTGGACAAGAAATTAGGACAAATTAAACTGTAATAAATCAAACGTATCCTGACCCACACGAAGAATTACATAACCATTCATTCGGTATTGGATAGATTGACAGCGTGATATCTCTGACAAATTTTCAATACATTTTCTATAAATCAGCTATGAGATCATTTGCCGTTAGCAAGAGGCAATAAACAAACTTCAGTATATTTTGACATTTAGAAATATCAGATGGTGTCAAATGTCGAAATGCTTGAGATTTATCATAAATGTTTCGTTAAGTATGCAATAATTTGATGAACGGGTGCTCAATGATATAATTCAGCTATAAGGTGTTTTCGAATCATTGCCGTGGCATCTCATATCCGTCTATATAATTTGACAAAAATGTCGACTTTCCTCCATAAGTAGAGAAGTTGTCGGTTTCTTGTGGAAGGATAAGAAATTACTGGTAAAAAATTACAGTCCATGAATATTGGTTACAAGGTGAAAATACCGCCAAATACATTTTGTATGACTGAAGTATCGTAGAGAAACGGCGTTAATCCAACTGCAGCCGAAACGAAATTACTTAAGGTACACAAATGAATTATTTCAACACCACATAGCAAAGCTCTAAAAAACTCAGTAGACCTATAGACATGTCTCCTAACCTTCACATTTTTTCCAAAACATGTCTGAGACTTATATTTCCAGTTCTTGAGCGTTTTTCATCTATACTGCTTAAAACTTTTATAATCGGTCTTCTAGATGTTTGAGTATTTTATAAATATAAGACACCATTAAATAGTTCAAGCAATCATAGACAAAACGTAAGATGTCATATTATATTCTAAAATAAGTGAAGCTTTCGATTGAATCAAGTGACATTATACGCTGCATCTGTACAGTTAGCGATGGACCATCTCACATTACTGACGGGACGTCATTTTGTGCTATAGATAATTAATGACCGTTTTAAAACAAAGAGGCCTCCATTCGAAAGTGGCATCTAAAACAAGATAGACTATACAGCACAACCTCTCCAGAGCGGCCCTCTCTTGAGCTACAACCTCCCTTCAACAACATAATTTTGCTATTCTCAAAGGTTGTTGCTTTGGCCAGGTTACACTGTATATTAAAATAAATCAAATAATTCTTACAATTATTTGATTTCCACCGACAAAACTTGTTCTGGATATTCAATACATATTGGTTAAAGTAAAGTTCATGTTTGTTGTCTTAACTAAGTCTTCAGATAATTGGTATGCCAACGTTATTGACGAACTGCCTAGACATTCGGCTGTAGATAAAAACGAATGGCTCCACCGTCAATTCTAATCTTATTTCATTTCTGAAGGAAAGTTTGTGTAAATTAATAAAGACAACATAACATCTCATATTGTATATGTATTGGGTTTTCGGTTGAGTCTAAATAATAAGATACATTTTTTACATTTTTATTACTGATGTTATCGGAACACCAACAGTGTTCCAGTTTTAACCATGAAGGAAGACCACATGTGTTCACCTAAATAGAACCGCCGACTTCCCGTAAGCTAGTTGACCAGCTTCTTCGCACGTGAAGCCTTCTGTGCCTGGTCCCTGATTTGATTCGAACTCATTACTGTGAGGGGCTAGTGATTACTAGTCAGAGACCAGAACCACTCGACCATGGAGTCCTCGTTTTACCATCATGTGTATGTCTCCCTTCCAACAGAATTCTTTCTCCACATTCTGATAAAGGGCAATGGCTTCGGGCTTTGTTTTGCTCACGTTAGGGTGTTCTTCAGTATGCTTCTTGATAATACACTGTTCAAATAATGGATCACTTCATTTATTGTTCTCTTGCCTACGGGCAAGCTTATTAGATACGTTCGTATTTATTTCAAAAGCATAAATTGCAATATATTTAACAACAGTCTTGTCATAAATGACAAAGAAATTCTTCCAATGGTAATTAGACTAAATAGGAGCTGTCACTGTTTTGTGTGTAATCATTGGGATTAGGAAATATGTAATGGTTCTTATTTCAAATTACTGATTCATTGTGTTATTGTTATTTCTTGTGCTATATGCTACTGTGCTTTAGTAACTATTTATAAAATTAATGTTAAATAAATGAACTGTTGTATGTTACCAATACTGAACTAAATATAAGCTGTTCAGCCAGGTTGATTTACGTAACCGAAGAATGGTGCAATAATATGAAGTGCATTGCATATCATTACTCTATCCATTGGAATGGTATTCATAAAGCATAATGTAGGCATAATAGATGGGGTTATATGCTTTTGGTTAGGCTTGAATATCCTATCTATGACATGTTCCCTAGTAAATTATTTCTATGGTGTTACATTGTATGTACCACGCTTAATTATTCGGAATACATATCCGTAACACTATCCTCAAACGCCTTTTTTATACATACTTTGGTACTGTATGACTACAAAATGAATCAAACAAAATAACACTATTGTCATAAAAACGTAGTTTGTCAGTGTCTGGTTAATAGAAAAACCCATCCCTCTGTGATAATACACGTATTAATATTCTGAAGCATTTTAAATGTAGCCTCTCATTTTGTAGAACTTCGTGTATTGTCAAACAAATGTCATCACGCCTGACCAAGGAGCATGGGAAAAAGACGAAACAAGACGAAAAAGGAAGGCATTGCATGTGAAAGAAACGAAACGGAAGAAAAGCAAATGGTCCTATTCCTATCATCTAACATCCGATGGGAATGGGGTTGGCCTCCTAAAACAAGTTTAACCCGTCTGAAGCTAACAAAACGTTCACAGGGAATACTCAATGTGAGACTGTGTTTTGACCTCAATTTCGTAAGGACGTATGTATTGGGTTGGGGGTTTAGGAGAGGGGACTAAGTAGTAAAGGGAGAGTGCATTTTTACTTCTTGTCCAGAGTCTTTTACATAATGAATTCCTCCAGCTTGTGACAATTTTGTTATTGTTGACATATCAACTCCCGTACCTTGTGTGGAATGCTTGGGGTACTATCATCACTTGCATTTATTTCGTTATGACATTCTGCTGCACAAAACACTGAATTCTTGTTCAAATAACATGTTTTCTGTTTTCTAGTGTGTGTATTTCTTTACGTTACGCTATGTGCAACACGTACTCTACCTTTTCAAACTAATCTACAAAATCAGTTTGCCGCCGGCACGTGAGATCAAATTATACAATTCAGTGTGCCAGCTTCTCAATCTCATCATGTAAGGCATTAACGATTTAGTTGTAATCATACAATGTTTTAGTCTGACTTGGCGTCTGAGCATACATCTATTATTGCATAACCAGTTCTACGCGGAGTGCGCATCAAATATGGTCTAGACAATATTGACGTTTCATTCCACGATTCAGACAAATTATTCAACATGATGCGGTTTGTTATTGTTAAATTCACTGTCATTATCTATCAGCAATCATATTATGTTTAAATAAACAGCCAATTCTTCTTTTACATAATTGTTTTCCGTTTCCCGGGTCTCTTATGTATTGTATCAACAGAACGTAATTCAGACATATAAACAGCCAGCATTATGTTTTATCGTGATCATCAATTTTCGAAATTATAGTGTGATCTATATAATTTGGCGTAAGCCTAACTAACAAGGAGAGTGGACATTGATCGATTGCTTCATTCATCATTTGACACTGACTTGCCTGTTGTTGACATTTGGACAAGACTGAAAGTGTTCCAAATACCCGAAGAGCCCGAAGCCAGAAACACTGATTAAATTAAAAATCGTACCTGTCTCTCCGAACAGACCTTCAGACTACCTCATCCTACTTGCATACCATAGTCTGTACAAGAGCAGATACAATATTTTGAATTCATGTATGTTTACTGCACAAGATCTCCTTTCTTAACGAATTCATGAAAACGTGAAAAATTCTTAAACAATCCTGGCATACTTAAAGAGTCGTTCTTGAAGTATGAATAACTATTTGATATATCTCAGGAATGTCATTTACCGAATGTACGGTATCAGCCAAATCATCGTAACCACAATATGCTCCTGTTGTATTAGATCTAGTTATTAGACACTTTTTTAAAGATGGATTTGGAAGTCAGCACACCACATGAGTTGGGTGTTGTAAATTTACCGGTTTGTATGCTGGTAATGTATTAAAAAAGACATAGTTCTGGTTAAGCCATGCCATATGGAACACGTAAATATCTGAGTCCTGTTTTGAAAATTATTGTGAATGGCTTTATAATTCATGGTTTGCCTATGCTGTAAGTACATATAAATGTAGGCATATAGTTAATAGTGAACTTATATTTTCTGAATTATATTGAATTTATTACAGTAAATGAAGTACACTCTAAACACATGGTGTAGTGTAGTTTTACCAATTACATCGTTACCGTCTTGTAACAAGACATTTACTATTCTCTCTTTGGCGCGAACGAGATTGAAATTAACCAGAAGCATACCATATTCTATAACAGCAGGCGTGAACACAATTCATGCAGCTGCATGTCCCATTAACATAGCGCACAAACAAGCATGTCAGTCTGAACGTGTGAGAAATCACGCAACAACGTTGTTAAGTCATTAACAGACGTTCTCAGAATGTTGTCACTTACTCCTTGTGTTTCCGCTACAAACGTTAGAACTAAAAGTGTTGACAATCATACTTGACAGTTGTGTGCACTTTTTACTTCTATCATTACAGGCAAACTTGTGAACAAAGTCGCTCTTGGGGTAGACATATGTAATAGGGGGTAGGTGTATGGGTGAGTAAATATACTCAGCTAGCCAGCCTCACTCACAAGTGTAAACAACGACAAGGTATTTCGACATCAATCTATTTTATATATAATGTCTAACGTAGACCCTAAAATATAAAACATGCATTATAGACAATAATAAAACAACATTAGTACTAAATACAATACATAGCACAAAACATCACAATACAAACAATGATTCCAGTGGCCAATATCATTACCTTCAAAGCATTACATACATATACTTTACATATGCACAATTAAGTTACTTACAAGAACAAATACAATCACATAGTACAAAATACATGAACCACATAACACATCACATATATATACAAACTCACCGTGTGTGGAACGGTATCCACTCAAACAACTCTCTCAACTTCTCTTAACTGTGACAATAATCTAATACTCAAATATACAACTCATAAAACATCTGATCTCAGTCTGGAGCATACAAAACTAGTCCTAACAATTCAACTTCTGATGTGCAACTGATCATTACACATAACTTAGGGGATTAACAAAATCAATAGAAATCTATTCAGTTATGCCAGACTGACCACTGAACAATCAAAGGAAACAACTTACCACTGACCATAAGCTACTTAAAGGGAGACATTTGATCACACACAAACACACACATATAATAAAGAACACAATCAAACTCAAACTCAAGAGATACCAAAGTCTGACCCCGTCACACATAATGTGGCCTTTACTGGCAGGTGGCATTTATTCTAAATAGTCAATGACAGTTTTTCTTAAGATTGGCATTGATTCACTTGATTGTCTTAATTTATAGGTGGTCGCTAACAGTCACAGATTTGACATTACACAAACAAACAGCCTCACTTGCGACCTTGTAGCTTCAAGAACTAGTACGTGAAGTAAACAAATATGATCTTTGATTTTTTATTGGTATGAACCGGTCTTTTATTACAATGAGATCATTGTACAATGACATTATGTCGACTGAAAAACACTTCTATCGACTCTAAATAACAATAAAAACTCATATTCCAATAGTCTATAACCGGTTGAAATTAAAAATTGCCAATGACTATATTCCTCCGCTGAAAAATACCAACGAATAAAACAACTACTCAACGAATCATTATTATGTCGTATGTGCACATTGTATGGTGTATGCTGATTGGTTCTTTTCTTATCGTGGAAGCAAACGTTCGATGATATTAAGTTATATCATTGTTGGACGAGTATAGATAATAGCCAAGTGAATGACATTGACTTCACTTTCAATCAACATCTTTGGTTTATTTGGTACAATAATGACGTCTATTTGTTAATCTTAGATGCGTGATAACGTATTGGTAAACTTATTGCCTTACTATTTTGCAGCTATTATAAACAATAATTATGTTGGTACATGTTTTGCTGACTTTCCGTATTTTTCTAATAGTAATGTTACTATCATGACACTGTGGTTAAACATTGGTAATGTATCATAATTTCTGTGATGTTGTTGAATCTCTTATGACCGTATGGGTATACAATGCAAGAGTGTTTCCGTTGTAAGCCTGGTCAACATTTTCTTCCTTGGCGGCGTTGTAGGTTAGAAACTCACCAAACCGCAAACCAATTGCTGTTTTAAACACATTGTCATCTAACTGTTAATAGAAGGTGAAACAAATGAAAAGCCTACGGTTCAAGTGTCATCAATGCTAGAAATGAGATACTACTTACAAAGAATGACTAAAGTATTTTTCCTCTTGGCAGAGAGTTTCCTCTTGGTAATTAACTTAGATATCTTTAAAGGATTTGAATTGAGTATTACTGAAAATGATACTTTAAAAGGGATGGTCTCTCGTAGAAAACGTACTAAGCTTCCATTAATGTGTGTGCCCTGTCATAGAGTCATACGGATGATTGATGTGATCGAGAGGCGTTTGATTCTGATTTAGACTTAGAGAAGGAAACACGCTGAACGATAATGCGGCGTACTAGGACTAAGGTGGAAAAATGTGTAATACTATGTTTTAGTTTGTATCATAGCACTAACCAATTTACATTTTCTGTGGAATCATATCTGCGAACGGCAATATTTAGGCGGAGATAATGCGAAGTGATGTGCAAAGCGTCACGAAAAATTAAATAGATAGTCACATAAACGCAAAAAATTAAATAATTATATTTTTTGAAATGAGATGGGAATATCGACTGACTCGGTTCAACATCAATTTACAATATATCAATAAATAACAATACGGAGAATGTGTATATTCTAAGGCTAGGCAAAAATAGTCGTGTATAAAATTATACGACCAAAATATAGGATAAGCAAGAAGTAAAACCTTTCATTTTAGTTTTTTTTTCAGAAAAATCAAAACATACGTTTCGGTCTTTGAATGTACAATTCGTCCCCCCCAAATATTCGTACTCCGGATTTAGCTGTCAGGAACTTATAGGTCGGTCAAGTACCCGTAAAAAGGATTGTTTTTCAAACCGTATCACTCTATTTATAAGACAGTCTCACATTAAGTCTTTTTGATGTATTAAACATATTCATCAGCTCAGTACTGAGGTATAAATTGCGTTAGGAATATGGTTTAATTCTTACACATGTACTAACTAAGTATACTAACCAAGTAACTATTAAGTAACGTTTCATATTCTGTTTAACAAGGAGTCAGTTAACTGGACAAATACCTGACGGAAACAAAATATGAGTTCAATGGTAACAATGTCCTATGATGGCATTCATTTATAAGATTTCTAAGTCGTAATTGAGCATTATTAAGGTACTTCAGTCTCATCCTTCAAAAGCGTGTACAATCTTTAATGGATGTCAACAATCAGTTTTCTAGAAATGTGTAACAGACAAGTGTCATATCTCCGGATGTCCCTATAGAGGTTTTCCATCTTGTGGATGATAATGGATGACTTCTAAGGATTTAGTCGCGGTCTGAAGAATTGAAGTGATTACAATATCAAAATCAATGATTTGTTACATAAGCCGCTTAGAAATAGCCTCCATTATGGCCTTAAGTGACTCTAATGTCTGATTGGGCTATGTCGTGAAGACGCATAATCGTAGCATTTTTATCGTGAGTACGAGCGACAAATAATTCTAAACTCGTGACAAACAATAACATAATTGTCATTAAATGATCGGAGATTATAAACTGCGCATCAATGAGAATATTCTGCCGTCAAGGCCTTAAAGCTTCATGTTTCTTATGATATCAAAAGCTGCATCAAATCGCGTCTAAGAACAATGCTTATCTCTTGATACTAGTATTAGAGACTGAAATTAGTTTAAACTTCAACTTCAAACATTTATTGCATAAAAACATACCTGTTTTATAGCAAAACAATATATATACATAAGATGGCATAAGACATGGGTTAATTTAACAGAAGAGCACATGATGTTAGTATTTATATCATTTTGATGATACAATAATAGAGACAATAACTAATACATTGGATAAGTAAAAACTATAGATAATTATAACACTTTGATTAAATTCTAATTAGGTTTGCATAAAAAATGAATTTTGCCAAATCATTGATAATTTTTGTTGATGTAGCAGTCATTAGATTTGTGAATTTCTGTATTGTGGGCCATGTTATGTAATACTTTTTAATATATTTTGATCTCAGTTCAGAAAATTTAGAGCAGATTTAATTAATAAAAAGTGAAATTCGTTTTCTAACATTTTTGATTTACAGTATATACATATTCTGTCGTTTCTATGAATATTTAGATAGCGTCCACGTTCTATGGCTAGGTCATGAGCTGATGTTCGAAACTTTGTAAGACAGTTCTGAATTTAGAATCTTTGATTTTGTCAAGATATTATTCGAAATTGAACGAGTGTTTAAATAAACTATAAGTATCTAGGCGTGACGAGTCATTAAACACCAAGCGCTTATGTCAGGAACATAAAAATGTTTGCAAAGATTTAACACTGAAAGACAAAATTGCACGTAAGGAGAGTCTGATAAAGTGTCACGGCATTGTTGTAACCATTCTTCTAATAAAAACAATTTATTTATTCCAGCAAGCCGTGGTTATCAAATCTCAGACACGTCCTGATAATATGGCGACCGGAATTAGTGCATAATTGCATCAGTAATTATTTGCTAATACCATAAGAGTGATCAAAAGCCGGATATTAAATAGGAGGACTTCGTATTGAATGATGTGCCGTAGAGGAACACAAAGCACTACCATGTGATCTAGTCTAATCATACAGTAGCTTCAAGGGCTTGATTAATTCCCTGAGGTTTTCCTTCCCTTCCGTGCAATCTTATTTTCAAAGATAACACATAAAACATTTATTGGTTAGATATGTTGACGTCGCTTTTATGTTTTATTTCAAACATTTTCAACCATTTGATTTAAATTTGATGTAAAAAATATGTACGATTACAAGCAATTATACTATCTGGAACACCAATGGAATTTTCCCAGTAGCATGTTTTTACAAAAACAATCAAAGTATTGAAAGTACTCATGGAAACTGAACTTACATAGACTTACAATGCAACATTGAACGGGAACTAGTTTAACAATTGCACAGCGGATGTAGAAAACGTAATTCTTTGGTCCGCATCAAAATTCATACGCGCCGAGCGAGTGACGGCTGTAGGAAGCTTAACTTTCGTTCAGTCTCCAAAACACCATCATTAAAATTACACAAGGGTGCAAGGTCGAGCCAAGACGGATCACTCATTGTTCACGCCGGGCCAAACATGTTGATCAGTCATATTTGAAATATGTATGTTGGTAAGGGTAAATAACTTCACAATATTTGTAAGGGCCGAAGAAATGATACATAGGCCTACATAATGAGTATTTGAAGTTTACGATGATAATCAATATATATACATTTACACAGGTGTTTGATTTTGGATGAATTGAGTGTCTGATACTTGACATGTACTTTAATTGTGGCATGAACATCTTGTCGCCATGATTTCCATGCGTACATGGTATCTTTAGAAACTTCTGTGACAGTAACTTGCTCTACAAAATGACATGCACAAACAAAGTACCAATCCATACTCGACAGTGTGCGTGACTGCTACGATGTTACTTCGAATGATTCTGACAAGGTTAGAACAATGCTTGCTTTTAACTAGAAAGTATGTGGTAGTTTGCGTTATATATTTAATGACCGTCGTATAAATCTTGATAATATTCATAAATACGAATATTTCTTACGATATGTCGCGGAGTATGAAATTATCAAGTCATGCTTATGAGGTATTAAATATACAAAATAATACGATGTATATGTATTAATGTTATCATATATATATCTTATATTGTTCTCCCACTGAAGTACTCGCGCAGTCTATCTTAAAACAATAAGATATACAAACGTCAGTAAATGATCTTATCATGATGGCTTAAGTGTCTTTTGTTGAGAAATATTAATCCCTAATGTATTTTACAAACCTACATTTGAGTGTAACATATCTTAATGGCGCTAAACAATGTTGCCATTAGATTAAATGATGAATAAGTCCAAGAAATACATTATCTTTACATTGTCAAACTTGTCTCAGGCCAACCTCTGAATAAAGGCTATTCTTTCAAAAAGACGTGACGGATTATTTATAAAAATTATCTCCAAATTACGGAAATAAAAGCTATTGAAAAAAACGGCTCCGATTACTTAGAAAGAAAAGATATCCAAATTACGTTTTTTTTCCAAAGGGTGGCCTTTGTTCACAGGTTTGACTGTGTCCCATTTTGTTGTAAAACTACGAAATATCTGCTGCATCACATTGATGAAAAACAGTGGGAACATGGTTTCACACTTCCAAATCATTAATCAATTTCAAATTTAACTTTTTTCTTTTACAAATGCCAGAATCAAATAAATCAAATGAAAATATTACATCAGAATACATCTTCCAGTTCTCACAAGTTTCGTACGTGGAAATACAGCAACTGTTTGTCGTAAAATAATTACCGTCAGACTTCTGTGAAGTCTATTTAGTGAATTATTCAAATTGTTTGCGAGATAGTAATTCGACATTGAGGAATTACATAATGTTAATCTACAAAGATCAAGGAACTGAATAACACGTGCTATTTGAATAAAACATACATCACGCGATGGCTTTAAAACAAGCTGCCGTCCGGTTAGCCCATAGGTTAGAGCGTTGGTTTTCTGATCAAGAGGTTGTGAGTTCCAACACTGGGCGAAGCTCACACTGTCCGTGACAAATTTGACTGATGATATTACATCCTAATGTTAAATTGTCCCCCCGCCTCTGTATTAAATGTGGTAGCTTGGCAGTATAAACTTGCGGTTAGAATGTGATTAGTACTGGTTAAGGTCTATATGAAGTTCACGGAAGCTGGTTAGTATAACTGCCCGCAACGACGCAACTGAAATAATGTTGTAAATGGAGATAAATGTGATGAAATAAATTCAAAACAAACCAAATTGTTGAATTTAGGTTGACTTTCGTGTCTGTTATAAATGCGAGACAGGCATGGATATTTTGTTATTAGTGTGCACAAATTAAACTCATTAACAATTCTAATGAACTATTAAACATCTCCATACATTGCGTTGCAGCTTCAGCTTTTAATTAGTTATGCCCGAAGACAGGCAATATGCAATAAGCGGGCATCTTTCGCCAGTTTAGCTCAGCAAATGTTTTTTCTTAGATGAAAGAAACAACGGTTTTCCTTTTCTAAATACTTTACACCTGCTAGGCATTCGACGTAGTATATTGAGCTTGCTGTGATGTCTGTAGTGTTCTGTTTGTCTTTTAACGGATTGTAGATGAATAATAAGTATCAGATGACAACACAGGATACACCAATACGCTGAACACAGCATACATCTAATAATGAATGTTTATTTACATAAGTCTCTACATGACTATTATCAGAGATCAGGCTATGTGGCTCGCAACCCGCACATATAGACTAATTGACTTCCAGCATGGTATGGCGCTCGATCGGTGAATTTAATATGAATACACGTCTTGTTGAACTGCTTGTTGATAATGTAACTGTTGCATCAAGAGTAGGAAAGATAATCAAAATACTGAAACTATTCGTGGAAACTGAACTTACATAGACTTACAGTGCAACACGGAACGGGAACTAGTGTAACAGTTGCATGGTGGATTTAGCATCACAATTTTTACGCGCAGAGGGAGTGACGGCTGTGGGAAGCTGAACTATCGGTCAGTTTACAAAAAAACTTACAAAGAAGCTGTTGAATAAATACTAAGAAGTCCAAGCGAGGTACTCAGGATTTATCACTGGCAAATAAAACCAGGACAGACCAGATTGATTTATTTACACCCATAAACCCGAAGAATTACATCTCCGTAAATACATTGAGATATTGAAAGAAGTTTCAATCCACTATTCACACGGCGTGCATCATTTTATGGGGTCATTATATCAATGAATTCATGTCAATCAACGCAAAGAATTTCTCGATTCAAATTGTTTGCAAATATATTAGACAAATGATTTATTGCGATTAAAACGTTTGGAAAGTTGAGTATCTGAGCGTCAAATATATTGGAAAGAAGTTTATAATAAAATTCTTTCACGGCGACGAGAGATGGTGATTACCAGTCCGAGCCTGATGATTCATACTCATACATCGGATGAAATTGAGAATTAGCCGTCGTGTTCCGACAAACAAATGGGTACACAAAAGAGTCTCTTTTAGCGATACCATCTAATAGTATATTAATACCACCATATTACATCCTAAGGCTGTTGCTTTGGAAAGGTGGCACTGCACGTAAAAAGGATTATACTCAGAACGTACGTGTATTGAAGTGTGATTTTCATACTTTGAAAGTATTACAGGAGAATAACTTGCTATAACGTGTTAATGGAACCAAACTCACATGTCCCATCTCCGCTTATCTATCACAATACATTTAATTCGAAGATAAACCTAAGTATTTCTTGTATATATGTCCATTGAGACTTTACTTATTCTATCATTACATAATACATAGTTATGGCTCGGATATCAGCTACACTGCGCCTGACTTTTCACTGAAAATAGTTACACAGGAATCGTACAAAATGACTTTTATCTGCACTCAAACTGTGAATATATCTCACTCTCAATGTATATAATGTGTATTAAATTGGCAAAGCAATCGACATTCAATGTCTTGCTAGACCACTGGAGGCCAACGAACTATCACGAGAGGCGATTCGCATCGAAATCATTTGTATGGTATGTTACTAGATTTTATGTAAACAGTCTCTGGTTTTCTGCCCGTCAAATATTCATCTCTACATTCGATGAAAGGACTGTATGGGCAACATATGGGCAACATATATAGTAAAATAAGTTGAAAGTGTCTAGCTAGACAATCAACATTCCTCTCTACATTCCATGGTAGGATTGTATGGCAAACATGGTAAATAAAAAAATATTACTAAGATTGCAATACAGTCTGTTTATCGAATGTAGAGATGGATTTTGATTGTCTAGGTAGACATTGAATGTCGATTGTCGATTGCTTTGCCAGTTTTACACACATAATGAACTTATTATATATATACATGTATGTTATGGTGACTATTTTTCACTATTGCACGAGTCTATGGCCATGTACATCACAATAAACTTGCCTCTTAGATGGAGTGGGTAAGGTCGCTGACTTCAAATCACAGTAACCTCTCACTGATCGAGAGTCGTGGGTTCGAGCCCCGCTACCGACCATGTCTCTTTATGTGACAAAGTAGGCAGTTGCCAACGGAGGATGGGAGTCTAGTACTGTTTCTTCCCAGTAACGATGCTTTGGTGAAGTATCCGCCTCATATGACTCTGACTGTTGAAAAGGGGCGTAAAGCTCGATCAAACATACAAACATATGACAAAAAACTTTTCAAGATGCTCCTAAAGACACCAAGATTAGTAAAAATGTTCTCTGATTTCGGCTTAGTTTGACTTTAGTCCCATTAGCCATTTGGATGTGAAAAAATCAAGTAGGTCGTATTTTACTATACTGGCTTTTACTTGCATTAAAACACTCCAATGTTTCCTTTTTAATCACGAAGTACATATTTATAGAAATGTAGCACAGTTTTTTTTCAATGATATTGCCAAGGACTTATATTTTTTATAAATCCTTGATATTGCTGAAAATAAGAAAACGCATCTCACAAAAGTTTTACGAGATGTGGCCTAAGAAAAGCATTATGTAAATATTGTTTTAGAAAGCAACAAATTGTGTTCTTTACATTTTACTATCATTTTATCTGTTGTTCTGTATTACTAAATTCAAAAAGCTAACGGGCAATAAATACGCATGATTCACAGATGGTAGTCGTCGATAATATAACTGTCTAAAATGTTAAATCGTTTAAACCCATCTATCAAAATGTGTATAAATTTGTATTTCCCCGCGGTACCATGGAGTTTTTGTGGAAGAATACATAATTCAAATTATTGACATGGATTCATTTTAGGAGCATAAGTCCCAATAGCACGTATTTGCTTTGAAATATCCTTGACCTAATTGCCGCCTAACTGTATTCTGTCGTAATTTGGACAATTTACATGTGTTGATACGTTAGTTCCTGTAGATGGACATTGCATTTTAAGGTATTTTCAAGGACATGGAAGGTTTAAGGTAAATCGCTAATAATTTCTATTCAAGGACGTATATCGCTAGTTTCTATAGCAAAACTTGTATAGGTAAAGGTACATCGCATATTTCTACTCTCAAATTGTGTTTGCTATTTAATAAATAAACCCCAAACAGTATTATATTCATGAAACAAACATCAGTTAATAAAATATAGTTACTATTTGTGATACATGTAATACTATTTTGCCGTTTGAGACTTTGGAGTCGCCTGCAAAATAGGGTTAGTGGTGTAACTATATACATGCGGCTACTATTTGTTGTTAGGTATGTATAAGACGTTTTATTCCACTAAACACGACAGAAAATAATGACTTGATACAAATCTTATTATTATCACAGATATTTCTTTCCAGTTTATATCTGAATTATTATTATTTCTTTCAATCAGAAAGTGAGTAAATGTACATAAATGTACATTGTATGATAGCTTTTAAACCGGTTTTCCTGTTCAGAAAGTCCACGCGCTGAAAATAAAGAACTCTCTAGAGGGTAGAGCCAGCAGACGGAAAAATAGATAAAATGCAAGTCATGATTGAACCGGTAAACAGTATTCCCAGAAGTCTACGGTAAATCTATAACAGATCGTAAGTGATCATTGTAACATATAGAACTCCTGCTGCATATTTAAATGATAAATGTAAGCCTGAGGTTCCATTGAGGTACAAGAGACAGCATGTCTGATAGAAGTACATAATCATACGAATATTCAATACATTCTCGTACGGTTGTTCTTCATTTTCGCATTCATCTTAGAAACGATCAACACACTCCACTGATCATTCTGAATATTTACAAGATTAGACATGGAATGGTTTAATTTGGTAGTTCTTGATTTAAAACGTACTAGAACATTTAAACCCCGTAAAACCGGACTCCCTGAAAACCGGAATTCCCAGAGAATCGGGCGATTTTTCAAGTTTCCTTTTTTTAGGAATTCTCAGAAAAGAAACCGGATTTTTTACTGTATAATGTTATTCTTACGTAACTCAAAACATCACAGTCAGCGCATGAATATAATAAACGTATAAAACTAAATACAATTAGACCTAACTCCTAGCGGAAATATTGAATACTTAAATACACTATTTGACTAATGGAATTAATTCAGATTTATAACACAAGAAATGGATTTATGGAGAAAAAAAATCCCAAAAAAATAACTATAACTTACTCAAAAAAAAAACACAAACCCCAATAAATACATAGAAACGTACAAAAACGGGGGACACAAAAAATCTCACCCAAGCGTACATGTACCGCCTAATACAGGGGCAGGATGGAATGCTATGACGTCAAATTCGTTTCCAGTAAGCACCCTGCTGTATCACTCAGTATGTATACAATGTCTGTCTGGAAGACGTGTATGATCAGAGTTTTGACTTATTAAGATCATTACCCCCCCCCCCCCATTGACAAGCCTCTATTCAATCATGTAGGCAAAACATTTCATTTCCAAAAGCCTAAACACTTACAAGGATACAAAAAAGCCTACTATATTTGTATATCAATAAGACGGACGAACGGCAATTCGTATACAATATAACTATGTAGTTGTACACGTATTGCAATGTTCATATTTATTCAAAATAAATAGCAAACGAAACAAACAAGAGAAAATCATAATACACCTTTTGTTACCGGTGCAAGTCGTGACTTTTGCTTCACAAAGAGCAAGCAATCATTAATGGATTCATGACGTCACTTATTTCGCTTACGTTACATTTTGTCGATGTTTGGATAAGGGAGATTTTGGGTTACCTTACTTGGGTAGTTTGCTATTAATGATTGTATTTTCCATTTTTATGAGTTGAACTTTGTTCAAGTCCACACGTCCATCAATCACTCAGTTCAAGAACATTGATGCGGACCGAGGTAATTAGTTTTCTACATCCGCCGTAAAAATGTTTCCATTTTACGAAATATTAATTTTCGAAATCATCAATAGAAATCTCCTGCGTAAAATGAGTACTTTCAGAACTTTGATTTATTTGCTATGTACATGTACATTCATATTGTTTTATCTAAATGTTTGTTTCCTTGAGGGTATGGTCGGACACGTTTGACTAGTTTTGGACCATCTTTCTAGCACTGCACCCCTCGGGGATTTGTTTCTTTTTTGTCACCCATCGACAACACATCAGACAAATTGAATGTATTGAATTATCAACTCACAAGAGAAGACCCTCGCAGAATTAAGCATTCGCGGAGCGCAAAGATATCTTTTTTTATTTCGCATAAAATTTGAAATACGAACGATAACTGATTTACAATTTGTCCATAATTTATGTCCATTATTTTCACACTTGGTTCTGGGCTAGTATTTTATGCGATATATTTTCCAAAATTCAAATGAAATGCGGACATTTCATTGGACAAGAAATTAGGACAAATTAAACTGTAATAAATCAAACGTATCCTGACCCACACGAAGAATTACATAACCATTCATTCGGTATTGGATAGATTGACAGCGTGATATCTCTGACAAATTTTTAATACATTTTCTATAAATCAGCTATGAGATCATTTGCCGTTAGCAAGAGGCAATAAACAAACTTCAGTATATTTTGACATTTAGAAATATCAGATGGTGTCAAATGTCGAAATGCTTGAGATTTATCATAAATGTTTCGTTAAGCATGCAATAATTTGATGAACGGGTGCTCAATGATATAATTCAGCTATAAGGTGTTTTCGAATCATTGTCGTGGCATCTCATATCCGTCTATATAATTTGACAAAAATGTCGACTTTCATCCATAAGTAGAGAAGTTGTCGGTTTCTTGTGGAAGGGTAAGAAATTACTGGTTAAAAATTACAGTCCATGAATATTGGTTACAAGGTGAAAATACCGCCAAATACATTTTGTATGACTGAAGTATCGTAGAGAAACAGCGTTAAACCATCTACAGCCGAAACGAAATTACTTAAGGTACACACTTGAATTATTTCAACACCACATAGCAAAGCTCTAAAAACTCAGTGGTCCTGTAGACATGTCTCCTAACCTTCACATTTTTTCCAAAACATGTCTGAGACTTATATTTCCAGTTCTTGAGCGTTTTTCATCTATACTGCTTAACTTTTATAATCGGTCTTCTAGATGTTTTGAGTATTTTATAAATATAAGACACCATTAAATAGTTCAAGCAATCATAAACAAAACGTAAGATGTCATATTATATTCTAAAATAAGTGAAGCTTTCGATTGAATCAAGTGACATTATACGCTGCATCTGTACAGTTAGCGATGGACCATCTCACATTACTGACGGGACGTCATTTTGTGCTATAGATAATTATTGACCGTTTTAAAATAAATACTTTTATTTACAGAGAGGCCTCCATTCGAAAGTGGCATCTAAAACAAGTTAGACTATACAGTACAACCTCTCTAGAGCGGCCCTCTCTTGAGCTACAACCTCCCTTCAACAACATAATTTTGCTATTCTCAAAGGTTGTTGCTTTGGCCAGGTTACACTGTATATTAAAATAAATCAAATAATTCTTACAATTATTTGATTTCCACCGACAAAACTTGTTCTGGATATTCAATACATATTGGTTAAAGTAAAGTTCATGTTTGTTGTCTTAACTAAGTCTTCAGATAATTGGTATGCCAACGTTATTGACAAACTGCCTAGACATTCGGCTGTAGATAAAAACGAATGGCTCCACCGTCAATTCTAATCTTATTTCATTTCTGAAGGAAAGTTTGTGTAAATTAATAAAGACAACATAACATCTCATATTGTATATGTATTGGGTTTTCGGTTGAGTCTAAATAATAAGATACATTTTTGACATTTTTATCACTGATGTTATCCGAACACCAACAGCGTTCCAGTTTTAACCATTGAGGAAGACCACATGTGTTCACCTAAGTAGAACCGCCGATTTCCCGTAAGCTAGTTGACCAGCTTCTTCGCACGTGAAGCCTTCTGTGCCTGGTCCCTGGTTTGATTCGAACTCACTGCTGTGAGGGGCTAGTGAGTACTAGTCAGAGACCAGAACCACTCGACCATGGAGTCCTCGCTTTACCATCATGTGTAGGTCTCCCTTCCAACAGATTTCTTTCTCCACATTCTGACAAAGGGCAATGGCTTCGGGCTTTGTTTTGCTCACGTTAGGGTGTTCTTCAGTATGCTTCTTGATAATACACTGTTCAAATAATGAATCACTTCATTTATTGTTCTCTTACCTACAGGCAAGCTTATCAGATAGTTTCGTATTTATTTCAAAAGCACAAATTCGAATAGAATTAACAACAGCGTCGCCCTAAATGACATTGTAATTATTACATGGAAATAGGAACTGTCTCGTTTTTGGTGTAATCCTTGGTATTAGGAAGTATGTAACGGTTCTTATTTCTAGTATATTGTATTTCTATTTCTTATGCTATATGCAAATGTGTTTAAGTATTTATACATATAAATGTTAAACATAATTTTTTTTGTTATGTTGTTTGTACTTTTTAAAAAGTATGTTGTGAACCGTTATATATTACCAATATTTATTTAGCCGGATTGATCTACGTAACCGAAGAACGGTGCATTGATATGAAGTGCATTGCATATCATTACTCTATCCATTGGAATGGTATTCATAAAGCATAATGTAGGCATAATAGATGGGGTTATATGCTTTTGGTTAGGCTTGAATATCCTATCTATGACATGTTCCCTAGTAAATTATTTCTATGGTGTTACATTGTATGTACCACGCTGAATTATTCGGAATACATATCCGTAACACTATCCTCAAACGCCCTTTTTATACATACTTTGGTACTGTATGACTACAAAATGAATCAAACAAAATAACATTATTATCATAAAAACGTAGTTTGTCAGTGTCTGGTTAATAGAAAAACCCATCCCTCTGTGATAATACACGTATTAATATATTTTGAAGCATTTTAAATGTAGCACTCATTTTGTAGAACTTCGTGTATTGTCAAACAAATGTCATCACGCCTGACCAAGGAGCATGGGAAAAAGACGAAACAAGACGAAAGAGGAAGGCATTGCATGTGAAAGAAACGAAACGGAAAAAAAGCAAATCCGATGGGAATGGGGTTGGCCTCCTAAAACAAGTTTAATCCGTCTGAAGCTAACAAAACATTCACAGGGAATACTCAATGTGAGACTGTGTTTTGACCTCAATTTCATAAGGACGTATGTATTGGGTTGGGGATTTAGGAGAGGGGACTTAATAGTAAGGAGAGAGTGCATTTTTCTTCTTGTCCAGAGTCTTTTACATAATTAAATCCGTCAGCTTGTGACAATTTTGTTATTGGTGACATATCAACTCCCGTACCTTTTGTGGAATGCATGGCGTACTTATATTACTTGCATTTAATTCGGTATTACATTCTGCTGCACAAAACACTGAATTCTTGTTTTCTGTTTTCTAGTGTGAGTATTTCTTTACGTTACGCTATGTGCAACACGTACTCTACCTTTTCAAACTAATCTACAAAATCAGTTTGCCGCCGGCACGTGAGATCAAATAATACAATTCAGTGTGCCAGCTTCTCAATCTCATCATGTAAGGCATTAACGATTTAGTTGTAATCATACAATGTTTTAGTCTGACTTGGCGTCTGAGCATACATCTATTATTTCATAACCAGTTCTACGCGGAGTGCGCATCAAATATGGTCTAGACAATATTGACAGTTCATTCCACGATTCAGACAAATTATTCAACAAGATGCGGTTTGTTATTGTTAAATTCACTGTCATTATCTATCAGCAATCATATTATGTTTAAACAAACAGCCAATTCTTCTGTTACATAATTGTTTTCCGTTTTCCGGGTCTCTTATGTATTGTATTTTTTTAGTTGGTAACAGCATAATCTTTATCAACAGAACGTAATTCAGACATATAAACGGCCAGCATTATTTTTTATCGTGATCATCAATTTTCGAAATTATAGTGTGATCTATATAATTTGGCGTAAGCCTAACTAACAAAGAGAGTGGAAATTGATCGATTGCTTCATTCACCATTTGACACTGACTTGCCTGTTGTTGACATTTGGACAAGCCTGAAAGCGTTCCAAATACCCGAAGAGCCCGAAGCCAGAAACACTGATTAAATTCAAAACAATCGTACCTGTCTCTCCGAAAACAGACCTTCAGACTTCCTCATCCTACTTCCATACCATAGTCTGTACAAGAGCAGATAAAATCTTTTGAATTTATGTTTGTTTACTGCACAAGATCTCCTTTCTTAACGAATTCATGAAAACGTGAAAAATTCTTAAACAATCCTGGCATACTTCAAGAGTCGTTCTTGAAGTATGAATAACCATTTGACAGGGGAGTTTTTACATCGCATATCTCAGGAATGTCATTTACCGAATGTAAGGTATCAGCCAAATCATCGTAACCACAATATGCTCCTGCTGTGTTAGATCTAGTTATTAGACACTTTTTTTCAAATGGATTTGGAAGTCAACACACCACATGAGTTGGGTGTTGTAAATTTACCGGTTTGTATGCTGGTAATGTATTAAAAAAGACATAGTTCTAGTTAAGCCATGCCATATGGAACACGTAAATATCTGAGTCCTGTTTTGAAAATTATTGTGAATGGCCATATAGTTCATGTTTTCTCTATGCTGTAAGTACATATAAATGTAGGCATATAATTAATAGTGAACTTATATTTTCCTAATTATATTGAATTTATTACATAAAAGAAGCACACTCTAGACACGTGGTGTAGTGTAGTTTTACCAATTACATCGTTACCGTCTTGCAACAAGACATTTACTATTCTCTCTTTGTCGCGAACGAGATTGAAATTAAACAGAAGCATACCATATTCTATAACAGCAAGCGTGAACACAATTCATGCAGCTGCATGTCCCATTAACATAGCGCACAAACAAGCATGTCAGTCTGAACGTGTGAGAAATCACGCAACAATGTTGTTAAGTCATTAACAGACGTTCTCAGAATGTTGTCACTTACTCCTTGTGTTTCCGCTACAAATGTTAGAACTAAAAGTGTTGACAACCATACTTGACAGTTGTGTGCACTTTTTACTTCTATCATTACAGGCAAACTTGTGAACAAAGTCGCTCCTGGGGTAGACATAATGTGGCCTTTACTGGCAAGTGGCATTTATTCTAAATAATCAATGACAGTTTTTCTTAAGATTGGCATTGATTCACTTGATTGCCTTAATTCATAGGTTGTCGCTAACACATATTTGACATTACAAACACAAACAGCCTCAACTAGTACGTGAAGTAAACAAATACGATCTTTGATTTTTTATTGGTATGAACCGGTCTTTTATTACAATGAGATCATTGTACAATGACGTTATGTCGACTGAAAAACCCTTCTGTCGACTCTAAATAACAATAAAAACTCATATTCCTTTAGTCTATAACCGGTTGAAATTAAAAATTGCCAATGACTATATTCCTCCGCTGAAAAATACCAAAGAATAAAACAACTACTCAACGAATCATGATTATGTCGTATGTGCACATTGTATGGTGCATGCTGCTTGGTTCTTTTCTTATCTTCTTAATGCCAGTTGGAAGCAAACGTTCGATGATATTAAGTCACATCATTGTTGGACGAGTATAGATAATAGCCAAGTGATCGACATTGACTTCACTTTCAATCAACATCTTGGGTTTATTTGGTACAATAACGACGTCTATTTGTTAATCTTAGATGCGTGATAACGTATTGGTAAACTTATTGCCTTACTATTTTGCAGCTATTATAAACAATAATTATGTTGGTACATGTTTTGCTGACTTTCCGTATTTTTATAATAGTAATGCTACTATCATGACACGGTGGTTAAACATTGGTAATGTATCATAATTTCTGTGATGTTGTTGAATCTCTTATGACCGTATGGGTATACAATGAAAGAGTGTTTCCGTTGTAAGCCTGGTCAACATTTCTTCCTTGGCGGCGTTGTAGGTTAGAAACTCACCAAACCGCAAACCAATTGCTGTTTAAACACATTGTCATCTAACTGTTAATGGAAGGTGAAACAAACGACAAGCCTACGGTTCAAGTGTCATCAATGCTAGAAATGAGATACTACTTACAAAGAATGACTAAAGTATTTTTCCTCTTGGCAGAGAGTTTCCTCTTGGTAATTAACTTAGATATATTTAAAGGATTTGAATTGAGTATCACTGAAAATGATACTTTAAAAGGGATGGTCTCTCGTAGAAAACGTACTAAGCTTCCATTAATGTGTGTGCCCTGTCATGGAGTCATACGGATGATTGATGTGATCGAGAGGCGTTTGATTCTGATTTAGACTTAGAGAAGGAAACACGCTGAAAGATAATGCGGCGTACTTGGACTAAGGTGGAAAAATGTGTAATACGATGTTTTAGTTTGTGTCATAGCACTTACCAATTTACATTTTCTGTGCAATCATATCTGCGAACGCAATATTTAGGCGGAGATAATGCAAAGTGATGTGCAAAGCGTCACGAAAAATTAAATAGATAGTCACATAAACGCAAAAAAAAATAATTATATTTTTTGAAATAAGATGGGAATATCGACTGACTCGGTTCAACATCAATTTACCATATAACAATAAATAACAATAGGGAAGAATGTGTGTATTCTAAGGCTAGGCAAAAATAGTCGTGTATACAATTATACGACCAAAATATAGGATAAGCAAAAAGTAAAACCTTTCATTTTAGTTTTTTACAGAAAAATCACATACGTTTCGGTCTTTGAATGTATAATTCACCCCCCCCCCCCCCCCCCCTAAAAATATATATATTCGTACTGCGGATTTTGCAGTCAGGAACTTATGGGTCGGTCAAGTACCCGTAAACAGACTGTTTTTCTGTCAAACCGTATCAGTCTATGTATAAGACAGTCGTACAATCATTAAGTCTTTGTGATGTATAAAACATATTCACCAGCTCAGTACTGAGGCGTAAATTGCGTTAAGAACATGGTTTAATTCTTACACTTACTAAGTATACTAACTAAGTTACTATTAAGTAACGTTTCATATTCTGTTTAACAAGGAGTCAGTTAACTGGTCAAATACCTGAAGGAAACAAAATATGAGTTCAATGGTAACAATGCCCTATGATAGCATCCTTTTATAAGATTTCTCAGTCGTAATTGAGCATTATTAAGGTACTTCAGTCTCATCCTTCAAAAGCGTGTACAATCTTTAATGGATGTCAACAATCAGTTATCTAGAAATGTGTAACAGACAAGTGTCATATCTCCGGATGTCCCTATAGAGGTTTTTCATCTTGTGGATGATAATGGGTGACTTCTAAGGATTTAGCCGCGGTCTGAAGAATTGAAGTGATTACAATATCAAAATCAATGATTTGTTACATAAGCCGCTTAGAAATAACCTCCATTATGGCCTTAAGTGACTCTAATGTCCGTTTGGGCTATGTCGTGAAGACGCATAATCGTAGCATTTTTATCGTGAGTACGAGCGACAAATAATTCTGAACTCGTGACAAACAATAACATAATTGTCATTAAATGATCAGAGATTATAAACTGCGCATCAATGAGAATATTCTGTCGTCAAGGCCTTAAAGCTTCATGTTTCTTATGATATCAAAAGCTGCATCAAATCGCGTCTGAGAACAATGCTTATCTCTTGATACTAGTATTAGAGACCGAAATTAGTTTAAACTTCAACTTCAACTTCAAACATTTATTGCATTAAAACATACCTGTTTTATAGCAAAACAATATATATACATAAGATGGCATAAGACATGGGTTAATTTAACAGAAGAGCACATGATGTTAGTATTTATATTATTTTGATGATACAATAATAGAGACAATAACTAATACATTGGATAAGTAAAAAATATAGATAATTATAACACTTTGATTAAATTCTAATTAGGTTTGCATAAAAAATGAATTTTGCCAAATCATTGATAATTTTTGTTGATGTAGCAGTCATTAGATTTGTGAATTTCTGTATTGTGGGCCATGTATAGTAATACTTTTTAATATATTTTGATCTTAGTTCAGAAAATTTAGAGCAGATTTAATTAATAAAAAGTGAAATTCGTTTTCTAACATTTTTGATTTACAGTATATACATATTCTGTCGTTTCTATGAATATTTAGATAGCGTCAACGTTCTATGGTCATGAGCTGATGTTCGAAATTTTGTAAGACAGTTCTGAATTTAGAATCTGTGATTTTTTCAAGATAGTATTCGAAATTGAACGAGTGTTTAAATAAACTATAAGTATCTAGGCGTGATAAGTTATTAAACACCAAGCGCTTAAGTCTGGAACATAAAAATGTTTGCAAAGATTTAACACTGAAAGACAAAATTGCACGTAAGAAGATTCTGAAAAAGTGTCACGGCATTGTTGCAACCATTCTTGTAATAAAAACAATTTATTTATTCCAGCAAGCCGTTGTTATCAAATCTCAGACACGTCCTGATAATATGGCAATTAGTGCATAATTGCATCAGTAATTATTTGCTAATACCATAAGAGTGATCAAAAGCCGGATATTAAATAGGAGGACGTCGTATTGAATGATGTGCCGTAGAGGAACACAAAGCACTACCATGTGATCTAGTCTAATCATACAGTAGCTTCAAGGGCTTGATTAATTCCCTGAGGTTTTCCTTCCCTTCCGTGCAATCTTATTTTCAAAGATAACACATAAAACATTTATTGGTTAGATATGTTGACGTCGCTTTTATGTTTTATTTCAAACATTTTCAACCATTTGATTTAAATCTTATGTAAAAAATATGTGCGATTACAAGCAATTATACTATCTGGAACACCAGTGGCATTTTCCCAGTAGCACGTTTTTACAAAAACAATCAAAGTATTGAAAGTACTCATGGAAACTGAACTTACATAGACTTGCAATGCAACATTGAACGGGAACTAGTTTAACAATTGCACAGCGGTTGTAGAAAACGTAGTTCTTTGGTCCACATCAAAATTCGTACGCGCCGAGCGAGTGACGGCTGTAGGAAGCTTAACTTTCGTTCAGTCTCCAAAACACCATCATTAAAATTACACAAGGGTGCAAGGTCGAGCCAAGATGGATCACTCATTGTTCACGCCGGGCCAAACATGTTGATCAGTCATATTTGAAATATATATGTTGGTAAGGGTAAATAACTTCACAATATTTGTAAGGGCCGAAGAAATGATACATACAATGATAATCAGTATATATACACGGTTGTTTGATTTTGGATGAATAGATCGTCTGTTACTTGACATGTACTTTAATTGTGGCATGAACATCTTGTCGGCATGATTTCCATGCGTACATGGTATCTTTAGAAACTTCTGTGACAGTAACTTGCTCTACAAAATTACATGCACAAACAAAGTACCAATCCATACTCTACAGTGTGCATGACTGCTACGATGTTACTTCGAAAGATTCTGACAAGGTTAGAACAAGTCTTGCTTTTAACTAGAAAGTATTTGGTAGTTCGCATTATATATTGAATGACCGTCGTATAAATCTTGATAATATTTATAAATACGAACATTTCTTACGATATGTCGCGGAATATGAAATTATCAAGTCATGCTTATGAGGTATTACATATACAAAATAATATGATGTATATGTGTTAATGTTATCATATATATATCTTATATTGTTCTCCCACTGAAGTACTCGCGCAGTCTATCTTAAAACAATAAGATATACAAACGTCAGTAAATGATCTTATCATGATGGCTTAAGTGTCTTTTGTTGAGAAATATTAATCCCTAATGTATTTACAAACTTACATTAGAGTGTTATATATCTTAATGGCGCTAAACAATGTTGCCATTAGATTAAATGATGAATAAGTCCAAGAAATACATTATCTTGACATTGTCAAACTTGTCTCAGGCCAACCTTTGAATAAAGGCTATTCTTTCAAAAAGACGTAACGGATTATTTATAGAAATGATCTCCAAATTACGGAAATAAAAGCCATTGAAAAAAACGGCTCCGATTACTTAGAAAGAAAAGATATCCAAATTACGGTCACATTTTTTCCCCCAAAGGGTGGCCTTTGTTCACAGGTTTGACTGTGTCCCACTTTTGTTGTAAAACTACGAAATATCTGCTGCATCACATTGATGAAAAACAGTGGGAACATGGTTTCACACTTCCAAATCATTAATCAATTTCAAATTTAACTTTTTTCTTTTACAAATGCCAGAATCAAATAAATCAAATGAAAATATTACATCAGAATACATCTTCCAGAATTCAAAAGTTTCATACCTGGAAATACAGCAACTGATTGTCATAATTACCGTCAGACTTCTGTGAAGTCTATTTAGTGAATTATTCAAATTGTTTGCGATATTGTAATTCGACATTGAGGAATTACATATGTTAATCTACAAAGATCAAGGAACTGAATAACATGTGTTATTTGAATAAAACATACATCACGCGATGGTTTTAAAACAAGCTGCCCGTCCGGTTAGCCCATAGGTTAGAGCGTTGGTCTTCTGATCAATAGGTTGTGAGTTCCAACACTGGGCGAAGCTCACACTGTCCGTGACAAAGTTGACTGATGATATTACATCCTAATGTTAAATTGTCCCCCCGCCTCTGTATTAAATGTGGTAGCTGGGCAGTAACTTGCGGTTAGAATGTGATTAGTACTGGTTAAGGTCTATATGAAGTCCACGGAAGCTGGTTAGTATAACTGCCCGCCACGACGTAACTGAAATAATGTTGTAAATGGAGATAAATGTGATGAAATAAATTCAAAACAAACCAAATTGTTGAATTTAGGTTGACATTCGTGTCTGTTATAAATGTGAGACAGGCATGGACATTTTTTTATTAGTGTGCACGAATTAAACTCATTAACAATTCTAATGAACTATTAAACATCTCCATACATTGCGTTGCAGCTTCAGCTTTTAATTAGTTATGCCCGAAGACAGGCAACATGCAATAAGCGGGCATCTTTCGCCAGTTTAGCTCAGCAAATGTTTTTTCTTAGATGAAAGAAACAACGGTTTCCTTTTCTAAATACTTTACACCTGCTAGGCATTCGACGCAGTATATTGAGCTTGCTGTGATGTCTGTAGTGTTCTGTTTGTCTTTTAACGGATTGTAGACGAATAATAAGTATCAGATGACAACACAGGATACACCAATACGCTGAACACAGCATACATCTAATAATGAATGTTTATTTACATACGTCTCTACATGACTATTATCAGAGATCAGGTTATGTGGCTCGCAACCCGCACATATAGACTAATTGACTTCCAGCACGGTATGGCGCTCGATCGGTGGATTTAATATGAATATGCGTCTTGTTGAACTGCTTGTTGATAATGTAACTGTTGCATCAAGAGTAGGTAAGATAATCAAAATACTGAAAGTACTCGTGGAAACTGAACTTACATAGACTTACAGTGCAACATGGAACGGGAACTAGTGTAACAGTTGCATAGTGGATTTAGCATCACAATTCCTACGCGCCGAGTGAGTGACGGCTATTGGAAGCTGAACTATCGTCCAGTTTACAAAAAAACTTACAAAGAAGCTGTTGAATAAATAATGAGAAGTCCAAGCGAGGTACTCAGGATTTATCACTGGCAAATAAAACCAGGACAGACCAGATTGATTTATTTACACCCATAAACCCGAAGAATTACATCTCCGTAAATACATTGAGATATTGAAAGAAGTTCCAATCCACTATTCACACAGCGTGCATCATTTTATGGGGTCATTATATCAATGAATTCATGTCAATCAACGCAAAGAATTCCTCGATTCAAATTGTTTGCAAATATATTAGACAAATGATTTATTGCGATTAAAATGTTTGGAAAGTAGAGTATCTGAGCGTCAAATATATTGGAAAGACGTTTATAATAAAATTATTTTCAGTGATGACGAGATTAATTTATTAAAATGCTTCGGAGATATAATAAAGCAAGTATAACCCGACTAAAGTTAGAAAAAAGCTTAAAGAACGAGGCAATAACGGTCGAAGATAATAATTCTTTTGATGGGTTTTCGAGCATTACGATTAATGAGTGGCTTGGTAGACAATGCTGTAAGTGCGTCAATAATAAACTCCTTCATTGAAACGTTTTGATTGGCATGTCCACTGCTTGTGCCTAACCTAATGTTTACTTCAATAGTGGAAAGGTTATTGTTTTAGCCATTTGTGTGTTGTATAAAATACGTTTGGAGTATAGATTTCTTTTTGTGAGAACATGTGTACATGTATTGAATATTAAAATTTGATTTTGTTTCGGCGTTGCTATTGAGATTGATTAAAATAGTTAGCAAAACTTATTCTATAATTCTAGCAAAATGAAAACGAATTGATAGCACAATAAAGACATACATGATGTGCTATATCACTTGTCAGGGAACCCAACTTAGAGGATATGTGTTGATTTAACGTCACACAAACGACCAGGGTCATATAACGATAACGACTTTTCCATCATTTACTGGCTAACGATGACCTCAGTTTACACATCTGTAGAGACGCCGACCCTCCCAAAGCAATCTGGACATCTTCATGTGGAATTCGCGCTCACGGCGACGAGAGATGTTGATTATCAGCCCGAGCCCTTAAATAGCTAGCTAACAACATTTCTGATGATTCATACTCATATATCGGATGAAATTGAGAATTCGCCGTCGTGTTCCGACAAAAAAATGGGTCCACAAAAGAGTCTCTTTTAGCGATACCATCTATATTAATACCACCATATTACATCCAAAGGCTGTTGCTTTGGAAAGGTGACACTGCACGTAAAAATGATTATATTCAGAATGTACGGGTATTTAAGTGTGATTTTCATACTTTGAAAGTATTACAGGAGAATAACTATCTATAACGTGTAAATGGAACCAAACTCATGTCCCAAAAGGACCATACCATCTCCGCTTATCTATCACAATACATTTAATCCGAAGATAAAACCTAAGTATTTCTCGTATATATGTCCATTGAGACTTTACTTATTCTATCATTACATAATACATAGTTATAGCTCGGATATCAGCTACACTGCGCCTGACTTTTCACTGAAAATAGTTACCCAGGAATCGTACAAAATGACTTTTATCTGCACTCATACTGTGAATATATATCACTCTCAATGCATATAATGTGTATGAAATTGGCAAAGCAATCGACATTCAATGTCTTGCTAGACCACTGGAGGCCAACGAACTATCACGAGAGGCGATTCGCATCGAAATCATTTGTATGGTATGTTACTAGATTTTATGTAAACAGTCTCTGGTTTTCTGCCCGTCAAATATTCATCTCTACATTCGATGAAAGGACTGTATGGGCAACATATGGGCAACATATATAGTAAAATAAGTTGAAAGTATCTAGCTTGACAAACAACATTCCTCTCTACATTCCATGGTAGGATTGTATGGCAAACATGGTAAATAAAAAAATATTACTAAGATTGCAATACAGTCTGTTTATCGAATGTAGAGATGGATTTTGATTGTCTAGGTAGACATTGAATGTCGATTGTCGATTGCTTTGCCAGTTTTACACACATAATGAACTTATTATATATATACATGTATGTTATGGTGACTATTTTTCACTATTGCACGAGTCTATGGCCATGTACATCACAATAAACTTGCCTCTTAGATGGAATGGTTAAGGTCGCTGACTTCAAATCACAGTAACCTCTCACTGATCGAGATTCGTGGGTTCGAGCCCCGCTACCGACCATGTCTCTTTATGTGACAAAGTAGGCAGTTGCCAACGGAGGATGGGAGTCTAGTACTGGTTCTTTCCAGTAACGATGCTTAGGTGAATTATCCGCCTCATATGACTCTGACTGTTGAAAAGGGGCGTAAAGCTCGATCAAACATACAGAGATATGACAAAAAAAAACTTTTCAAGATGCTCCAAAAGACACCAAGATTGTTCTCTGATTTCGGCTTAGTTTGACTTTAGTCCCATTAGCCATTTGGATGTGAAAAAATCAAGTAGGTCGTATTTTACTATACTGGCTTTTACTTGCATTAAAACATTCCAATGTTTCCTTTTTAATCACGAAGTACATATTTATAGAAATGTAGCACAGTTTTTTTTCAATGATATTGCCAAGGACTTATATTTTTATAAATCCTTGATATTGCTGAAAATAAGAAAACGCATCTCACAAAAGTTTTACGAGGTGTGGCCTAAGAAAAGCATTATGTAAATATTGTTTTAGAAAGCAACAAATTGTGTTCTTTACATTTTACTATCATTTTATCTGTTGTTCTGTATTACTAAATTCAAAAAGCTAACGGGCAATAAATACGCATGATTCATAGATGGTTGTCGTCGATAATATAACTGTCTAAATTGTTAAATCGTTTAAACCCATCTATCAAAATGTGCATTAATTTGTATTTCCCCGCGGTACCATGGAGTTTTTTGTGGAAGAATACATAATACAAATTATTGACATGGATTCATTTTAGGAGCATAAGTCCCCATACCACGAATTTGCTTTGAAATATCCTTGACCTAATTGCCGTCTAACCGTATTTCGTCATAATTTGGACAATTTACATGTGTTGCATACGTTAGTTCCTGTAGAAGGACATTGAATTTTTAAGGTATCTCGCTAGTTTCTATTCAAGCACATGAAAGGTTAAGGTAAATCGCTAATAATTTCTATTCAAGGACGTATATCGCTAGTTTCTATAGCAAAACTTGTATAGGTAAAGGTACATCGCATATTTCTACTCTCAACTTGTGTTTGCTATTTTATTAATAAACAAACCTCAAACAGTACTATATTTATGAAACAAAAATCAGTTAAGAAAATATAGTTACTATTTGTGATACATGTAATACTATTTTGCCGTTTGAGACTTCGGAGTCGGCTGCAAAATAGGGTTAGTGGTGTAACTATATACATGCAGTTACTATTTGTTGTTAAGTATATATAAGACGTTTTATTCCACTAAACACGACAGAAAATAATGACTTGATACAAATCTTATTATTATCACAGATATTTCTTTCCAGTTTATATTTGAATTATCATTATTTCTTTATTAATAATCAGAAAGTGAGTAAATGTACATAAATGTACATTGTATGATAGCTTTTAAACCGGTTTTCCTGTTCAGAAAGTCCACGCGCTGAAATAAAGAACTCTCTAGAGGGTAGAGCCAGCAGACGGAAAAATAGATAAAATGCAAGTCATGATTGAACCGGTAAACAGTATTCCCAGATGTATCCGGTAAATCTATAACAGATCGCAAGTGATCATTGTAACATATAGAACTCCTGCTGCATATTTAAATGATAAATGTAAGCTTTAGGTTCCATTGAGGTACAAGAGACAGCATGTCTGATAGAAGTACATAATCATACGAATATTCAATACATTCTCGTACGGTTGTTCTTCATTTTCGCATTCATCTTAGACACGATCAACACACTCCACGGATCATTCTGAATATTTACAAGATTGGACATGGAATGGTTTAATTTGGTAGTTCTTGATTTAAAACGTACAAGAACAGTTAAACCCCGTAAAACCGGACTCCCTGAAAACCGGAATTCCCAGAGAATTGGGCGATTTTTCAAGTTTCATTTTTAGGAATTCTCAGAAAACAACCCGGATTTTTTACTGTATAATGTTATTCTAACGTAACTCAAAATATCACAGTCAGCGCATGAACATAATGAACGTATAAAACTAAATACAATTAGACCTAACTCCTAGCGAAAATATTGAATACTTAAATACACTATTTGACTAATGGAATAAATTCAGATTTATAACATAAGAAATGGATTTATGGAGAGAAAAAATCCCAAAATACTAACTATAACTTACTAAAAAAAAAACACAAACCCCAATAAATACATAGAAACGTACAAAAACGGGGGACAAAAAAAATCTCACCCAAGCGTACATGTACCGCCTAATACAGTGGCAGGATGGAATTCTATGACGTCAAATTTGTTTCCAGTAAGCACCCTGCTATATCACTCAATAGGTATACAATGTCTGTCTGGAAGACGTGTATGATCAGAGTTTTGACTTATTAACATCATTACCCCACCCCCCCCCCCATTGGCAAACCTCTAATCAATCATGTAGGCGAAACATTTCATTTCCAAAAGCCTAAACACTTATAAGGATACAAAAAAAACCCATAATATTTGTATAGCAATAAGACGGACTAAACCAGCAATCCGTATACAACAATACTATGTAGTTGTACACGCATTGCAATGTTCATATTTATTCCAGATAAATAGCAAACAAAACAAACAAGAGGAATTCATAATATACTTCATTTTGTTATCGTGACTTGTTGCTTCACAAAGAGCAAGCAATCATTAATGGATTCATGACGTCACTTATTTCCCTTACGTTACATTTTGTCGACCGTTTTAAAAGAAATACTTTTATTCACAGAGAGGCCTCCATTCGAAAGTGGCATCTAAAACAAGTTAGACTATACAGTACAACCTCTCCAGAGCGGCCCTCTCGTGAGCTACAACCTCCCTTCAACAACATATTTTTGCTATTATCAAAGGTTGTTGCTTTGGCCAGCTTACACTGTATATTAAAATAAATCAAATAGTTCTTACAATTATTCGATTTCCACCGACAAAACTTGTTCTGGATATTCAATACATATTGGTTAAAGTAAAGTTCATGTTTGTTGTCTTAACTAAGTCTTCAGATAATTGGTATGCCAACGTTATTGACAAACTGCCTAGACATTCGGCTGTAGACAAAAACGAATGGCTCCACCGTCAATTCTAATCTTATTTCATTTCTGAAGGAAAGTTTGTGTAAATTAATAAAGACAACATAACAGCTCATATTGTATATGTATTGGGTTTTCGGTTGAGTCTAAATAATGAAATACATTTTTGACATTTTTATCACTGATGTTATCGGAAAACCAACAGCGTTCCAGTTTTAACCATGAAGGAAGACCACATGTGTTCACCTAAATAGAACCACCGACTTTCCGTAAGCTAGTTGACCAGCTTCTTCATATGTGTAGCCTTCCGTGCATCGTCCCTGGTTTGATTCAAACTCACTCCATCATGTGTAGGTCTTCCTTCCAACAGATTTCTTTCTCCACATTCTGACAAAGGGCAATGGCTTCGGGCTTTGTTTTGCTCACGTTAGGGTGTTCGTCAGTATGCTTCTTGATAATACACTGTTCAAATAATGAATGTACATATATATAAATGTTAAACATTATGTTGTTTATTTAGCCAGATTGATTTACGGTGCATTGATATGAAGTGCAATTGCATATCATAACTCTATCCATTGGAATGGTATTCACAAAGCATAATGTAGGCATAATAGATGGGGTTATATGCTTTTGGCTAAGCTTGAATATCCTATTTATGGCATGTTGCCTAGTAAATTATTTCTATGGTGTTACATTGTATGTACCACGCTTAATTATTCGGAATACATATCCGTAACACTATCCTCATACGCCTTTTGCTACTGTATGACTACAAAATGAGTCAAACAAAATAACATTATTATCATTAAAACGTAGTTTGTCAGTGTCTGGTTAATAGAAAAACCCATCCCTCTGTGATAATACACGTATTAATATTCTGAAGCATTTTAAATGTATCGTCTCATTTTGTAGAACTTCGTGTATTGTCAAACAAATGTCATCACGCCTGACCAAGGAGCATGGGAAAAAGACGAAACAAGATGATAGAGGAAGGCATTGCATGTGAAAGAAACGAAACGGAAGAAAAGCAAATGGTCCTGTTCCTAACAACCGATGAGAATGGGGTTGGCCCCTTAAAACAAGTTTAACCCGTCTGAAGCTAACAAAACGTTTACTGGGAATACTCAATGTGAGACTGTGTTTTGACTTCAATTTCGTAAGGACGTATGTATTGGGTTGGGGATTTAGGAGAGGGGACTTAATAGAAAGGAGAGAGTGCATTTTGCATTTTTCTTCTTGTCCAGAGTCTTTTACATACTAGTAATGAAATCTGCCAGCTTGTGACAATTTTGTTATTGGTGACATATCAACCCCCATACCTTTTGTGGAATGCATGGCGTACTTATATTGCTTGCATTTAATTCGGTATGACATTCTGCTGCACAAAACAATGAATTCTTGTTTTCTGTTTTCTAGTGTGAGTAGTTCTTTACGTTACGCTACGTGCAACACGTACTCTACCTTTTCAAACTAATCTACAAAATCAGTTTGCCGCCGGCACGTCAGATCAAAAAATACAATTCAGTGTGCCAGCTTGACAATCTCATCATGTAAGGCATTAACGATTTAGTTGTAACCATACAATGTTTTAGTCTGACTTGGCGTCTGAGCATACATCTATTATTTCATAACCAGTTCTACGCGGAGTGTGCATCAAATATGGTCTAGACAATATTGACGTTTCATTCCATAATTCAGACAAATTATTCAACATGATGCGGTTTGTTATTGTTAAATTCACTGTCATTATCTATCAGCAATCATATTATGTTTAAATAAACAGCCAATTCTTCTGTTACATAATTGTTTTCCGTTTCCCGGGTCTCTTATGTATTGTATTTTTTTAGTTGGTAACAGCATAATCTTTATCAACAGAACGTAATTCAGACATATAAACGGCCAGCATTATTTTTTATCGTGATCATCAATTTTCGAAATTATAGTGTGATCTATATAATTTGGCGTAAGCCTAACAAAGAGAGTGGAAATTGATTGATTGCTTCATTCATCATTTGACACTGACTTGCCTGTTGTTGACATTTGGACAAGCCTGAAAGTGTTCCAAATACCCGAAGAGCCCGAAGCCAGAAACACTGATTAAATTAAAAATCGTACCTGTCTCTCCGAACAGACCTTCAGACTTCCTCATCCTACTTCCATACCATAGTCTGTACAAGAGCAGATAAAATCTTTTGAATTCATGTATGTTTACTGCACAAGATCTCCTTTCTTAACGAATTCATGAAAACGTGAAAAATTCGTAAACAATACTTGCATACTTCAAGAGTCGTTCTTGAAGGATGAATAACCATTTGACAGGGGAGTTTTACATCACATATCTCAGGAATGTCATTTACCGAATGTATGGTATCAGCCAAATCATCGTCACCATAATATGCTCCTGTTGTATTAGATCTAGTTATCAAACACTTTTATAAATGGATTTGGAAGTCAGCACACCAAATGAGTTGTGTGTTGTAAATTTACCGGTTTGTATGCTGGTAATGTATTAAAAAAGACATAGTTCTGGTTAAGCCATGCCATATGGAACACGTAAATATCTGAGTCCTGTTTTGAAAATTATTGTGAATGGCTTTATAATTCATGGTTTGCCTATGCTGTAAGTACATATAAATGTAGGCATATAGTTAATAGTGAACTTATATTTTCTGAATTATATTGAATTTATTACAGTAAATGAAGTACACTCTAGACACGTGGTGTAGTGTAGTTTTACCAATTACATCGTTACCGTCTTGTAACAAGACATTTACTATTCTCTCTTTGGCGCGAACGAGATTGAAATTAACCAGAAGCATACCATATTCTATAACAGCAGGCGTGAACACAATTCATGCAGCTGCATGTCCCATTAACATAGCGCACAAACAAGCATGTCAGTCTGAACGTGTGAGAAATCACGCAACAATGTTGTTAAGTCATTAACAGACGTTCTCAGAATGTTGTCACTTACTCCTTGTGTTTCCGCTACAAACGTTAGAACTAAAAGTGTTGACAATCATACTTGACAGTTGTGTGCACTTTTTACTTCTATCATTACAGGCAAACTTGTGAACAAAGTCGCTCTTGGGGTAGACATATGTAATAGGGGATGGGTGTATGGGTGTGTAAATATACTCAGCTAGCCAGCCTCACTCACAAGTATAAACAACGACAAGGTGTTTCGACATCAATCTATTTTATACATAATGTCTATTGTAGACCCTAAAATATAAAACATGCATTATAGACAATAATAAAACAACAAGTACTAAATACAATACATAGCACAAAACATCACAATACAAACAATGATTCCAGTGGCCAATATCATTACCTTCACAGCATTACATACATATACTTTACATATGCACAATTAAGTTACTTACAAGAACAAATACAATCACATAGTACAAAATACATGAACCACATAACACATCACATATATATACAAACTCACCACGTGTGGAACGGTATCCACTCAAACAACTCTCTCAACTTCTCTTAACTGTGACAATAATCTAATACTCAAATATACAACTCATAAAACATCTGATCTCAGTCTGGAGCATACAAAACCAGTCCTAACAATTCAACTTCTGATGTGCAACTGATCATTACACATAACTTAGGGGAATAACAAAATCAATAGAAATCTATTCAGTCATGCCAGACTGACCACTGAACAATCAAGGGAAACAACTTACCACTGACCATAAGCTACTTAAAGGGAGACATTTGATCACACACAAACACACACACATATAAAAGAACACAATAAAACTCAAACTCAAGAGATACCAAAGTCTGACCCCGTCACACATAATGTGGGCTTTACTGGCAGGTGGCATTTATTCTAAATAGTCAATGACAGTTTTTCTTAAGATTGGCATTGATTCACTTGATTGTCTTAATTTATAGGTGGTCGCTAACAGTCACAGATTTGACATTACACAAACAAACAGCCTCACTTGCGACCTTGTAGCTTCAAGAACTAGTACGTAAAGTAAACAAATACGATCTTTGATTTTTTATTGGTATGAACCGGTCTTTTATTACAATGAGATCATTGTACAATGACGTTATGTCGACTGAAAAACACTTCTTTCGACTCTAAATAACAATAAAAACTCATATTCCTTTAGTCTATAACCGGTTGAAATTAAAAATTGCCAATAGCTATATTCCTCCGCTGAAAAATACCAAAGAATAAAACAACTACTCAACGAATCATTATTATGTCGTATGTGCACATTGTATGGTGTATGCTGATTGGTTCTTTTCTTATCTTCTTAATGCAAGTTGGAAGCAAACGTTCGATGATACTAAGTTATATCATTGTTGGACGAGTATAGATATTAGCCAAGTGATCGACATTGACTTCACTTTCAACCAAAATCTTTGGTTTATTTGGTACAATAATGACGTCTATTTGTTAATCTTAGATGCGTGATAACGTATTGGTAAACTTATTGCCTTACTATTTTACAGCTATGATAAACAATAATTATGTTGGTACATGTATTGCTTACTTTCCGTATTTTTATAATAGTCATGCTACTATCATGACATTGTGGTTAAACATTGGTAATGTATCATAATTTCTGTGATGTTGTTGAATCTCTTATGACCGTATGGGTATACAATGAAAGAGTGTTTCCGTTGTAAGCCTGGTCAACATTTTCTTCCTTGGCGGCGTTGTAGGTTAGAAACTCACCAAACCGCAAACCAATTGCTGTTTTAAACACATTGTCATCTAACTGTTAATGGAAGGTGAAACAAATGAAAAGCCTACGGTTCAAGTGTCATCAATGCTAGAAATGAGATACTACTTACAAAGAATGACTTAAGTATTTGTCCTCTTGGCAGAGAGTTTCCTCTTGGTAATTAACTTAGATATCTTTAAAGGATTTGAATTGAGTATTACTGAAAATGATACTTTAAAAGGGATGGTCTCTCGTAGAAAACGTACTAAGCTTCCATTAATGTGTGTGCCCTGTCATAGAGTCATACGGATGATTGATGTGATCGAGAGGCGTTTGATTTTGATTTAGACTTAGAGATGGAAACACGCTGAACGATAATGCGGCGTACTAGTACTAAGGTGGAAAAATGTGTAATACGATGTTGTTAGTTTGTATCATAGCACTTACCAATTTACATTTTCTGTGGAATCATATCTACGAACGGCAATATTTAGGCGGACATAATGCAAAGTGGTGTGCAAATAAACGCAAAAAATTAAATAATTATATTTTTTGAAATGAGATGGGAATATCGACTGACTCGGTTCAACATCAATTTACAATATATCAATAAATAACAATAGGGAGAATGTGTATATTCTAAGGCTAGGCAAAAATAGTCGTGTATAAAATTATACGACCAAAATATAGGATAAGCAAAAAGTAAAACCTTTCATTTTAGTTTTTTTTACAGAAAAATCACATCATACGTTTCGGTCTTTGAATGTACAATCCCCCCCTAAAAATATATATATTCGTACTGCGGATTTTGCAGTCAGGAACTTATGGGTCGGTCAAGTACCCGTAAACAGACTGTTTTTTGTCAAACCGTATCAGTCTATGTATAAGACAGTCGTACATTAAGTCTTTTTGATGTATAAAACATATTCATCAGCTCAGTACTGAGGTGTAAATTGCGTCAGGAACATGGTTTAATTCTTACACTTACTAAGTATACTAACTAAGTTACTATTAAGTAACGTTTCATATTCTGTTTAACAAGGAGTCAGTTAACTGGTCAAATACCTGAAGGAAACAAAATATGAGTTCAATGGTAACAATGCCCTATGATAGCATCCTTTTATAAGATTTCTCAGTCGTAATTGAGCATTATTAAGGTACTTCAGTCTCATCCTTCAAAAGCGTGTACAAACTTTAATGGATGTCAACAATCAGTTATCTAGAAATGTGTAACAGACAAGTGTCATATCTCCGGATGTCCCTATAGAGGTTTTTCATCTTGTGGATGATAATGGGTGACTTCTAAGGATTTAACCGCGGTCTGAAGAATTGAAGTGATTACAATATCAAAATCAATGATTTGTTACATAAGCCGCTTAGAAATAGCCTCCATTATGGCCTTAAGTGACTTTAATGTCTGATTGGGCTATGTCGTGAAGACGCATAATCGTAGCATTTTTATCGTGAGTACGAGAGACAAATAATTCTGAACTCGTGACAAACAATAACATAATTGTCATTAAATGATCAGAGATTATAAACTGCACATCAATGGAAATATTCTGCCGTCAAGGCCTTAAAGCTTCATGTTTCTTATGATATCAAAAGCTGCATCAAATCACGTCTGAGAACAATGCTTATCTCTTGATAATAGTATTACAGACCAAAATTAGTTTAAACACCAAGCGCTTAAGTCAGGAACATAAAAGTGTTTGCAAAGATTTAACACTGAAATACAAAATTGCACGTAAGGAGATTCTGAAAAAGTGTCACGGCATTGTTGCAACCATTCTTGTAATAAAAACAAAACTTTTAATAACGTTGCAATGTCCGACCGAACCATTCTTGTAATGAAATGTTCAACTTGAAGCAAGATTTTACTTTTGCACTCATTAACCTTATGATGTGTTCCGCTGCATTAAGGTCGTGAAATGACCATCGTTCTTTAATATACCATTTGTCCTTACAATCAAAGTTGTAATAATTATTACAAGTTTGGTTTTTATTATAAGAATGGATGCAACATAGCACTCTGAAGCACATTTTAAAAGTGACGCAAGCTGATTAATTTCAGCAATTCTCACACCTTGGAACTACAAATTATCGCTTGTAATGTGAATGGACGCAGATTATATGTTTTACATTGTTTGTTAACATCTTATGACAGGGAAATTGGATATATGCATGTAGTCTGCTTTGATTAAATAGAAACTACTTGAATAATTCAAAGACTTTTCAGCTGAATTTTGTTTTATGTGACAAATACAACACTTTACTTTCAAGTTGAATCAGTTTTATTTGTCCTGTAAAAGCATGTGGACACAGACCACTGATCAGAAGTTAACATGACTTATAGACACATCTGGTCTTGACAGTTATATATGTATGGATAAGTAAATGTTTGCCAAAGATTTTCTATGGTTTTCATGATGGGTCTTTATTTAAAGGTGCCAATTTACTCAAGATTTGAATGTTGTATGTTTCCTAATTTTAGTACTTATTGAATTGACATTACAACACTTTGAGTGATTAGTGGTTGTGTATAGGTTTCATTATGATTATGAAGAAATAAAATTTAAAAAAAATATAAAAGAAATTTAAAAAAAAGTTTTTATAACATTTGAGTGTAACTTATTATTGTTTTGCAAGAAATTAAGTTAACAGAAATTTCTTACTATTTTTTAGGATTCGCCCCAAGTCAATTCGTACTTTTGAAGATTCGCTACCGGAAAGTTCGTACTGTTTTTTATCGTACCCGGCGTAAAGCTAACACGTATTGGGACACTGAAAAGCGGAGCCGGGATTTGAGCGCATGACCTTTCGTTTAGTAGTCCAGGCGTTACCATTAGACCATCGCCGCCCCTTATAATGGAAATACTGTAGAATCTTCGTTTTATTTGTTTGCTTATATCTAGTTTTACGCCGCTTTTCAACAGTCAGAGTCATATGAGGCGGACAGTTCACCTAAGTATCGTTCCTGGAAAGAACCAGTACTAGACTCCCACAGGACATTGCAACCATTCTTGTCATAAAAACCAAACTTGTAATAATCATTGCCTGACAATTATCAATGGTAAGAACAGATGGTATATGAAATCAAAGTTCAGAAGGTTCTGCTGTTGTTCGGAACTACAAAGTAGTCAAAAGTTGAATTTCTTCGTAGGGTGGTGAATTGGGCTGAGTTCCGGAAACTGAATTATAGTTCTCACATGAATTTTGATGCAAACCAAAATACTACGCTTTTCTACACTTGCCATGCAATTGTTAAAGTTTTTCCCGTTGCATGGGCTTTCAGTACTTTTATTGATGTTTCCCAATCTGATCACCAAAGGTATTTAAGCAATGAGCATATATAGTCTGTATTAACTGCCCCTTTGCATATTCAACTTATGCAGAATGTAATATCCCATACATGGAGACATGCTCGAAGAAAAATTTACACATTATAAACATAATATTAATCGGATTAACCACTTTTTTAATATCTGGTTGACTCACACTTATCATCGCATCGTCCATGAATTCAATGATGACTTCTATATGTTTACAATAGAAGCTAGGAACCAGACTAAATTAGCATGTATGAAATGTGTGTACTGATAGTAAATATTGTAGTAATCCGAGGGGATTGTTTAGAATTTTTACGACTGTTTTGTATTGCTCGTTTACGATTTTGTTTGGTCATCTGATTTTGACTTGAATGCACGTAATATTTGAATATGTATTAATGCCATTAAAAATTGGAACTATGTTCGTAAGCGGAAGGTTAATGGAAGGTCTTCGGTATGCAGGAAAATTAAAACCGAGCGACTATTGAGAAATGGTATTAACTTTGTTTTCGTACCGAACGACAAAAATGAAGGTCATTTCATGTGTTAACTACCTTAATTACATCTGAACGTGCTAATTAATGCGGCGAAACACATCAGTAGGAAAATGAGTGCAAAAGTAAAATCTTACTTCAAGTTGAAAATTTCATTACGACAATGGTTATTACAGGTTTGGTTGGACATTGCAATCATTCTTGTAATAAAATCCAAAGTTGTAATAATCCTATACATGACAATTTTCAATGTTAAGAACTGATGGTATATGAAAAATATGCAGGTAATTTTAAGTGTTAATTGCCTTAGTTAGGTCTGCCCGTGCTGATTAATGCAGTGGAACACATATGTAGGTTAATGTGTGCAAAAGTAAAATCTCACTACAAGTTGAAAGTTTTATCACAAGAATGTTATTACAAGTTTGGTTGGACATTGCAACCATTCTTGTAAAGAAAACAACTTGTTATGATTATTACAACTTTTGTTTTGTTACAATGGATACATATGTATCACTGCACGTACCTGTGTGAAGCAGTTCATTTAATCTATTATTGAAACACACTTCACTCACCAAGAGCATGTACTGAAGCAAATCGTTGAATTCTTTCGATACTTTATCATTGTGTTCAATGCTCTTTTTTAAATAATGTATTTTCGTGTTTTTAATGAATACGTTGTTTTATTGGGTCATAACAGGTCGGCTTGGTCAATCTACTTGGGGAACCACTGTTGTCTCTAATGATGCCGAGTATGGGTTGAATCAACCTTACCAAACCGATGTTAGCTGGATATGGATATCAGCATGTTGAAAAGTTAAACAAACATAGTTGAAAATAATTGGTCCTGCTACGGGTAGACTTAGGTCCTGCTCTGGGTAGACTCAGTCCTGCTACGTGTGCGACTCATCCTGCTACGTGTGCGGCTAAGGTCCCGCTACGTGTGCGGTTAAGGACCCGCTTCGTGTGCGGCTAAGGGCCCGCTACGTGTGCGGCTACATTTTATGTATGATATACAAGAAAACACACGAATAACGGAAAATAGGATTAATTTACAGTTTATTTACTATTTTTATCTTTCAGTCAGCCATGTTCTCTTTCCTATGCTGCTACTGTCCGGAGAAGTTTGATGTCATATAATTATATATCTGTATTGTGTATAAGTTGTGAATTCTGCCATTTCACTACATGCAGGTATCGTCAGTGACCTTTATTATTACTTAAAATTTGCAAACAATAAATACAATTGTAATGAAACATTTTATAAATGGAGGACAATATTAATATAAACTCAGTAACTACAAGTATTAATATTTAATGTATGTTTAACGTACATATTCATTATATGTTGATACATGTATGAATACATTTTGTAGATGTATGTAACCACGGCTATCATCCCGTCAAAACAAGTTTTCAAATTTGATGTCATTTACTTAGAAGTGCGTTAAAAGAACAATACAAACAAAGCACTCATCATCTTTCAGGTACATGAACTTAAAGTCCCATTAGCTTTTTGCTATAGAAAATATATGCAAAAAAGTCACTTCTGAATAAAGGCCATCGTGGGAATGCCGAAGTCCATTCGTTTAAAGAAGTAGTTGATTAATTAAAACAAAATGACCTCTGAATAAAGACCACCTGCAAATAAGACTGGAGCCAGAACGCCTTGAAACTTTTGGGGTTTCTTTTTGTAGAGTTTTTGAGAAGTATAAACTATATTATATTTCTAAATTTTTATATTGTAACCATCAGGTTCTACTGACACAATGCTGGAAACGTCAAGGAACGAACCATCAATGATCTTAAATGATTGGTCCAACACATGATCATGTAAACTGAAATCAGTCGCTTTGGCATCAGCTTCAGACATATAAAAAGAAATAAAAAAAAACATATGATGTAACAGTTTAACCCATTAATACCATGCCGAGGGCAATTTTAATACGCTTGCAAACGACGTTGAAACAAGGCCACTGTCGAATTCTTTTGTGTCTAGTATGGTTCCAAATTGTTTGACACAGAGTCAATACTTCTTCTAAACTTTGAGTAAAGTCAGTAAATAATTTTTGTACAACCGGGACCAGACACAGGAAGTCCAAATTCGGCAATTATCATGCTTCAGATACTTTCGCTAAATACGATAAATTTTCATACCGAAAAAAAAGAATACAATACATATTACGGGTAAGCGGATTTTCGAAGAAAAAATCCGTAATTATAAATTTTAAAAGGCACATCGTAGACCCTTTTGAATTTGAAACATACTCATTTGTTTTTTTAACCTTTGCACCCTGATTACAACTGGGGTTCCGAGAGTAAATAACTCACCCATGTATAGCAGAATAAAATGGAAGAACCCATTGATTTTGACTAAAACCATGTGGACATGTAGATCTACACAGTGGAAAAAAAACAGCAATGAAATGTACACTATACATGTCGTTTTATCAATCAATGTTCATCGAACACAAAAAGAGTAAACTGAGGACGTAAAGAAGCATGGATTGAGGTTTGACTAGGCAAGAGGTGTCTGTATCAGTTGTTGATTGTTTTATTTATCTGCTCGTTACGCTTTTAAAAGGCTTTGCGACTGTCCGAATTTGACGACATCCGAAAACAACCAAACAGTTTTAGTTTTCCTGTATAATGTTCCTGTATATCATATATAAAAATGTAGTCGCACACGTAGCCGGCCCTTAGCTGCACACGTAGCGAGACCTTAACCGCACACGTAGTGGGACCTTGGCCGCACACGTAGCAGGATGTGTTGCACACGTAGCAGGACTGAGTCTACCCAGTCTACCCGGAGCAGAACCAATTATTTTCAACTACAGTTGAATCTCGTTATCTCAAATTTCTAGGGACCGTGGAAATTAGTTTGAGATAACCGAAATTTGAGATAAACAAATACTGAATAATTATATATGTTTTAAAGTATTTTTGTACACGCACGTACAGTAGCCTTTATTTAAAATAACAATGCCTGTATGATTACGTTTCGAATAAAACATGTGCATACGTAGAGGAGAAAAAAAAATTATGTATCTATTCATAATAATTAATATCAACACTTATTATCCCAACATAAAATACTTATTTACGAAATTTGTTGAAAGAATTCGAAAAAAAACGGAGCGTCTAGCTTTACATATTTTCGGATGTGTACGCATTCCGTACATAATGTAAGATGAATCCGTTCGTTGCAACGTCGATCACGCTCTCGGAATTAATTATTTTTATCAAGCTAAGATCATTTTACTAAGATTGGAATCCGAAACTATCATAGGTGGCAAGTAATCGTAAGCAATTTTCAAGTTAAACATACGAGTATCCTAGTATTCGGATACTCACCGCAGCCGAAGTTATACGTGGTGCGTATTTGTTTACCTTACCTACCATTATTTTAGTTAAGTCAAATAACAGGTAGGATTATCAGGCTACACTACACGTGTGCTCTCTGTTTGTCACACGATTATAAATCTCCCGGAGCATTTAAATTGTTCAATTAGCAAAATGTCATGATAGGTGTGAAACCGTCCATTGTTCGCTGATCTGCTCCAACTTTGAGATAAACAACTCAAACTACATGCTAATTAGAATCACGGGGACAAAAATTTAGTTTGACATAAACGAAATTTTGAGATAAGTGAATTGGAGGTAAGCAGATTAATTTCATATAGAGAAAGAGCAAAAAAATCGGGACCCAACAAAACAGTTTGACATAACCGAAATTTTGATATAAGCGAGTTTGACATAACGAGATTCAACTGTATGTTTGTTTACAAGTCCATTTCTCCACTATAAAACGGACAATAACAAAATCATTTAGTCAGAGTATGCAGTAAGCATTACAGTTTGTGATTTTATTTTCACTTTCTTATGCTTTAAGGCTGTAAAGAGTCGGAAAACAGCAAAACGTCTATTTTTCGCAATTACTTTGCACTTTAACTCGCCGTATCTTTCTTATTTTATGAGTAAATAGTCTAGGATTTTTATGACTTGCAATTAAAAGTCACCTAAATATAGAGCAACATTTATTTTCTTCCTTATTAAAACGGAATATATGAAAATCAAGTAAAAACTTACTTTGCTCATTTCCTCTACGATAAAAACCGAACACAGCAGCACGACTGTACCTAGCAGGACAAACCGAACATAGCGGGAGCGGTTTACGGGTGGGTTAACTATGTTTGAACAATGGAAAAGTTTGAATTCATTTCTATTATTCTCGTAAAATCAGGAGACTCGTGCGAATTCACGAGACTTATGTGATACCACGAGACTTACGATTTTCCAACCATGGTTTGACTCTATCAACTCTTGGACCGAAGAACATCATCACTGGAGTAATTTTTCTACTGTAACGCTGATTAAATACCGGTCTTGCATGAAATACGATTTAAATAAAAACCTTCAGATAATTGCTTTGTACACGTTTTTTTTTTGCATGATGTAGTCCAGAGTATGTCTGACCATATTTTATTGTAGCTTTGCGTGTTAGTTCGGATTTGCAATGCTGGAAGTCTGTACATCCCTAAACAAATATCTAAAAAAAAATATCCACAATTTGAAAACCAGATCACGAAATGAAGCGATTAACTGACGATTATACGTGACTGAAATTGTTGAATATGTTGCATTTTTGCTACTGCGTAGCACGCGTAATCCGATCACGTCAAAAGAATTAACCAATAACGTGTACGTATTAGTAAAAGAGTTTTTAAAGATGAGAATTGTAACATCCATTTAATCAACATAATCAAATACAGTCGGCAGTTTAAAATCTTTCATCTTTGGCTACGTGACACCGCATTCGTCTGAATTATTCATGATTCAAGAATTTCCTCTCCATCCAAAGTTATAATCATTTCTAGCTCAGTGATAAAACGTTGTAACTGGTAGTTACGACCTTTTTATATTTTTGAATTGAATGAAATTTCACTTTACTGCGCATGTCCGGAACTGGTGTCCGTCTCTATTACCCGTCCAGTATACGTCACATTTGCAAATCAATTAATAAATGATACCAAAATTTGTCATAATTGTTCAAAGGTTGCATCTACACAAATATTTTATTCTAGACGGTCATAAGTGTTAGTTAGGCCCCTTTAAATCTCAATAATTTTATGAAAATTGGAAACATAATTGATAGGTCGTATGTGGCAGTTATGACCTTTTAGACTGTAAGATGATAATAATGTCTTCAATGACGTAATAGAAACAACAACAACAATACGGTACACATTTGTTTATTTTAATTTGCATCATTACTATCATCAGTGATTTCATACAATATAACTTCCTGTTCGTCTATTTGGTGTTCCAAACTATGCCTGTAACCATAGCAACCGTAAAATATTAGGCCTGAAAAATAAAAAATAAGATTATTGGTGCAGATTACGTCCACAAAAATGTTTCTAATGAGCCGTAGTTAAATCATCCAAGCTCCCTTCTTACTAATATGATTTTGGGTCTCCATGTTCGACTGGTTCTGCTGTCTGGTTTGTAATCACTAGCCCTTCGCCGTTGTTTGTTCGAATCCCAACAGGGACTAGACAAATTCTTATTTTATGAAGATGTCCTGCTAGCTAATGGACGTTCTGTACTCAGATCTACTCCTCGGGTCTCCCATGGAAATGTTACTAAATGACCCTGGTTGTAGGAGCTACGTTAATCCCCGGAGAAAGAAGAATACCAGTTCTTTCATTGGACAGCAGGGTTGATCGAAATGACCCCTTTTAAAGGTTTAATCGGTCAGAACGTGCACAATATGGTGATTTTAAAAACGATTTTGGCAATGCCTGGTTTTTATTTCTTTACAAAAGGTTTTTCTACAAAGAGCCAGTCTCGAAGCGGCAAATAAAAGCCTAGCATACAGTTAGTTGAACTTTCCACTGTGTTGATAGTGTCCAAGTTGAACATAGAATAGTTAAATGGAAGATAGATAACAATGCACCATACACATTTAAGTATCAATTTCAGCATGTCCATAATTGCCAAAAAATAATTTGAATTTCGTAATACACGTATCTTAAAAATAAATTAACAGTATTTCTTCTATTTTGGAAATGCATAATTTGCTTACAATGGCGTAATATTCAAAGGAATGTTTTATTTCCCAGATTGAAGAAAATCAATGAATTACTGATGTTTTAAAAAAATGACTTAATAACAAAATGAATAATGAATGTAAATTATCTTTAATGCCGGATAAAGCGACGTCATTATGCAAATTAAATTAATATTTTGCCTGTAATTCTTATTCAAAAGACATTATAAAAACATTACGCAGAATAATTACGGTATTTGTAAGAAATCAAGATGTGATGGCTGAAGGTCAATATCATTGTCTGAAAGTACAGTAAACACGCTTACAGTGAGCTCCTAAATCTGGAAATTCATTATTATGTTCCAAAGGCGATGGTTTATCGAAATTTTACTGTATATACTACAGTAAATCTTCATTATTACGAGCACCAATATCACGAGCACTAGACTTATCTCGAGGAAATCATGAAGTCCCGACACTTCAACCGTGTTCTTTCTTGTATATTAATTTCCTTGTTTATCACGAGCATCGTTATCTCGATATCTCGAGCATATACCACAGTCCCTTGTGAGAATTACCATAATTATATCGAGGAGTGTCATGTTGGATATCGTTCGCACATGCATGTCGCTGTTTTTTTTCTACACTTGAACAAAATGAACAAAACAACGTTTATTACGAGCATTATGTTTATCTCGAGCACTAAGTCTGGTCAGATGACTCCTCGAGATAACGAGGTTTTACTGTAGTCATCTTTTACGGCTATTCTGCAAACTGTGCACAGACATTGAGTGTCGTAATTACGAAAGAAACCGATGCTACGGCGAGAATGGAAGGGATATACTTGGTACAGATTCATTTGAGTGTGTGTTCGTGCATTTAGTTAACACTTGCAATTAGTGATTATATTAGTTATTATAATATAAATTCCACCTTAGGCATGTAATTGTCGATTTTCTGAATAAACTAAAACTGATTAAATCATGTATGCGATGTTATAGCGATTCTCTAAATCTGAAACAATTGGTATTATCACAGATTGTTTCACTCCTATGCACTTGTTTGAACGTTTTAACAATTAGCAAACAACTGAAGTAATTTCAGCCATTGTACATAACGTAAACAAATAGCCATCAAACGCCCGAGCATACTAATTAAAAATTTCGGAAATGTGGGTTGTTATTCAATTGAAGTATAATGCATGTATATAACATAAAATATCAATGCGTGTATTAAAGTAATTATATATTATGTGTAGCATAAGGGCTTGAACTGTATTGCAATATTAAGTAGGTCTAATATTTAACCGTGTTACGTATTTGTCGTCTGAGTAGTGGGTCTACTATTTAACTGTGTTAGGTACCTGTCGTCTGAGTAGTTGGTATACTATTTAACTGTGTTACGTACCTGTAATCCGGGTAGGTCTAATACTTAAACGTGTAACGTACAAGTAGCCTGAGTAATAGGTCTAATATTTAACCGTGTTACGTACAAGTAGCCTGAGTAGTAGGTCTAATATTTAACCGTGTTACGTACAAGTAGCCTGAGTAGTAGGTCTACTGTTTAATCGTGTTACGTAACTGTAGTCTGAGTAGTAGGTCTACTATTCAACCAAGTTACATACAACTAGCCAGGTTAGGTATAATATTTAACCGTGTTACGTAACTGTAGTCTGAGTAGTAGGTCTACTATTCAACCAAGTTACATACAACTAGCCAGGTTAGGTATAATATTTAACCGTGTTACGTACAAGTAGCCTGAGTAGTAGGTCTAATATTTAACCGTGTTACGTACAAGTAGCCTGAGTAGTAGGTCTACTGTTTAATCGTGTTACGTAACTGTAGTCTGAGTAGTAGGTCTACTATTCAACCAAGTTACATACAACTAGCCAGGTTAGGTATAATATTTAACCGTGTTACGTAACTGTAGTCTGAGTAGTAGGTCTACTATTCAACCAAGTTACATACAACTAGCCAGGTTAGGTATAATATTTAACCGTGTTACGTACAAGTAGTCTGAGTGGGTCTAATATCTAACCGTGTTACGTACCTGTAGTCATCCAGATTATAAAACGAAGCCAGCATGTGATGGAAAGCGAAGCCACAAGAAAGACATTGATGAATATCGACAGAAGAGGAATGAATGGAACATATGGTGTCCGAAAATAGAGCTTTGTCCGATTATGTGGTTGTTTTGATATGCACCCAGTTGTAACAACCAGTATAATGGCGAATATGAACACTACGACCAATATCATCCAACCCTCAGAATGAAACATGTGTTCAAAGCATAAATAACTGATGCTGAACATAACTGTAGTTATTATAAACACTAGTAATCCGATTGCTGTAAAACGCCATGTTGTATCATTAGGTTCAAGCGCAATGTCAGAAGGCAATCGAAGTAAACCACTCACACTTCCGTTTGATGTACTGCTAATAACACTATCAACGCGCATGTACGTACTGTCACGCGGTCTTGTATACACCGATTCATTTGAAATTTTATTCAAATTCACCTTGTCATCAAATGATAAACTTTTCCGGAAGAAATTTGATCCAGTATCTCGATAACCGTTATCGTATCGTCCACAATGCTCATATACCTTAGACTGATGATAACTTTGATTCAAATTGTGGTTCTGCTTCCTAGCATCGAGCTGGATCCCACCGTGAGTAAAATCAGTACTTTGCATATAAATATCATCCGGGTCCTCGTACTCCATGTACAACCCAACGATACCCGTCTGGTACCGCAAACAAATCACAGATATAGCTATAACAGTATAGGAGAGCAGGGTACCAATAGACACTAACTGCAATAGCAGTTCAAAGTCAACCAATAAAGCCGCAACTGAAGAAACAAAGCCTACTAACAAAACGCTACTAACAGGTTGGTTCATGTTCTTGTTCACGCGTGAAAACACACTGAATACTATACCATCACAAGACATGGCGTATATTTGTCTTGACAGGTAATATATATTGCCAACTATTGACGCTGAGAGACCTATTAAACCTCCAATGGCAATTACCATTTTATCACCATGGATATGAAGTGTTGACAGATCTCCTGGTAATGGGAGCATAGCATCTTCTGGGAATATATGGATGGATAAAGTTGTGGCGGTGGCTGTACAAAAGTATGTTATACAACAGATGAAGACGGTGTAAGTGATGGACGCTGGTATTGTTCGGCATGGATCTTTAGTTTCCTCGCTCGCCGAAGTCATGGCTTCCAAATTGGTAAACACAAACATCAAAGAAGCAGCACCTTTCAGTACCTGCAAAACATCAAATAACCATGGAATGTCATGAAATCAAATGCTATTAACTACTAGTATATGGAAACATATCGATGTGAAAGAATGGTGTGCGCCTACTATAAAATTTTCAATAATACGATTTTGGCTTGCTTAGAAGAATTTATTCTATTAGATTCCTTATATGTCTTTCTACAACAAAGTCAAGTTAACTGCTTAGGCTGCAATGCCACACATTTTGTATTGCATATTTCTTATATATATATATAGGAGCATTGCTTATACTTAATGTCACATTATGAGTTTCAAAGATTGCTCAAACTGTTAGTCTGAATATTGAAAATACATTCAAAGTGCCACTGACCATCCAATAAATAAAGTTCAAATAAAAATATCCGGTCAATTAAAATGCCGAATTTTCACAATTTTCATTTCATACCAATATTTTATTTTTACTCAGAAAAGACCCACCTCAATGAGATTGTTAATAATATCAATATGAGTCACACCATGTCTTAAAATCTTTTTCATCAATATGGAAAAATGTTATCAGTGATGAATTGGAGCGGCGGACAATCGATAAAGTTGATATCTTTTGAGTGAACTGGTTTGAATATACAAAACTTTCCATACAAATCATGTATATAAATATTTACTTTTTATATTTATATCGCGCTATAACTAACTGACTAACTGACTGACTGACTGAGTAACTAACTCAGTAACTAAGTACTTGTAACTAACTAACTAACTGACTACCTAACTAACTACCTAACTACCTACCTCACTCACTCACTCACTAACTAACTCAGAAATTAACTGACTAAATAAATAAACGAATATCTTAATGAATAAATTATTAATACACTGGCTGTATTTTAGTACTACAATTTTCAGGCATTTAATGTCGGTCGGATCCGCAAAATATGCTTGACAGCAAATTCTTAAAGAACATATTTTTGATCGCTAAGTGCCTACTCCTTTTAATGTGTGAATCTATCGACTTGTGTACAATGTTATTGTTATTTCCCACTTATTTATGGCTCTCCTATAATAAACTGCACTGATAGGTACGTCCAATACCATAAAACTAACAAAAGCTTTCCACGAGGCATTGCTGTAAGTGCGCATGTATGTACAGAGATTGGAAGTAACAATTGTCATGTTTTTGTTGTCTATCATTGGTAATCCTTGATGGCTTTTCTTCCACCTGTCAAATCGTGCGCCGAATCAGTGGCCAGGCATGTTTATACAGATAATTACACCGCATCAGGACATATCACTAACTATTACTTTAGGTTTACACTGAGCTGATAGAGGAACATTTAATGCACTCAGTTTATTACCGGGTGGACTTTTGATAGTGCTACAACAGTAATTGATTGGTATTATTACAAACACAATAATAAAATTAGTAATTTGATTTATTTCAATAAAAAAGTTTCATTGGTTCAACATTCTGAAATTCAACTCAGTGTATTGAACTTACCCCCGAGAAGCCATGAGCAAAAAAACCAGGAGGGTTCGTCCAGTTATCGTGTTTGACGTGAAAATATCCAATACACACTAAACAAATAATGATCAGTATGTTGAAAAAAGCCAGTACCATCAGCATAACGGACGAAACCTGAAATTAAATAATGATAACATTCACTTATCTTCCAATAGAAATGTCACGGTGTCTTAACAGCGATCAAGACGTTGCAACGGAGCTCGCATGGCGTTCTGTCGCCTTCCTATAGAGTTCTTGTTGACAAATGTCCGCAGTCTCACGGCGATGACGGTGTGTTGAAGATGTTCGTACTACAAGCGCACTAGAGACGCAGTGACATCTCAGAGAACGCCGCCCAATATTCATGGTACGCCACCGACAACCACGGTGTTTGCACTGTGTGCGTTGTAGGAGACTTTCCTGCGCTTACAGACCATACGGGGACCCCACAGCGCTCATTTCAGAACGCCGAGCGACGGCGGTTGTTTTCTGCATGTTCAAAGTGCTCGCCGTCGCTTGGAGTTGTGTGCGATCTCAACGCGTCTACTGGCGATGCCTGTGTATTACTGCGGCGATGTTTGCAATTGTACTGCGCGCATCTCGGCGTTCTGCATTTTCCTGGACGCCATTGGATCTTCGTGAGACCGCGGCCCTAGTGTGATACTGGTTTAACCAATTATTTTCTAATCCCTATCCTGGCCACAGTCATACAGCCAGCAAATGGTAAAAAATAAAACTATGTATAATTATCATAAATGTATAGCATTTGTTGTGTAAGCTGTTTCCTAAGTCATACATAGTCCTCCCGCGCAGAGCCAATGTCATCTTCACTATAACATGGTTAAAATACGTTGAGTGTAATAAACAAGTCTGTTAAGTCGATCAATACAGTTCTATATACAAATGTGTTCCACAAAGTTATCGTAGTTAACAGTGGTGATTAACAAAAAATGTTCGAAGAAATTAATGTCTAATGGGGAATCGAAGTTTGAATCAACATATCACGCGTACAAAAATATATGAAGATAAAATGCCTAGAGCACACGCGTTCACTGATAACTGAGAACTTCGAAGCAGGGAAGTACTAACTGCTCCCGTGAAAGTATACAGAAGCAGCTGTGGAAGTAAGCAAGATTGGTAATTGTTCAAAACCGGCTGCAATAACCTCAACCTAGCATGATTACCACATGACTGAAAAGGGAAAACAAAAAGAAGAATATCCTCAAACTACAATTACCTTTATTTTCATTGCTACTAAAACGGTGGCTAAAATAGTAATAGCACAGGCCACGAAGTCAGGACACTCGCCAAATAATACATTTCCATTCCAATGGAACCGTTCCTGTACTAAACTGAAATGGGAACATTTATAGCATTATACGTAATAAATAAAAAAAATTCCGAGTACGTGTTATACAATTCAGATTGTGACAAATGAAGCTCGGATTCTAGCACCACAATGGACATTAAGTAATGAATAAAATATTGTCCTAACCAATACGAATAAACAACTCGATGTTTGGAGTATCTGTCAAACGTGGGTGATAGATATTTATACAGATAATAGAGACTGCTCGAGTTTATATAATAAATCAAGGTTTGTACACACAAGTTCAGCTATTGTATCTGCAAGACTCATGTTATCTATTACCTTACATTTATTGTGATTCTCGCTTACAGATGCGGTGTGCTGTACACTATTAATCAGGCTATCCGAGCATTAATCAAACACCTACACACAATGAGTCCGAAGCGACCATTTATAGAAAACAGACATGGGTATAAAAAGCAACAAAAATGTCTAAATCATTTCATGCGTCGTTTTTGCAGAGAAAGCTAGCTTTGTCATTCATCCCATGACTGTAATTAGCCGAGTAGTAAACACGCTAAATGAATGTTCTCAATAATATGCGGACAGAACGCAAAGTAATACAAAAGTACAAGAATTACCTCTGAATTGTTCCATTACAGAGAAAGTCCAGATACTGACTCCAAGCCTTTGCGGCTATGGCAGCGGTAATCACGTGCTCAAGTAACATGTTCCACCCGACGACAAAGCCAAGTATTTCCCCTAGAGTTACATAAGCGTACATATATGCTGATCCGGCCTTGGGTAATCGTGAGCTAAATTCAGCGTAACATAGGCCTGAAAGAAATCAATTGCCGATTGATACATTGCAATTCTTGTTTTACATTGTTTTGGCATGATACATAAATGTCAGCTAGCTTCGTCATTCATCACTTGTAATTAGCCGAGTTGTAAACACGTATTAAGCAAAACAGAGATTGCACTGTCTACAAAATTAAGACCTTACTCCAAAATCGATTTAAAATAATGACTACAAAATAAATCATAATCATTCATCAGACAATTGTTCACACGCGAGTATGTTTTCATATCTGGCATTTACACATGTCTATACATGGCTACCATACCCAATAACTAAGCAGTTGGCATGCTTCAAGCTTCTATCTGTTTCCCCCCATTTGAAGCCCTCATCAAAGATTTGATTTTTTTTTATTATACAATTTTTCTGAATTAAAAGTAACTTATGTTTTGAGGCCGGATCGATTGGACTCTCGATAGAAGATAATACGCCGGTTAGAAGTGCTTAAATGAGAAACCAAATCGAACGCAATCGCAGCCGAAATGTTTTCATCCGAATATTACGTTTAACTAAAACTGACCGTCAAACCAACATCAACTAGTGCGCACTCTGACAATGTAAACAATGCTGTTTGGTCATGTAACTAATATCTCTTCCACCTCATCTAACCAATGGGCAGAATAGATAGAAGAGCTTTTAAAATTAGAAGACGGCCAATCGAACAGTTCGGAAGAGCGCTGCCTCTTCCTTGAGCTCTTCCGTTTGACCAATCGAACCGGTCTTTGGTAAGGTTCATTATTATCATGCGATGTCACCATCAGGGAGAAGCCTGACCTCCCGATGTCCATACCTCCCTACCGTGTATCAAAACATATTTGTTTACATAGGAACGTTTACCAAAACATGTACTCGTTAGTATCCCTTTGTTATAAAAATTGCAAACACAATCGAAGATAAGCACCTTTTATTAACAAAGGGTAATGTTTTGCTTGTTTGTCCACATCACTTAGCATTTATTTTGATAACGACAATTACATATGCCCTTTTATGTAATATACAAAAGTATAACTAATTTGCATATATTTGCATATTTAACCACTGATAAATTATTTGTAGCTTAAATCAAGTTATTTGCTTTGCTATTATTGCCGATGTTATATATATGCGGTGTGAATTTTTGGCGGGGTTTTGAATTGGCTAAAACCTATCAACCGCCAAAATAGCGAACATTAAACCACCGCCAAAATTTCAACGTATACAGGGAGTTTAGTCCAGTGTATACTAGTATAATGCTTTGTAAGTATTTATATCTAAGAATAAGTTAACAAATTGTCAATAATCACTGGCTTAGGATTTGTTTGTACAGATCTTAGGACAGGAATTGTGATGTTGGATATATTATCTACAAAAGGATATTTAATTTGTATTCACACTCTTTCGGAACGAATGCCAAAAACAAGAAATATAAAAGTAACAAGAGGGCCATGCTGGCCCTATATCGCTCATCTGAGCATTGTAACACTAAAGGATAATTAAATCAAGGAAAGTTATTTGACATGGTAAAGAGTTTAGATACCTGACTGGTCAGTAGTTGTTGAAATCCGCTGACCCCCAGGACCGGGCCAATATTGACCATGGGGCCATTATTTGAACAAACTTGGTAGAGATCCACAAGAAAATGCAACATCCAAAATATCTAAGCCCAAGGCCTCATGGTTTTGGACAATTTTTTTTAAAAATTTTCCTGTATAAGTCAATATAAATCAAGTGACCCCGGGGGCGGTGCCGATTTTGACAACGGGGTCACAATTTGAACAAAACTTCGTAGAGGTCCACTAGACAATGCCACATACAAAATATTGAAGCTCTAGGCCTTGTGGTTATGAACAAGAAGATTTTTTCAATTTTCCTATATATGTCTGTATAAATCAAATGACCCCCGGGCAGGGCCAATTTTGACCCTAGGGCAATAATTTGAACAAAGTTGGTAGAGGTCCACTAGGCAATGCTACACACCAAATATCAAAGCTCTAGGTCTTCTGGATCTTGAGAAGATTTTAAAGATTTTCAAAAATAATTCCTTCCAGTTGCTATGGCAACCAAAGTTCTGCATGTAATGGAATTCTTTGAACAACTTTGGTAGACTTTCAAGCAAGGAACACACCTGTGAAGTTTTGTTGAAATTAATCCAGTGGTTTAGGAGGAGACGTTGTTTAAAGAAATTGTCGAGGACGGACGACGGACGACGACGGGCGACGGACACAGTCGATCCTAAAAACTCACCTTGGCACTCTGTGCCAGGTGAGCTAAAACGCAATTGTTCAGAAATGGGTTTATATACTGAACCATATCTTATATGTTACCATTGTATGTACTGTTCATGTGCCATCGAGACAAATAATGACAATGCATGAGTTTGCTGTTGTAATTGAATACATGTTCTTATAATTGTGACCCGCCTCCGTGGTCGAGTGGTTAATGTCGCTGACTTCAAATCACTGTAACCTCTCACTGACCGAGGGTCGTGGTTTGGCTACGGACCATGTGTCTTTATGTGAGAAAGTAGGTACATTTTGTTATTGCTTATGGAGGATGGGAGTCTAGTACTGGTTCTTCCCGGGAACGATGGTTAGGTGAACAGTATGTCTAACATGACTCTGACTGTTTAAAAGAGGCGTAGAACTCGATATAAACGAACAAATCACATAATCGATGTACTCAGGTATAGTCGATTTGAAGATGAATGCTAATGAGGGATTAGTCTCATTTGGGTATTTACGTGTAACAGGTAACCGTTAGATAAATGATTATATGTTAAAGTAGAGAAAACATAACTACGGTTGCCTCAACAGTGCAAAGGTTAACGCTGATGATTTTGAGTTTATACACCATTTTAATCATTGGTTCGAACCTAGTTAATGTCATTTTATTACTATATTTTGTATATTTTTTCTTTTGATTATTTTAAATCGTTTTATTTCGTATTGTTTGTTATTGTTATTTTTTCATCAATTTGTGATATCATTTCAAAAAAATAAATACATGTAAATTCAACACGCATCATCGCATTCACTCGCCGTGTCTGTCTCCTCGCCGCTCAGTGTGAGAAGTGATTTATGTCTCTGAAGCTCTACTGCATTATCTGCCGACAACAGTACCGCTTTTTAGACTTCACAAAGCGCACGCATAGATAGAAAATTATGTTATCGTACACATGTTCGTGTATATAAAACAAGATTTAAATTCTGATTTTTACAATTTAAGCTCTTGAAAATCTTAACAAAATTGCAGTTTCGAATACTTTATGTCAACTGAAAAAGAATAAAAGCATTTTGGCAGTTTCGAACCCGTGGCCGTTACTGATAAAAAAAATCATACCCTTTACCTCTGAGTCACGGCGTCTTACGTTAGTGTTCTGTTTATGTATAACAATAAAAGTCATTTCAACCGGTAGATAACCTGATCTACCTGGGAAAAAATGCAAATGTTCACATTTGACTCTAAATCGACTGTAAATCTACTGAATTACTTAATAAGACTATCAAAGCCTAATGATTGTATGATGGATTAACATCGAAGCAAAGGAAACAGGTTATTATAACATAATACAAATAAACACGTTTCGCATTCTCACTCATGACTGTAGGACCCCCTCCCAAATCTGAAATTGATTAATACAGGCATGCGCACGGTGTATTTTTTTCATTAATTTTGCAAGTTCCGATTTAATGAAGTTATAAAAAACTATCATTTCAGTACCATTTTAATAGCAAGAATGTTCATTATTCAAGTCCTCGTCACTGTGAAGCTGATTAAGGATAATTAAATGATTGGAATGTAATGTAATATTGCATTTCCCTGATTGCTTGCATAGTCAATTACTATCTCTTTATATCTTGCATATTTAATTTTTCGTTAATATCAATGTCAGATAAAACTGGTTCCCTCTAGTTTATAGAGATCCGGTTTGCATCGACTACATTGTGTTTTCCAATACGCCATGAAGTCAAATATGGAATGTGATTGTTATAAGCGTTGCTAAATGACTACACCGAACGTAGAAACTTCATTAAAGTGCCAAGTTTCAATCAAGATTTCCTTTTGTGTAGCCGACAAATCAAGTATCATAGCTATTGGAATTACAACTTGTTTCCCTTGCAGAAAATCGCAGTGTATCTTCGTGATAATTGATAATTCTTTTTTATCCACAGCGGGACTGGCAATCATTATCTGCCCGGAAATAGAACAACTATATCATGTTTGTTAGAAAGATAGAATCGTCCGCGATGATTGCTTCGCAGACATAAAACTACGCTTAAACATGTGAAAGAAGTATACAAGGAAAGACATAAGCACATCACATGAACATAATATACAACATATCCCATTGGTATTCAAACACTTGGAAAAGTGAGGACAATCGCAATCACGCCAGCAAAAGCAGCAATACCGCGTGCTAACGTTCTTTTTTCCATAGAAAATCAACTATAATTCTTTACAAAAGCATTTCTAAAGAACTATGTCTAATGAATCCTGTATTGTGAAGAAACGTCAAACAAAATACTGTGTTTGAAGGCTATCTAATTATTCTTAACAGAATACGAAATTGTAGTTTCGCTTTCCGATTTTTCGCATCAAATGTATATTGAAAACAAACGGAAATTCGCCGAGACTAACTAACGATAATGAACTTTCACATTTCGAACTATTGCATTTCGAATCATCGCATGTTAAACTATTGCATTTCGAACCGTAACATTTCGAGATTCAACTGTAATAATGAAATTATACTGGTATGAATATCTCGATATTGATATTTTCGTTGGAACCAAAAAACTGAAAATAATACTAAAGCATGCAAGAGTCCTTCGTACAAAAAGGTTTAAAAATTATGAAAAAGTCAATATTCTTATCTGCTTGGAACTTAATAGTATTAAAACACAAAAGGTTTTATAATTGTGATGTACATGGTCTTAAGTCAAAGCACTGCTTTACAAATCGTTGACTAATAACGATTTACGACACGGAGCCCTATAAGATTAGGCATACAATCAGATAATATAATCATTAACTTGCAATCAATGCTGTTTAGATACTGTTCAATGCCATTGTTCGTGAAGTTCATAAGTTCTGACAGAGTTTAAGAGCATATTTTCTATGTTATTCTCAATATTTTGCATGGTTTTGTCAAATTTTCTATGGCATGCTCATATTTTTCATGGTTTTCTCAAATTTTCTATGGCATACTCATATTTTTCAGTGTTTCTTTTTTGTCATTTTTCAATGATGATCTCGTATTGTTTGTTTTTCTCATATGTTCTATGTTTCTAGGATATTCTAATATTTTCTACTCTTTTTTCACATTTTCTACATTTTTCTCATATTTTCTATGATATTCTCAAATTTTCTACGATATTCTCATTTTGTCTAAGATATTCTCATATTTTGTAAAATATTCTCATATTTTCTATGTTTTTCTCACACCATTGAATTGAAACCTCAGGTGTAGAATTGTAAGAAATTAGGAAATACATTTCCCTTATCTTGTAATTACTTTATTTCTCTCAACGCTAATTTCACTTTAAATCGATATAGGACTTTGGTGTGATCAAGTTAATACTAAAGTAATATGCACAGGGCGTATGATGAATTATATTACTTACTGAAGGCCCAGGAAGGTACGTGCTACCATACACTTACACATAAACGCTGTACATTTTTGTATTTATGTTTTAGTCTGTTGTTTAACGACCCGTTCGGCAGCAATGGTCATCTCTTGGCAACCAATTTGAAATAAGAGTGGGGATATGAATGCCCGGTTCTTCTGCATCTTACCTCTCCTCTCTCAGGTGCGGCTCTGGAATGACCATGGTTGTCAAATGGGACGTTAAACAACATAAAACTGATTGAGATCAGTGCCGCCCCAGCGGGGAGGGGGAGTTGTTCTCGGTGTAGTTGGGATGGGAAAATGCAAAAGCGTTCCCGAAATATAAGAAGGCGGAGCTGAGTCTCGAAGCCAGGACCTTCACACTCGTAGCACATTGCATTACCACAACCAATCTTCTCATGTAACTCGTAGCACATTGCATTACCACTTCCAATCAACCCCTGTATTATGGTTTACATTACACGGATCGTATTGGTTTTCTCCATTCCTAGCTGGCTTTAGTAAGTTCGAACACAAACGTTTCAAGGTTTTGTTTTAGATATGCTATAGTTACTGTAGTCATAGAAAGTATTTAAAACAAATCTGTTAAGACGTAAGATAACCTGTAACACGAAATCAATTAAACAATCAAAGAATTAGATGTTGAATTACGAATCCTTACAAATAATATAAATTGTAAAATTGCTTTGTAAATACATGACCTACCTGCAAACAAAGTGGCGACCCCTGCTATTATCACAGAGATAACGAAAGACGGTCCAGCTTGTGTACTTATTGCGTGTGACATTACAACATATATACCAACACCTAAAGATGATCCAAGACCTGCAATAGATGAAAACAAATAGTCGACTTAATTACCTAGCTGATTTCCATATGCCAGCCAAAACTTTATTATTTTTACTGCTCAACTTTTACAATCGGTCACCTAAAGTTTTGAATATTTTACAATTACATGACAATATTCAAGGACAATCAATTGTTTTATTTGAAAACTTATGGATAAGGTCTAAAAATGCCATTATATTTTATAAGATGTGCAGTTTACGATAGAATAAAATAACATTTTACTGTTCTTCTACACAGCACAGTACAAACTCTCCAGAGCGACCCTCTCTTTTTGCAACAGCCTCCCTGCAACAATAACATGATCTTTTCCCATTGCATGATTTAACTATTCATTTAACCCGTCTAGAGCAACAACCTCTCAACAACAATATCATTTTGGTACTCCCAAAGAGTGTTGCTTTGGAGAGGTTGCACTGTGTGAATACCTTATATTAAACTAAGTAATTGCTAGCATAATGTTCATAAACCACACAAAATTAACCATATTGACCGATTATAATGTTGAACAGTGGAATCATTATCTGACAAACACCCAACCTTTGATTTGAAATGTGAATCTGAAGAGGGCAATACTATAAACAACATTGGGTATTAAATTAAAAAGAAGTACACCATTGTGCTTACATAATGTCAATGCTATTAATGTGCGTTCTATACATAGCGTGACGTCACTACGTTTGTCAGTGCATAGCGCTACCGTAGTGTAAACATTGATTAATGTGTATACCCATTTAGTCATTCGAATACAAACACATGGTTGTCGTCAATTACGGTTGTCGTAAACAGTTACTGAGTGTACCGATCATGTAATAAACATACGGGAACACTGGTCTAAAAGCAGAAGCAATTTAATCTTTTCTAATCAAGATTTTATATAATATGACATTGATGTATTTTTCGGGAATTTAACGTTCTTATTATTTAAAATCATAAATATGTTCCTTCCTTGGAAATCAGTATCATGTCATACCATGCAGGATTATCAAATTATCTAATAGTGTGTAGAATAACTTATTGAATTAACCCAAACATACTAACCACGTATTCATAGACAACATTTTCTATTATTTGATATTCAAGTCATCTCCTTTTTTCTTCCCTGAACTAATTCAGTTATAATCAGACCTAGCAGAAGATGCTTGGAGTCTGACTTTCCTACTGATGAAATCTATCAGGAAATAATTTAGACAAACGAGAGACAGAGAAATGCGTTGTAGTCTCTTGTATGTAATACTAGATGCATATCTTAGTTTTGTATGTCACTGAACATTATACTGATAAGTTGAGTACAACGTCATTTAAACTAATCAAAGTTTGAGTACTACGTCATCTATAATATTCAAAGTTTGAGTACTACGTCATTTAAACTAATCAAAGTTTGAGTACTACGTCATCTATAATATTCAACGTTTGAGTACTACGTCATTTAAAGTAATCAAAGTTTGAGTACTACGTCATTTAAACTAATCAAAGTTTGAGTACTACGTCATTTAAACTAATCAAAGTTTGAGTACTACGTCATTTAAACTAATCAAAGTTTGAGTACTACGTCATCTATAATATTCAAAGTTTGAGTACTACGTCATCTATAATATTCAAAGTTTGAGTACTACGTCATCTATAATATTCAAAGTTTGAGTACAACGTCATTTAAACTAATCAAAGTTTGAGTACTACGTCATCTATAATATTCAAAGTTTGAGTACTACGTCATCTATAATACTCAAAGTTTGAGTACTACGTCATCTGTACAACTCAAGGTTTCAGTACTACGTCACCTATACAACTCAAAGTTTGAGTACTACGTCATCTATACAACTCAAAGTCTCTGAGTACAACGTCTTTTATAATACTCAACGCTTGAGTACTACGTCACCTATAATATTCAACGTTTTGGTACTACGTCATCAATAATACTCAACGTTTGAGTATTACGTCATCTATACAACTCAAAGTTTGAGTACTACGTCATCTATACTACTCATAATGTGAGCTATACGTCATCTATGATACTCAAAGTTTTAGTACTATGTCATCTATAATACTCAACGTATGAGTACTACGTCATCTATAATACTCAAAGTTTGAGTACTACGTCACCTATACATCTCAAAGTTTGAGTACTACGTCACCTATACAACTCAAAGTTTGAGCACTTAATCATCTATAATACTCAACGTATGAGTACTACGTCATCTATAATACTCAACGTATGAGTACTACGTCATCTATAATACTCAACGTATAAGTACTACGTCATCTATACAACTCAGAGTTTGAGTACTACGTCACCTATAATACTCAAAGTTTGAGTACTACGTCATCTATAATCCTCAAAGTTTGAGTACTACGTCACCTATACAACTCAAAGTTTGAGTACTACGTCACCTATACAACTCAAAGTTTGAGCACTTCATCATCTATAATACTCAACGTATGAGTACTACGTCATCTATACAACTCAAAGTTTGAGTACTACGTCACCTATAATACTCAAAGTATGAGTACTACGTCATCTATAATACTCAAAGTTTGAATACTATGTCATCTATTATACTCAAAGTTTGAGTACTACGTCACCTATACAACTCAAGGTTTGGCGATTCATCATCTATAATACTCAAATTTTGAGTACTACGTCATCTATAATCCTCAAAGTTTGAGTACTACGTCACCTATACAACTCAAAGTTTGAGTACTACGTCATCTATACAACTCAAAGTTTGAGTACTACGTCATTTTTTACTACTGAAAGGTTGAATATTACGTTATCTTTATTACTCAAAGTTTAACAGAAGTCTGATAGAAAAGAACACCGGAAAAAAGTCCCAACCGCGAATATAAGCTACATGCACATGTCGATTGACAATATCAAAATTTGAAAATGCCAAACAATGGTTGTTTGGACGAGGAAAGCAAATTTGGCCTTAATTTGTTCATAAAAACTTATCAAACTTAAAAACTAGTTTCGGTTGTTGTTCTAATATTACCAAAAGCGCCGAACGTGAAATAGTAAACATAAATTGTAATTTGTTTTACTGGCAGTAAAGAACCTCGAACCAATTACTGCATAATACATATTTTTCATCCGACAACAACATATGAATAAAACATTAAGAATTCCTTAAACGCAATGATAGCTCCTATCCGTTAATGAACAAGTAATTTGTTACTAAATGTTTTCAGCTTATCCGAAATAACGACATCACCGCATTAGTCTTGATATATCTGTCACAAGATCTTCACGAAGCTATTAGCTGCATGATATACAACATTTCTACATTATTGGTTATCATACAGCTGCCAATCTATAGCAGATTCATTTTTTTGTAATGAGCATTCGGTTTTGTTAAGACCTTATAGACATAGTGTTATCCTTAACGTATTCGATTAGTTAGTTATCAATCCATTGCATGCACATTGAAATCAGATCTGAAGACATTACTTCAAAGAGACTACTAATGGGTACAAAAATACTTCAGTCATCAGTAGCAACAAAACAGCGCTGATTTGTGATATTATTAAAATTTGAACAAGTGATAAAACCTGATTGGAGATTTATTTCTTTTATATGAAAAAACTTTAATAGCTACAAACAAAAAGGTAGTCCACCAACAAACAGTCAAACTTTAAGCGCTGGTACATATCTCATAAATGGCATAAGCCGACATGCCCACAGAATACTGTTCAATTCTGTTCGGAAAACCTCACTCTGATCCCACTGCACAACGCTAAAAGCTGTATTTCACAAATAATTCCAGATAACAAAGTAAAAACTAATTACCAGGCAATAATAAATGAAGCAATTTCTGAATGTGACAAATGGTCATTTATAAACATTAGTCGTGCAGCCGTAAATCGAACATAACATTATCTTATACAGTATAATGATATATACACCCATTTTCCATCACGGATTACAATATCGTGTTTATGGCGACGATCAGCCGGGAGAGAAGTTTCTGACGACGAAGGAGAGAAAGGTGAAAAATATACTAGTAATTCAAATTTTACAATGGACTACCCAAAGGCATAGTTAATCGATTTACATGTATATTCCCTGCTTGTGGAGCAGTTCATTAACTAAATTCACTTATGTAAAAGTATTTTGCCGGGACTCAGACAAAAGGTTCCATAGTGTGTACACGGCATCATTATGCTGATAATAGTATATTCTATACCATAATTACTCATCGTCTTATTGATCCTTATCACGCAATCTCACCTAAGCACATCCGATATTCAGCGAGCAATTTCAGACGTATTTTATTGCCATTGTTTTAAGTTTGTTAGGTTGTTCGAAATAGCAAACACTTGGAGATGAAGAAATAAAGATATGCGAATAACAGTGCTGAAATAATTCCAACTTCTTAAAATATATTTGTCATTTAGCAGAATCACTGAGGTCGTGAACACATCGCCAACAATGAGCTAGATCCGTGCTATATGGTCTAAATAGCGTTGTCTTAGAGCATACTTAAGTTAACAACTATTTGAATGATGCCAAGATGTAAACATATTTATTATAAGTCTGCTTTTTGAGACGGGGCCAAATTAATTCGCATATCGTTACTTTCGGCTACAATTAAATCATTCAAGGTTGTTCTGACATTTTGATGTTTGAGATCTAAATGCCAAATTCGATACTGCGCAATGCAGCATGCTGATGAATCTGTCATTGGAGTCGATGAAAACATCTTCAGATTACACATTGTGTAATTAAGTAACTGATAAACGATACAAACTAGTTTGGAGATCAGCTACTTTAAGATTTTACACGTATCGTAAAAGGTTTGTGTTATTCTAAAAGCGTTTGATTACCAATTCACATATAAACAATTTACTTTGATTGAATCGAAGTATTAGATGAACTAGAAAGTAAATTACGAAGTTATACCATAAAGGCAATGGTTGTATTTATTGTGGTCTCACCCCTATTGAAAGGGCCAAGCCAAGTTGGCTTATGAGACACACATCATTTGTGCGCACAGTACCTCCCGTATGTCTTTTCTTTTTCCGACGATTTAAATGTTCATCGACTCCCAATATCTTACATTCTGATGATACGTTAGTAGATATAAAATAAAACACGTACAAAAATACCATCTATTACACAGAACTCGCCCACCAAAGGAAAATACGAAGAATATAGAGCTATACACGGTATCCATAGGGGAAGGGTAGCGACTTCGGGCGGTCTGTAACCGATCTACATGGGGTTGTAAATCTAACAATAAATAGTTTAATATATCTAATATGCTTATCTAGGAGGAATAGGGTATTATAAGAAGTGTAAACCACTCTTACTCCTTCCTTATTGCAAGATCAGAAAGTGATCACTTTAATATCAGGACAGTTCGATGTAGATCTTAAGGTGATCCTTACATCCCAATATTACGGCACATTTCCAAACAATACGATTAATCTGTATCTGTCATTCTGTGTGACGTATCAGATATGACACAAAAAAAACCTGATATCAATAAGTCGTCATCCTGAAGCAATATACAACATTTCGGGGGATTTCTACGTTCGATTTTGGTTATAAACTCAAAATATCACGGCTATTTATTTTGTTATTTTAGCGTGCTCCTGATGCCGTTTATGTGCAGATTTATACCATTATAAAATCGTTTATTTATTAAACCATATTAATCTGCAGTTTCTAAACAACATTAACAATGCTTTAAAATGTATGCAGATAAAGTTCATTACGCTAAACATTGCCGCTCCAAAGATATTACAAAAGTCCATGTATTTTTTGATAACCCCTCGTGCGTATTTTTATTGAAATTTCATGAAGACAAATAATTCAGGCGTTATAAATACGGTCTCAAAAACATGAGGGGATTCGTACCATTAGAACATCTTTTAGCACAATATACACCGGTTATAGCAATACCCAGATGAACATTTACAAGGTTATCGTAGCTTTATGTTGAGTTAGGAAAAGTTATTTTTCACATTAACAAACAATTTGTCGAATTTATTTATAATTATGACTCTCAGTCGAATAAGAAAATGAGCTTCGGTTTCAATATAACAAGTTCTACAAAATGACCTACATTACTAAAATGACCTACATTACTGATAGTGATACGAAAAGCTAAGGTGATTAACTTGTAAACCATTATAGCTCTGAATATGATAGTAATTATGATGTTAATCCTAAAGAAAATACTAATGGCAAAACATAATCCTATGAATGCAATTGATTTTACTTCAAATTCAGACACATTGTATTCTGAAAAGTGTTAAGTAAATGTGCAGATTACGTTAGGCTGAACGGCATCGAAATACACCAAGGGCATTGTAAGTATGCTTAGATAAACTATTGCTCTCATAAGTTTAATACAAGAACACAAAGTGTATTATGCTGCAGTAATACAGCTGCAGCATCATACTTAGTATTGTACGCTTTTACGACAAAATAAATCACCCAGAGTTTAGGTGAAAATGTCTCCCGAATTGCAGCGCCAATGATTCGTATTTTGACATTTGGAATGTAGCTATAGTGGATTAATGATTATCTGCGGCGCTTAATGATATATTTCAAGACGAATGTGACAATTAATGCCAGAATACCATAGCTAATTGTGGCTTTTAGATCTTACTCACGAAGAAAGCGTCGGGCACATCGATCCGCTTGTAAATTACTTGGCAAAACAAAATGTCACAAGACACCGAAGAATTTGAATTAGTTAAGACATTATGCGATTCATCACCGAGTCTGGCATATCATTAAAATGTTTTGCGTCTCTTTAGCAAGGAAATGAACACTGTTTGTCTTTGAAGAAAGCAAAACAAAAATCAGTATCGGAAGTCAGGTATTTATATTTGGTTGTTCATTTCAGATGTGCGGAGATTCGATCAGTTTGGACCGGAATGCGCTACTACCCTAATGTATTAGAACAGTGATAAGAAAAGCCAAATGGGTTTGCTATGAGTTTCCCAACAACTGATTGGCGTTAATGCAATCTGAACGAGAGTTCATAATATTTGTTCAGCATCTGAAATCTCTTTATTTGATAGCAATAACAGTAAAATGTTTAATAAATGATAAAGTGTTTCTGTTTTATACTAGTAATCTTTGCTCCTGGTACAAGGTATGCACTAGATATTTCTGAATGATATTTAATCTTACACTGATTTCAAGCATTACTAAGTATAGATAGGAGTATATTTTAAATGATCTTCGGAGTTAAGCACTAGTAACTTAAAGTCCCATAAGCATATATAAATTTATCGGTCGTAATAACTTTTGATTGTTCAATAACAGAGGAATCCGGTGTGTTTTCCTCCCGTGCGTACCTTATAGCAAGGACAAATGCTTCGGAAACCACCATCGTATTTTTTTCAATATCATTGAAAAAATACTATTTACTGATCAGCTGTTTTTTTCCGCAGTCATATTATGCACACGTCAAAAAGTGACGTCACGCGCTCTACATATTTCCAGTTTACAAAATCAAAAAATCAAGGCAAGGAAAAATGGCTCGTTTCGTCGGTAATTATTATCTTGGAATAATATTAGCAATTGCTTTTATTTTGCATATTTTTGTATAACAAACAGCTAATAGGACTTTAAACGATCGGAGCCGTAACTTGATTCTGAAGAATCTCTTGGATAAACTCTCACAAACTTGGTGATGGTCCTCTCTCAGCTGTTTTATACGTCAATCACAAATGAACAAACGTTGATGTGTAAAAGAGGCACATTTCTAAGTCACGGACATTATTATTCAAGAATAAGTGACCTTCTTCGTGGAAAAAATGAGAAAATAAAAAAAATGGAGCCATCTGATTGGCTGAATATATTGGGCAAACATTAAAATGATCGGGAGTTCGTCTAAATGCAACAAAATGGTACCTTTCCTACAGTGCATTTTCCTAACCTGAAATCTGTTAAATCAGTTTTAAACCCTTCAGTGACTTAACTGCAAACCGCTCAAAGGCGGTACCCGTCACAGAGACAGTGATCTACCGGATTTTGGGTCAGTTGGTGTTTTTGGGCATGTGGGTTTCTAACAATACTTTCTGCTATGCATTCGTAATAAGGACACCGAAAGCAGTTTCATTTAATCAATCCGCACACTCAACGAATGTAATCAAATTCTTTCTTTGTCTCAGCTAACCGTATTAGGAATAAGTTGTTTTTTTCCAATTGAACTGAAAGAATCTAATTAGATGCAAAAGTCCAAATGACTTGTAAAGCAATATCGTCTCTAATTCCTCGTAAATGATTGGATTAATATGGTAGGTTTACGTGACATCACGGAACATCACAAAACAGCTCAATTTCATTCAAAGGCCAGAGGAATTACAAAATGCTTTAAACACGGTCTCGTCAAAATAGCGAATTAATACCATTTTCCAATAATTGTCGAAGCCATTTAATTCTAAACGGATGTGAAGCTGGCAGACATCGCTTTAAGAATCTTTTTCTCTATTTATGGTCCCAGGATGTTCGTCTCGGTTTTTTATTACAAGACATAAATCCTCTTTGATGAAATATTCCGGGGAAATATTGCTTCATTTTATAAAGAATACAATGCTAGCATGCTGAAGCCTTTTATAATTCCACTTACCAAGTCCTATCAGATCCAAAAGTCCGAGACATCTTTTTAGCTTGGTGTCCTGCAGTCTTGATGAAACCACTGTCTTCTTTCTCCAAAGATTCGAACAAAGTCCATTCAAAACCATTTCTGGAAGTAATGAAATCATGTACTGCAATAATGAATTAAAAAATATGCAAGCTTAAGATATTATCCACTGTTACAGTATAGGACGGTGATAGGGCGATGCCCAAGAATATATCAAAACCACCTTTATTTTCGATGTATACCTATCACCGAATTCGAAATGATAGGCCTTATGTGAGAATTTGCGCTTTGAAATAGCAGATATAATATTCAAATGTCTGAAGTAATTAGTGATATACGCATCCTTTTCATATAGTTTCAGTCATAGCTTATTTTGTGGCGAATCAATTAGCAATTGTCTGTTAGAATGATGAATGGTTTGGAAAGCTGTCGATTTTGACGCATTGTACAATGCTGATAGCATAAATTAACCCCATGTGAACACGCTTTTATATTTTTCTGATTTTATACCGCAGATTCATATCTTCCCTAACTTCACCTCTGTGGGTTACATCCAGTCGAAAACTTGGTAGTGGTTATCGAATCATTCAAAACCTCTCCCATTATTGAAATGATGCATTTCTCATGGGCACAATTGTTTTATCAATAAAGCCACAATGTTTATCTCCGGGCAATACATCATATCTTGTTTGCCTTCAGGAAACACATAGATCAATTGATCAAACAATGTTAAACAAACAGGTCCGTAAGCGCACATAATTAAACAAATGATTAGTGATTAATTAATAAACAATCGCTTAGTCCAACTACTTTCTACATTATTTTTTCAATAACATATTTGCTTACATTGCCAATAACAAACGCCCATCCATTGTACCGTAAAAAGATTGTCAAGTACCACAGTATTCCGATCAATTACTGTGTGTACATCACGGATATGGTCAAACAAACTTAAAAATAATTTGATCCCAATAAATACATTTCCTCATGATTTATAGGAGAGGCGGTCGCTCCCGTCGCCACATTAAACCCATTGGTGCACTCAAATGCAAATTTCATGGTAATTTTAACAATACAATCACAACGCATTTATCATTAAATGACAAGTTATATGCACGATTATTTGATAGATTCTTTGTGCTTGGCATTGAATTGTTTTCACATTTATCACGCATTTTTCTGTGTTTCTCGACACCCAACAATTTATTCGATCTCTCAACGTCAACAGTAATCTAATATTCATAATATTATTTTAAATCTGTTGTGTTAAAATAGTGTTGTGTTAAAACTATCCTACAACTTATTAAGGACATCTGTCGGCATTTTAAGTTAAGATAACTTACTAAAGAAATGATCTAGAACCTTTTAAGGAATATACAAATACCTTTTCATTTTGATACACTTGCATTCCAAATGCATAATGTAGTTATCTACTTTCATTAAATTACCCAATCTAGTCTATGTTGTCATACATTTCATAAAACCAAAATCCGTTGTATTTGTGGCTAGACAGGCAAACATATTTTAAAACCTAAAGATATGCTACGTCTTGAAGAGGAAATGTTCATCGGAGGTCAAGTAAGGACCATGGCCGCATCACCTATATGTTCTTAATTAAACTATTTATTCTACTTACGGAACTGTTACAGTGACCTTTTCAAAAAGTTGTGCTAAAGTAAGCACTCATGTTCTGCCTTAATACGATGACCTGTTAAATACTCGAATAAACATTCTATTCTACCGCAATCACATTACTTTTATTATTTAATATTGTCAAATGTTTGGGAAAGTCTAACAACGATATCCTCAAAACAAAACATAGCTAATTGAGTATATTCATCTCCTTGCGAGAAGGATAGTGATATAGTGGAGTTCCTTTTCATTTTGTGGGTTTTCGCTGGTCCAATTCGTTTAGAAACAGATCGTTTTAGCTCGGCTGTTTTCGAAGAAGAAGCTAGCGTCGTGCAAAAAAAAACCTTTAAAGTAGCTCATGAATCAGAAACTATAAGAGCAGCAGGATGAAAGTGGATGGATCTCACAGAGGCGGTGAACAGACGGACGTTGACATCGCTTGTGGCGCTCTTGTTCTGGAAACGGAATATGAAGTTAATCAATCGATTCCAGAGCAAATTGATGACGGGCCAAGTCATTGACTATTCTCTGTGGTTAATTAATTGTGAGTCCTACATGCTGATGAAACATCTCGTAATGTTCTATATCATGTCACTCATAATTGTGTAATTCGCTGTAACCTTTGTTTGACCTATTCTGTTTGTTCACGCATCTACACCAAGGGACCCGACTCATCTAGTACAAGCATATAATAATACTATACGGACTCCATACCATTTATTATTTATCGCTAATATTGCACTGCTTTCAAATAATTACCGCTGAACACATAAAAAAAACGTCGTAACATGATTTTCTGAATGCAATTTATCCCGTTTCTGGATAATATACTATATAGTGATAACATTGTGTGTGCATGTAATTAAAGACACCATCGTGATTAATTTAACAGAAGCGATTGCTGTATCTAGTCCTTGGAGAATTAAAGAAAATTTCCATGTTTTATCTAAAATGTTCTGCATATTTCAACGTGAGGACAAGTGAAAGTTTGAATTGGATTATTCCTCACCCAGGAAGACAAAGACGAAGAAGCCGTTTTATCAAACTCATTTGTTTCGTTCAAATCATTCTCAATGATTGCTAATGTCTTCACTTTTGATACCTTTCAAGTTTATTATATGACTTCACGGGGAAACCTTTCATTCGTTTAATGACATTTTAGCCTTATGTTTCATGTTTGTTTCAGGTCCTTAAGAACTTTATAAACATGTTTTGGTTTGTTGACGTTTTATTTCCTTCCGTTACATTATGATCTACAAGTTTTAAGTTTATTCAGAATACATTCTTATTTCATGTCCATAATTATATTATTTACGATAAAAAATTATCTTTGAACAAACAAGTAGAAGAAAAAGTTATAAAATACTAGTATGCCAAAGAGTTTAAGGATAGATAGAGCGAGTAAGTCAATAACATTGTAGTTTCCTTGCGAAAGAATTCATAATGGTGTAAATTATTCAACATTTTAGTATTATTCCTTATATTAATATTTGTGTTTAGAGATTTCTGAAAGTTGACTGGCCAACATGGAAATTAGGGGAACCCCAAATGTGTAGCCTCTTAAAATAGATCCATTATTATTATTATCTTTGTGATATTCAAATCAAAACAAGATACTGTATTGCCAATCTGAATGGAGGAATAACAGGATTCAAGTTATAAAATTGCCGAGTTATATCACAACCATTGCATATTCGTGCTATTAGAAATTTAAGCGGCTGAATTTTCTCACATAAACTGGAGATTCGTGATATTGATTTGAACTGTTGAGTTCATTATCGGCTGTAGATTAAGGTTAACAATACACTTACGTCATTAGAATTGAGACGGATGAATTTTTTATAGTTCGCCACCACATCATCAACGCATCTGATGATACAGTGTAATTGCTTCCTATGTCAATTAAATCTTAGTCCTGTGTGTTATTCGATTCAGTATATTTTTAATATAATTAAATGAATTAATTAGTATATATATAAATATAAACAAGAGTGTGAAGAAGGTGTTGGTATCTACAATAATAAGTGAATACATTCAATATACTTTACTACTAAAGGACTAGTTCCTTGTATTTAATTGAAAAGGAGTCAAGATCGTTAAATTAATTCTAAGTGCTTAATTATGTCCCTTGAATAACACGTTGGACAAGAGAGCTATAAGTTCTTAGTGGACAGGCTTATTTGTCCTCCAATGAAATCGCCGAATTTCTGCTTTTTTCGTTGTTCCTAATTTCAGAGAACACCAAAACTCTTTACCATGTTCATAGTTCCTAACTATGCCTCATAGTATCGACGGTTCTATACATGTATTCAAAATAGGAGGAGACATATTTTTGCGCTTGCGTTCTAGAGTACAATCATGTGAGATATACTAAGTATTTTATTTATCATATTCAGTCTTGGTAAAAAAAAGTATCAAAGTGAACAATTATTTACATGTATTTACTTGGTACAAGATAATGTAATATATATTGTGGTTGAATTATCGTCGTTAACACTAGGAAACCATTCGTAGAAAGTACGATTCATGACTAAGAACTCTTGACAAACTTCTGAATTCACATTCATCCCCTTTAACACACGTAGAGCTAAAACAACCGATCTATATCATTATGAACTTTTATGTAGGTCACTATACAAATAAAAACATTAATTGCGTCTTCCAGACTTTTTAATAGGTCGTCATAAAAACTCCAAATACATTGTTTATTATTCAGTTTATTGTTTTTACATATATATCTCAAACAAAACATTACATGTTTCACTGGGGAATAATTCGGAAAAAAATAACCATTTTTATTATAATCATTAACAAATTATGGATATTGAATACCGTCCAAGAGTCCGATGTCCTACAAAGATCGTATGGAACAAATGCTAATTTTTCGGCACCTTTGACTGACAACCATTTAAACAAATCATTGAATGCCTTAAGATAGCTTTATCTTATTCCTTAAGCACTACATAAGAAGATTCAAGATTTCTCCAATAGAAGCCTGTCCTTGATAATCCATTATGGAAAAGAAAACGAGTTCAAGGAAAGAACAACACACAACATAAATCTACTTCTCGCAAAATAGAACCTTCCTTAAACCATTAAACAAAGACGAGGATTGAAAGGAAGGTGGCAATGAAATAAATGAAGTTTCATCACAGGAAACCAGAACTGAACATTTAAGAAAACTTTAAAAAGTCCAGTTCAGATCAGTAATGGAGGTGTTGTGGAAATTCCGTACGAAGATAAAAAAGGGTTCCTATAAAATATACATAATTTCCCACCTTGTCCAAAATACACATTTGATGGTTGTGTAGACATTTTAGAATAAAGAGGCGAAGCTGTAGAATAGATAACAAATACGAATATATCAAATATCTTTATAAGTGTAAAAACAGGGATATTTTAGCTCGTCTGTTTTCGAAGTACAAGTCGACCTTTTGTGATCAATGCGTCGTCTGTGTCAGCGTCTGTGAAAGAACTTGAAGGTAGCATGAACCTTCATTGGTGGATAGATCCCACTGAAGCGCTGAATATACGAGCGCTGACATCGCTCGCAACGCTTTGTTTGCTTAAATTGTAGTATATAACAACTCACTTATGCACACAAACGCAGAAAAACTGACGATATATGGAATAGTAGTGGTCCCATAAAAATGAATGATTTCAATTATTGCGACAATCTCAAAATATTTACATTGTAATATCAGGAGTGTCATTAGACACCAGTTTGCAGGAGTGACAAAATCGCACTTGTATGTGTATATTTTAGTATCAGTTTAGTAACGTTATCTAGGTAATTTTGTATCGTAGAAACATTTAAATGTGATCGTACAAACAATGGCTTTCTACTTCATTATTTTTACAAAATACGACAAATAACTTTATTGCTACTCAGCATTCATAGTTCGTCTATTGACAACTGTATCAATTAATCTGTTCAAAGAACCATTATTCGTCCGTATCTTACAAAACCGTACATGGAAATAAACAGCGCCTTTCAAACAGGTACCACGAATTTATTGTTCTGTACCCACGATTGCGCATTAATTATTCAACAGTAAAGAAAACACAAAGCAGGCATTTGCCCAATGGCATCGTCTTGGCACATACTGATGAATTAGTAATTACTTGATAGCTGAGCGTGTGATGGAGAAATTATTTATATGTTGCAGAGAATAACGTCCAAGACATGTAAACTGACGTAAATGCGACTTAGATGCCTATAAAAGAACCAACATCACCATTGGAGCACCTTAAAACAGAATAAATGTCAGTATGCGTTTTGTTTGTAACTTCATCTGATTAAAATTGATACTAATTCAACGTTATATACCTTTGTATGCTAACCTATATGTTGCATGGGTACCAAATTACAATAGATAGCCAGTTACCCAACATCTGGGTAAAATACTTTGGGTCATATGGTGAAACTGTTATAAGCAAAGATTAGCTTATGTCATATTTTCAACAATATGGAACACTAAATTACAATATGGCATAATAAACATAAACATACGGAGACAGGTATCTGACAAAGAAAGATACATAAATGTATATGATCAATGTTCATGAATATTATGGTAAAGATGCCATGGCAACATGCATGTTTTAGTGTATTTACTATGGCATATACATAATGACCACGAATCATGAAATTACTGGTAGAATTACTAAATAAGCCGATAGTTGATATTAAACATATTTGTAGCTGGCCTTTAAAACAACATGTACTACATGTATATTCAATTCAGTTTTTAATCTGATTTCATCTGACGTTTGCTCAATGCTTTTTAAATTATTGATGTTCTTTTTTAAACTATTGAAGTGCCGTTCATTGACATTTTAAAGTTGGCACGGGCGTTCTGGAATTGGCATCGTTTTCCACTGACTCATTGATGTGTTATAATGGTGTTCAGATCATATCAATATTGGCTTATTACCACTGTGGCCATACGTATGATATTCTGAATAAAACTAAAGTATATTTATTTACAAATTGAGAAATGTAATGCATCCTCTTTGTTAAAATGCAAATTGAATTCTCAAAACAATAATCTTCTGTATAAGAGTAATTTAATTTCCGAGCTAAAATGCATAAAATTTCCTTATGCAATGCATTCTCTTAAAAGTCGAATTATGGCAACAAAACAAATTGCAGGAAATTATTATATGGAATGAGTTGTTTTCATTGCATGGCCAGTACTAAATCGGTTCCCAATGACATTAAACTGCTTGCCTGTGGACACGTTTGTCAAGGAAAACACATTTTATCATAAAAAAGTGATGAAGCCTAAATTATTCAGAAATGAAACAGATGCCAATGAATGGTTCAGAGTAAGCTTGAAAAGCGACATTCACAAGACAGACCCTCCCAAATGCCATATATATTGAGAAATTAAAAAAAACATGCAAGGCAGCTTGAAATAATGGCAAGACACATCACTACTAAATAACATGTTCCATAAACAGATGAACACAATATCGCTATTTGTATGTTTATTTCTAAAGGCATATAAGTTGGATATTAATTCAGTTTTATTACAGACAAAATAACGCCCTTGCACGCAATTGTCTTGTATCAACCGGCAATGAACAAGACGTTAATTACGTTTGTTATCGACTATACCAATTAACAAGGCGTATAAAGCATCACAAAACATGCTTGACACATGTCTGGATGATCAGAAAATTTAAATAGTGTTGGTTAGTAGAACAAGTAAACCATTTACATGTAGTAACGTGACATTTACATGTAATAACGTGACATTTACATGTAGTAACGGGACATTTACATGTAGTAACGCGACATTTACATGAAGTAACGCGACATTTACATGAAGTAACGCGACATTTGCATGTAGTAACGCGACATTTACATGTAGTAACGCGACATTTACATCGTACACTTCTAAACACGTTTCACATAACAAATACAATGAATGATGTTAATGAACAGGAATATTACTCGTCAAAACATAAATAAAATAACGGTGTTTACCGTGTTTATGTTTATCAACGTTTTATTCATAACCTGATGCCGTATGGGTCAAAATCAAAATTGATCAGTTATTAAACAATCGAATACATGGTTCAATAATCTTTAACAATTTTGAATGTAAATTAATAATTTGAAATGTTGCCAAATTCATGACATTCAAATGCCAATAAAATCCATTAATATGGTTATATCTTTGTTTGTTAAATATTTGATGCTCTCTAAAACAAAGCGATCTATATTGTAAAGTTTTATTATCGTTTCATTTCAATTAAATATTAACTGAATACACTTATAATGGGTTCATGAATGTATGAATTTGAGAGAGAATGGAAAAACAGATAAGCTTATAATGAACTGTAAAGAAAGTGGATACGAAATACCACAAACGAAGCAACATTGTAAAGCCAATGTGTTTTTTTTTATTGACGTGTAAAAGATAAAGCAACTTATACTGGTTGCGCATGAGAAAATAAGTCACAATGCGTTTTGAAACCGTACAAATCAAATGTTTGAAGTTGAAGATAGATGTTAGTAAGAAATACAACTATCTCGATGAACTTTCTTGATAATCATTCAATCCGGACATGTGATACACCATGCGGTTCAATTGTATTTTGTTGTCCCGTATTGAGAAATAAGTCCAAACGTTTCTAGAGCGATTATCGCTTTCAAACAATACCCCATCCTATTGCTGGTTTTATTGCTTACCATTTCGTCAGTCTGTTCCCCTTATCTCTGTTTATTCCCAAGCTGTGGTATATAATAGAAGAAGCTCACTTTAGATGATTTTATTCTCTCTGCGCTATATTTTCTCTCGTTTTAGAAACCTATTTATGTTAAAGCACCATTTATAGACATGGCTATATTTCCTCACGCATTTTGCAATTCCTTTAACACAATGGTTTGCCAACTTTTGGATTTAATCCGGATTGGGTAAACTTTTGAACATTTCCCATTAGATGTGTAAGGGATATCGACTTATATTGACCGAGATGCTTACAGTCCAATTTCAGATTGTTTACACGCCTGTGATGCATTGTCTACACTGATGGTATAAAACAAAACGTTCTCGAGAAAGCTTTTCCAAATAACTTGATACATATTAAGATAAACTACGCCTAATTTCTAGATAACAAAATACTTACATCGTCTCTGTCTACAGTAAAATGGAATGTTAATATGTCTTGTTTTAGGTTTAATTATCCTAAGAAACTGACTTCATTTTGTGAAATCTCATTCCTTCCAGAAACTTAAGGCTTAAATACGACACAGAATAATCGACATTGAGGCAGAGACTTCGAGACCAATCTACCAAGATCATATTATTGCTGTGGGTTCTTTTCATGCACTTCTATAATGTAATATTTTGCAAAAGCCTTACAACAAAATTAGTATATCACCTTATCTCGCTTCTCCTAACAATAATGAACTCAACATGGAATTGGTAATTTATCACAAGGCTATAGTATGACAATAGCATGTCTAGCCACAAATGCAAGTAATATGTCATCAAACAAGAGCGGCATATGTCATTGTCTAGAATTTGCCGAAGAGACACTATCTAATAATTTATAAAATTGGAGCACATTCCTTTACATAATGTCCAGTTTTCTCGTACACCACACTAATAGTCATACAACAGTTCTATGGGTTCCCACATGGAACTGTCAAAATATTAACCGGTTCTTATCTAATCAATTTGGTGGGCCTGTTGAAAACCATTATTATGTCGGGATTTGTTACAGTCAAACAAATAGTCTGTAAATAAAACATTTAATCTACGTTCCATTATATGCCCAATTTTCATTTCATCATGATCTATTACGTTTTGTTTTTTATTAGTGTACAGGTGCTGATGATTACACATTGTGTGCGGACATGCCAGAAAAAATTTCATGAAATAAAAACAAAATTATTTTCGCCATTAAATTTAATCGTGCTTCTAAGTATTATGTTTGTGTTTATTTCTTCGTTATGTGATTATTATTCTGTCCAGTTTTACAATATCCTTATCCTGGTATATGAAAATCGTATCACAATATCTAAATCGTCTTTGGGAGCTACCGCGATAACAGTCAATTCTCTTTAATTCCCATCCTTACGACTCGACATGTCCAGAATTAACAAAATTCGCAAACTCGATTCTATGTTCAATGCAATATTACGAAGACCAAAAAGAAGTAAATTTCCTTTTTGCCTTAAATTGTAATGTGTCAAACTTTCCAATGTATTTCATCGGATTTAACGTCATGTTCAACATAATTTCAGTTATATCGTGGCGGGCATTTATCCTAACTAGCATCCCTATACTACATTAAGGCCTAAATCAGTACTTGCCACATTCTATCCGTAAGTTACTGTTAAGCTACCCTACATAATTCAGAGGTGGAGTACAATTTAACATATGATGTCATATTTTAAGTCAAACCTGTCATGGATAGTACGGGCCTAGCCCGGGGTTCGAAATTACAATCTCTTGAGGTCTAACACGGAGCTAACCAGGCGGGCTTTACACTTTCCAAACATGGACGTGAAGTATCATGGTAAGTGTCTTGTTGTGTATGATATAGTATTTTGAATTTACATGATTCGACTGGATTTCCAGACTCGATTCCTGGAAATGATTGATTGCGTGCTTGTGTTTATGGTGATTCAGTAGACCTCGATCATTCATCGCCATGCAATGTATAAATTTGAATAAGGAATGAAGAAACAGTTAAATAAAACTTTGACATTTGAAGATAAATCTGTTTGAGTCTTACTTTTATTATAAAGTCAAAGAAGTCTCGTATATTTTTGTTTAGCTATGTACATAATGCCACTTTTTAATTTCCGTTTCTACGCAGTTCCCAAAATGTCTATTATACTAATATACCAACATAAAATAAACCAGTTCTGTACAAGTAACTGCCGACGTCTTAACTTGAATGATCAGTGAGGATAAATGGTCTAAGAGTCAGTGTCTTCCACTAACCCATTACATAGATGATATGACAAGCCCTCTGTTCGTACAAACATCATTGCTTCAAGAAATATAAGATATCAAAACAAAGACAGGTTCGGAAAGCTGAGATCACAATAAAAGCTTAGTGTTCTAACGAAACGTAATCCCAACTGAATCAATCATAAAGTACTCATGAAAACTGAACTTACGTAGACTTACACTGCAACACAGAACGACAACTTGTTTAACAATTGCATAGCGGATGTAGATAATTAAACGTAATACTTCGGTCTGTATAAAAATTCATGCGTGCCGAACACGTGACGGATATGGAAAGCTTAACTATCATTCAGTTTCCAAAACTGGCATGTGTCTAGTCTCCGATTGCATAGGCTATGGACCAGTTAAAGGAGCTTTTTGAAAAGATTGATATTTGCAATAAATCCAGTGATAATAGAGCTATGTCATTGATGTCATACAATTTATCATTAGCTTTCATTTATTGTGAATTGATAAATTTAACCCAACCAGTATAGCATGGTACACGTCGGTACGATGCTATTTGTGGTCTCCGTTGTCATTATTTACTAAACATGCGCTTGGCATCGGTGTTGTATGCATTTTAAAAGTTAATGTAATTTCCGTTTTGGAGAGTTTGCGTCCCGTTTACAGTATCAGTTTATTGTGTTCCCCTGATAAATACTACTATTTGAATGACTGAAAGACAAACTTATCAATAATTCAATGATTTCTGACGCAATGGTACAAACATTATCCCTTCATCTAGTTTCTCCCCAATGAAATATTCCTGTTCGATTAAATTTCAATCCGCAATTTATTTTTCAAAATCAATTCTGATTATCAATTTTAGATAGCATTATTGATAATTTTTTTTATTTAACTTTTACTAAGTGATTGTGTGGTACCCAGACATCCGGAAAACAATGTTAATTAAAATACCGAGCTTTGAAACAGACACATATAAATGAAAAACACAGACCTACAAACCATGTTCCCATGATCGCTCCCAAATCACAAACAACACAGTATTAACCAAAGCTCTGAAGGTTCTGCTGATGTTCGGAACTAAAAAGCAGTCAAAAGTTGAATTTCTTTGTAGGGTGAGTTTTTGAATCCGAACGATGGTTCTCACATGAATTTTGATGCAGACTTAAGTACTACTAACGCTTTTCAACACCCGCTATGCAGTTTTTAAAGTTGTTCCTGTTCCATGTGTTTTTAATACTTTGTTTGTTTATGATTCCCATCTGATCACCAAAAGTAGTTCAGCAAATAGCATAATACTTATTTTATTATATACTCTACATTACCTGCCTCTTTGTATACTCAACTTACGCAGAATGTAATATCTCATACATGAAGGCATGCTCGAAGAAAATGTAACACGTTATAAGCATTAAATTAATCGATTACAATTTCCCGATTAACCACTTTTTTTAAATTTCTGGTTGGCACCCAGTTATCATCGCATCGACCATGAATTCAATGATGTCTTCTATGCGTTTACAATAGACGCTAGGAACCAGACTTAATTAGCATATACACCACGAGGATTATGACGTCATCCTTGCTTGAAATATGATTTTTTACGACTGTTTAATATTGCTCGTTTACGATATTGCATAGTCATATGATTTTGACTTATATGCACGTATTAGTTGAATTTGTATCTATGCCATTGAATTGAAAAATTGGAACTATGTTCGTAGGCGGAAGGTTAATGGCAACTGTTCGGTATGCAGAAAACATGAAAACTGAGCGATTGTTGAAATATGGTGATAACTTTATTGTTCGTACCGTACACATGTTATCTGCACATACCACTATTTCAGCCGCGCAACGGCATGCAGAAAACGAAAAATCACGATACAAAAATAATAAAAAAACATGGGTTTAACTGCGTCGTTGGTTCATCAAACGAATCAAGGGATATCAATAACGAATTGAGCTATTCTTGTGTGACTATCTGACAATGGATCCAGGGAGAATGTCAAGCATTTTATTACAATTATTATGACCTACAAATATCCTCCTAAGTTACAAAGGAAAACTTTCCTACGAGTCAATAGCTTGCTTTATCGTAAAAATGAAGCGCTCCAGAGCGATAATTCTCGCAGAAAATTTCCAACTAAATAAAAGATCTTAAAATCATAAAACACCTATAAATGTCACATTAAGACCTCTTGCGTGCAATGGGACTTGATAGACTGATAATAACGATTCATTTTTTGTCACCGTTTGACATTAATGCAGTACTATAGTTCTACGCTTAACGACAATATACAAGGGGATTGCAAAAAAAGATTGACAAAGGTTAGAGCGCACTTCTTAAACAAAGTAACTAAATATTTATTCATCGATTAACCAATTATGTTTAAATGAAAATTACTAAGATAATTAATCAATTTATGTTGTTCTGTAGTTCAGTTCGAAAGATTTGAATAATCATACAATTATTATTTATTATCAATTAATAAGCTTCCTTTTATAGAGGTAACATGGCATTTTATTAACTTTTTTATGATTTCTAATACTGGTAGTAGTTTTAACTTACAGTATGTGCATGTAAAGTGCATGTAAAATGCATGTCTATAACAGTAGCATGTGTGTCAGAATAGATTTCATCACCTAAGGATACACATATGGTGTAATAAAATTATAGGCCTAGATTGTAATTTAGTCTATTCTGTGCGTTAAACAACATGCACCATTATAGCAGAATATATAAGTACATATTTATTACAGTGACATTTTTACATATTACGTAATTATATACAAATCTAGAAAAGTAAATAACACACCAGGCCCAATGGACCTATAAGTCACCGATATAAATCAGTTTTAAAGATTCACGTGAAATAATTTTCTAAGTGAAGTATCATTAGTAAATGAATAAGATATATATGTAATATTATTCTTTATTCTTGGCTCATTCATGTACATACATAAAATATATTAATCATACACAAACACTTAAAATGTACATAACCATTCAATATTGAATTATAAGAGACTTATAATATACAATATCACATAAATTACATTGCATATCAATATTTACATAAATAAGACTAAGAGACTGTTGTTAATGCGTTGTTATAAAAGTCTGATAAAAACTAATTGATTTAAGAAATTGAAATTTGTAAATAGGCACTAATGCGCTTATTAAAAAACATTTTATAATATCAATTATCACCCCGGTCAGATATATATATATACGTACAATTCCTTACGCTTAAATAGCGAAAACTTTAATAGGATATTGATAAATTGCATTGTTTGCATTGCGTGTTGTTTTGTTTAAAGTGATTACCGATATGAATTAGAAAAAAATAACTAATCTATACTATCTTAAAGGCTCATTAGCCTTTTGAATTTATTGATACAGAACAATAGATAAAATGATGGTAAAAGAACATATTTTATTTTCTATAAAGCAATATTCACATAATATCTTTTTTATCCACATGTAGTAAAAATGTTGTTTGATGCTTTTTCTGATTTTCAGCAATATCATTGAAAAATACTGAACTGCGTTTTTCTATATGTACTTCGGGATTAAAAAAGAAAATTTCGGAATGTTTCTATTGCAAGGAAAAGTCAGTTACACTGATAGGACATCTTTCTAGGTAAAATTAGACCTTTTTTAATGTCAAAACCCAAAAAGCTAACGTGGCTTTAACCTAACACTTTATCGAATGTTATTTATCAATTTTAAAGAATATTCTGCTAGAGTATAAAAAAGTAAACAAAAACACCCTTACCTATATTTTATGAAGTGAACCAAAGTGTGTCCACGATAAATCCGGCAATGTTTTTGTCCTAAAAATCTCTCACATGAACATTTGGCTCCTCTATAAAAGTGCTTAATGTTTTGGTATGAGATAAAGACATTTGAAAACCAATAACAAGCATGGTCGTTATTGAATCCATTTGCATCAACTCTCCCCGCCTTTCTGAGAAATTTCTTCAGCGCAGTTCATTTGGTGATATCGCTTTACGGACTGTAATGATTTCTTTTTTACCAATATAAAGAGATCGCGTTACTACTACTTTCTGGTCATTCCATAATACAGTATATAAATTATTGGGTAAAAGCCATGAGACGAACGAACAATCGGAAAATTAAGCGTTGAATAACTGATATCTAGTACTATCCTTTCACAAAATATTCTACAGTATCAAATACTACAATGTATTGTCTAAATACTAATACATTTTAATGATATCTGAGACTTTGAAACTATTTGGTATAAAAAAGATGGACATTATTTACTTATTAAAGTGTGTTGTAAAGTTTTTTATGACAGTCTAATTACTGGCAGATTAATTGTATGTATATGTTAAAATCATATCAAAGTAAAATACTGTAATGAATATTAGAAGCAATCTGTATCTTTTGATAACTTAAAAAGCAACAATGAATAATAACTTTATTGTTTGTTGTACCGAACAACAAAAATGAATGGGAGATTACTCTGAAATTAAAAACCAAAAATACTAACATTTACAATTATCAACCAGGCATTGTTTTCCTATTTTCCAAGGTTAAATCTTCGATGTTAATATTTTTTTCTGGAAACGAGCGAGACATTTTTGAAGTCAACAAACGCTGCTAGAATCGTTAAAAATGGAATAAAACGTTATGGAACAATTTATTCTGATAACTTGTAACATATTTTTTCCATAAAATACAGAGAGGTTTATATTATAAATATTTTGAGCCTTCGGAAACATTTACACTTTTTAAAAAAAAATATTTAGCATTTCTTGTCAGATATAGTTTTATACACTTTGAATAACCATAGCAACATCTGTTTTCTAACAATGCAAAACCTCTTTTGATCCATGTTTGGTCGCGTGAAATAACCTTATCAGTTTTAGATGATCAAGCATTTTGAATTTAATCTGGAACCAGAAGCCTCGAAGACGGCAGTGCTTAACAATATGCGTATCAAAAGTCGCCATCTGGACTGTTATGCATAAAACCACAAAAGAACCATACAAATGATCCAATATTACTAGAGATTGATTAGATCTTTCAAGTACAGTCCAACATGTGTTAGCAGCCACCTCCGATTAAAGGCCACCCTGTGAAAAAGGTCATTCTTTGAAAAACTGTTATGATTTATTTAGAGTATAATGACAGAATTAAGGCCATCTATCAATAAAAGCCACATTTAGTATTTTCCCAGTGTGGCCTTTTGTTTACTTGTTTGAATGTATATTGATAAATCGAACTACGTGATTAAGGAATTCGTAATTTCGTTCGTAAGGTCATTCAGAGATGAAATTAGCAACTCAAGTCCGTATTTGGTAATTTGTTACGTTATTAGCACAAAGCAATTAGACATACCATGATGGACAACACTAATATAGCGGCTTGCTTATTATTTCCGAGGCGTTTTCTTCGGACAAACGCCGCGTAGTTCCGATTGATCGATTGTTTGCATTTGTTCCTATATTTCTACATTGAGATCAATGATCAGATAATTTTAGGTGAAACACTTTTTTTAAAGCTGGGAGCAAGCACGATTCGCAGATTCCAAGATGGGACCAAAGCGCTGGCGTTGAGACTAGGGAGTCTCTGGTCCCCGGAAAGTTTCCGAGTTATTGGTATATTTGAAAGACTATTCAGACATATTTCTGGTATAAATTGCTATGATATATGCTACAAATTTGCATACTATTTATACATAGTTGTAAATTAATTACAATTGCACTGTTTAATGTTAGTGTGAACAGAGGGTCCATTTTTGTGATGCTATGTTACCATTGTAATACTATTAATGTATCATAACCAAAGGACTGCACTTTCTTGGCATACCCGCTCAATGCTACTTAAATTGTTAATATGTTATAAAATAGCATTGCCTCCGAAATTAGGACCTTTTCAATAGGTTGTTAAGTTTATTGGGAAATCAGTTTTGATTTTCATCACACAATGTATTAAAACTGAATTATTGAAGAATTATAGAACATTACTCATTCTGTTTCAAATTTAAGCCCTCAGTGGATTTTCAAGATAGGTTTTTAAGAGTGTGTATTCTAAATTTTTGCTGAGACGGGAGTTAATTTCAGCGCACACTGCTTTTACGAATTTTTACATATACGGAAATGGCGAACGGTAATACACGTGAATATCTCATTTATCATATCTATACAAATCCGTATTAAGGCGCCGAATGGCAGTACATTAGTACAAGTAACAAAAGAGATGTTGGGTTATAAAGAGAAATGGAAACATGACACGGAAAATACAGAGGAAATAAAAAGACACATGGTTGTCACTTTTCAAAACAAGATATTTTTATAAATGATTAATCAATGGCGTCACACGTTTTACAGTTCGCAAATAGCAACATGATATTTATTCAAGAGGAACACATTTTCGTAACTAAACATTATCTATATATGATTCCCTTTATAAAATTATGATATTCGTAATATGAAATAATTTATAAGTAAAATACTGAGTATATCAATTGTTTAGTCATTTATCTTCGATGTGAACATTATTTTATATGCCCCTTGTGAGAAATACCATCAACTATCATTCGTTACGCAAACTACATACTTACGTAGGTGAAACATAATTAAATGCGCCTGCAATACGCGGGGGAATGGGTCCAATATCAGAAATGCTAGTAATGATTAATAATTGACGCCGAATTTATACTACAACATAAATCATACAATTATAGAGACATATACTGACGAACATATAGCGTTCATTATGTAGAGTTTACCTAAAAATAACTCTAGAACGTCTGTGATCAGTAACAGCTTATTGGGCAAATATCTCATAAACGCATTTTTATTTCTTCGGAAACGTCTATAGATAATCAAAATGTGATATATATGGAGTGAAACCGCTCCAATACCCTTTGGGAGTAGCAAAATTATGTAGTTGTTGAGAGGGTGTTGCTCTAGAGAGATTATTATTTTAATTAGTGGTTGAATCATGCAGTGGGGAAAATCATGCTGTTGTTGAATGGGGGTTGTTGCTCAATTAAGGGTCGCTCGCTCTGGTGAGGTTACACTGTAAAAATTATATTCATAAAGTTAAATCGTATTTCACCAATCCTTGTCTGCGACGGCGGAACATTTGATTAATCAAGATATGAATAATGTTGACATTCTACTTAAATGGACAATCATGTAGTCTGTCAGAATAATAAACAAATCAATTGATTACAATTCAAGATAGCAAGCACACAAATTCGCCTATATAAACACACATGATACTTATTCATTCCCGTTTATGTATAATTTCATTTTGTATTCTAACCAGTTCTTAATGCTCTTTTAAAAGGAACCGGCAATTTCTCCACTTGTGGAAGAAAATCGGCATTTTCGTCAAACTAACTTTTGTTATTAACTACGGGTAACATTGTGTTCCTCTTTGTTGTATTTTTGTTCTTGACTAAGCTTCTATTCTATCTATGATGGTGATTCTTTGGATACAATAAAAATGCCTTCTCAAAGTATCAACATGTTATGAAATATCGGAAGCCTTAACTGGGCAATCACGGGTGTTTTGCTCTACAGGTTCTGTAACCGTACGAAAATCGGAACTTTGACGTGTACAGCCACCGTGATAACGTTGTAAACACCCGTGAAAGAATAAAACATGAATCGTTCTTAAACTATTCTTGCATACGTCATGAAAAGTTCATGAAGTATGAATAACTATTTGGCAGAGGAAGACATGAACCAACGTTTGTTCAATCATATAGCTTTAAGAACTGCCATTAGAAATGTAAAAATCATATTTTAGCATTGTCTAATGTACATTAGGTCACGTGCTAAAACCATCACATAAGTTATATCGATACAGGAAAAGCACATCCCGAGACCATGATAAATATCGATATATTTATCTTGTAAACAAAGGCTTTGTATTTGGCAGACAATGTTTATCAATCATTCAAGCATGTTTTATTATTTACTAGACCGGCGAGAACCTTTTCCATTATTAGATGATACATAAAAACACAAATTGGATGCTTTAGCATTATCCCAATGGACACTGAGCAATCTATATTAGATAAATAATAACGGTATTTGTGTAGTTTATAGTGCTTGGTAACGGAATAAACGTTGCTTAAGATATTACTATATAATAGGATCCTAACACCGAAAATTCTTTTCTCAAAATGGGGCAGACAGATTTAGGAAATATCATTTTTATAGGTTTTCAACTTTCCATGATAGAAAATGATTTACCGTGATTTTAAAAACACTGATATTCCTCTGAGATACTAGTATCATCTCTTTAAATTTGCATTAAAGTATATGGGAGCAACACATTCTTTTCAAAGAATTAAGAATAAAAAAGAACACCAAGTTTAATGAAAACTCATAGTAAAAAGATGCAATAGCATAGTGTCAATCCAAATTGATAAACAATATTAGGTAAAAGGAAATTTATAAAACATCAATAAGGGCAACAATTCTTTACAAAAATCAAAATGTGTCGTAAATTTAGTTATAGTATACTAGGTAACCATCGAAGAAATGATGACAATTTGGCAATACTATTTTTGTAATATCAACAGTTTTGTGTAGCATGGAGCAAATACATCAGAAAGGTGTAGTATTACAGCCAGGGTCTACTACATTAATAAGGAAAATCTGAAATGTTGAATCTGAAAAACTTGATTCTAACTGGTTACATGCTCATTAGAAACATGATAGGTAGGTTAGGGATTTATGTATCTTGAAAGCGCGCGGAAGTGAGAAAGCGGATCTACAGTTCCTCGGGCCTAATAGAAAGGATAGTGTCAAGCGAGAAAATAGGGTAGATCAAATAACTAGAAACAAACAACTCTTAAGCTTATGCACGGAATAGGGTGTTTGTCCGTGTATATGTACACATTATAAAAAAAAATTGTGGTAGAGGCCAAGTTTGATGGCAGCGATAATCGTGGTATTTATGAAGAGTATCCGGAAAGAAGCAGTTCTGTTTCCTGTGCGCTGTTTGCTGATACCAATATTCTGATATTCCTTATGTAATCCGTCTGCATCGTTGACCACTGTCGAGTAGAACTCCAGGATCCGTGTAAAGATACAACAGGACTCATATCTATTGAAGGTAAGTAGAATATGATGATTGATACGATTCGTGTTACTGACAAGTGTTTTATGGTCGCAAATTGGCCATAACACGATACCTTATTCACTGTGACTTAAGTGAAAGTGCAACTGAATTCACTAGACAAAGATTCGTGATATGGAGTCTAAATTGCATCCTGGGTATGATAAAACATATGTGGTGACTCAATTGTTATTGGTTAAAACATCTAACGCTCGAAGTATCATTATTTCATAAAGCAACAGTTTTATTTTGACACATATTTGCAACACTAAATGTAGTGAAGTGTTAAGCACAAATGATGGAAAAGTTTTTTATTGCACCCAAAAGAGTACTCGCTTAGTACTAAACTTTAATAAGATATCCAATTACACACTGGAGACCAGTTCTGAAGTATGTAATTATTCGTTTGTGGATCAAACAAGTAACGCTAGCGGACAGACAAGAGCAATTCGATTTTATATTGAGGAGTTTATACATTTTTATCGACTGTGTGTATACCAATAAGGTAGAAAGGTAGGTTGTAAACGGTAATTAAGTATTTAATACACATACTCCGACCGTTTTCTGATAAAAGATACAAAATGTCAAAAGGTATCGCAAAGAATATACACGACTTCTATTCACTGTTGTCTCATGCAGAATCTGATACATTACATAATATGACAACATCCCTTTCATCTCATGCTTAAAATTTGTGAGAAAGTTTTTATCAGGTTATTAACAATTATGTAATTGACATAACTTTGCACTCATGTATATTTCTACGTGTTTTTGTCATGTATTTTGGGCCGGAGGCCTTTATTTACATATGAAATATTTCTGTTCTGTTCTGCTGTCAACTGCCATTGACTGATTGCTTTAATAGTTGTTTTAACCTGCTTGATATTTGACAGTATAACCAGACGGCTGTAAAAGAGACATAAACGCAAAGTACGTTGAACTGTGGTGACCATAAACGTTTTTACATAATTACTGTTTTTCTTGCTTAGAAAATATGGATAATAAAATAAAATGTTTTTCTTGAATTTATTACATACAAAACATCTCACCTACTTCAAAATACTACCCTCCCAATACCCCTACCATAAACTAATCCCATACAAAGGTTATTCAAAATGCAGGACAGAATAAAATTCCCCGGAGGACTCTTGCTGATACTCTTATAGTATGAGCACAGAGCATCATTCCAGACCAAGACAACAGCTGCATTGCTCTTATTTTTACTATTTCCGTCCCTGAAATGTCAACATAAGGCAACAAATTAATTTTGTAAATTTGATCATCTCCCGCCTAGTAAAGTATCAAACGATTTGGATCCGGATTAATGAAATATATTTACTAATTACGTGGGTGTTAGATGTCTAACACTATAATTCCAGACATGATTATATACAATAATAGAATTTTCAATATGTAAATGTTGGCATCAACAAACAATTATGTGCTAATAGAATTGTTGCCACATAGTTATTGCATAAACGTGTATAAACCATTTGCAAGGTCTTCCAGGCTGCAAAAGTGGTATAATGTTTTCTTGCTAAATGACCTTTGTTTTGTGAAACTTTGAAATACTCCTTAAGATCATTTCTTTATTCAAAGATCACACCTTGAAATGTGTTTGTTTTGTTTCCAATCTCTGGATATGTTTTAATCGCCTCTGGTGCTTGCTTGTGAAGCTTTTTCAACGAACGAATCAGCAGTGTTGCATCAGACTTTAAGAATTTGATATTCATTTTTTGCCATTCGTTTATCCTATGCGGTGCGTCCTAACTTTCTTTACCCGTCTCAGTATGAGAAAGAATATCCATCAGCCCAATCGAACTAGTAATAGGCAATCAGTACTTTGAATTTTATCTATTGTTCGTTGACTCTTTAACGGATGGCAACAATTGGATTTCTTCAATTTAGCAGAATCCAATCCAAATAAATGACACACGAATGAGATTAATCAAGCACGTTTACTCAACTAATCTTCTGATATAAGGATCGTACGGTGAAGACGAATGGGGTTAATCAGTGAAATTGCAAAATCGTTAGCGTCTGGAATTCTCAGCAAGCAGACCATTACATAGAACACCTATAAATTTGTAATGACATTGTACTTCAATGAATACAGTTCGGTGTTCGTCTTTACTAATTGATTACAACATAATTATTTACTGTTTCTTCAAATAGTTTATTTTGCGTGTTAGAAACGTAACACTGTTGATAATGGTTGTCATTGAAATATGGCAGGATTAGAGGATTTGATGCATTTAGATGGTCCTGCATTGCGTAAATTTGCCGATGCAATTTAGTACGGAAGCGTAAAGTGTAGGACAGTATCATCATATACATATGAACATGGTTTCATACGTATAATGTCCAAAGCATAACCTCAACATGGAGTAGACAGATTTTAGAACTTAAAGTTTTAATGGTAGGAAATGGTTTGCCATGAATTTTGTCTGAACTATGATAATCCTTTGGGTTATTGTCCCTTTGCATTGAAATTTATAAGTCCATGTTATGAATAGGATAACGTAATTATTTTCGTTACAATGGTTAAAAAGACTGATTAACACAATAACCATTAAGATTCAGATGAGGTACCCTATTGCCAATGCTTCTTTGCTTAAACAATTCCATCGCGTTAATAAATGGACGAGCGTCTCGCTGATCTGTTGTAATATTCATGACTCAGTATGTCTTTGGACTATTACGACTGACAGTTTAATATTCTTGTAGACAGTTTTGCCAAGGACAAAATTAGGAAACCATGTGGATAACGATTGAAGAATATTTTTTTGTTTTTAAAACCATTACTTTTCTACTGCGAAATACATTAAATGTATTCAGATCATATAATTAAAGACACTTTCAGCAATGCTTATCAATTCATTACAATTAAATTCACTAACTGAAAAGGCGAAGAAGATATCAACTAACCAGAGTTACCGCACTACACTTTTAATGTGCGTTCGCCTGTGTTCTTTTCAACACTATGTCTTAATGAGGACAGGAAGAGAATTATTTTAAAGCCCAAATATATGTGGCAAGAAATACAACGAAACTTCCTAACACCAAAAAAGGTACGTCCCGCAATGATACAGAAACAAAACTTGCCTAAAATAATTCGACATTTTCATCAATAAGAAGAAAGTAAAACGACGTGAAAAATACTATTTACAGAACAGCTGTGTTTTTCCCCATCATATTATGCACACGGCATGAAGTGAATTCACGCGCTCTAAATATTCAAGTTTACAAAATTCACAGGGAAATGAGTGTTTTTAGAAGAAACGTGGCTTGTTTCGTCGGTAATAATTATCTTGGGATAATATCAGCAATTGTTTTGTTTTTATTTTGCATATATGTTTTATAGCAAAAAGCTAATGGGACTTTAAGTGAACAGTTTAGCTTGAAATGTAAAATGCTCGATCAAGATTGTTGGCATCGGTAAAAGCGTCGGACAACATTTTTACGAGATGTGGCTAAAGAAAGTCATTATGTGAGTATTGCTTTAGAGCAAATAAGATACATTTCTTATAGTTTACTGTCATCTTACATATTGTTCTGTAATACTAAATTCAAAAGGCTTATGAGTCTTTAAGGTATTTTTTGTTCTTTTTGTTATGAAATTATATTATGTTCAATAATTCACGTCGAAGTGGAGTGCACGTTCTTTTGGCGTTCAGTGTAATGATATTATACTGAGCACCAAACAAACTTGCCTTGTTGCTTATTAATGGTAAAAAACTCGCCACCAATCGAAACGTTACGGACGTTTCACGTTTCATCAGTCGCTGTCGCTATCAAAATTAGACCATGCCGTCTCGATTAAGATTTTTATCAGTTATTTACATGAATTGATTTATAATGGCATACAAATACATGGATTTGTTTTATGACCCATGTAAATATTCAAAAACATTTTTCCATTGTCTCGGAGTTACATATGAATATCTAAAAAACGCATTTTTACTACAGATGCTAGTATTATTATGATATTTTACGACATCTCTATGTAATAACTATGGGCAATATTTGAGGAAAGACTTCATTTCAGTTTTGCATGAATGTAAAATGAAATTTTGTGAAGTTGTCTTGAAGGACCAGCATTTTGACATGCAACATTTCCTTGAAGTTTTTGTATTTAGTTTTAATAATACCAGGAATGTGATTACTCTGGTTCTACAGGTATATGCATATTTGTGATGTTGCACCAAATTAAAAAAAAACTCAAATCAACATATTATTTTAATTATTTTTTTATTATCATGTGTCCCATAAAGTCTCAGACTGTCTCGACAACGCACACATATGTTGCTGACATCCTATTTAGTACCTGGGGTAGTCCAAATTAAGCGTTATTTATTTTTATGGACCTTAAAGTCCATCACAGTGCGAAATACTAGTAATTCATATTCTTTGCTATTCACACTAACTCTAACTTTTAAGCGTTCACCTTGTATTTTATAGCTCGGAAAGAACTGTATTGAACACACTTGGCTGATATCAACGTGAACTTTAAATAACTATTACTACTCATGATAATCAGGTATCTTTGAAAATAACCAAAATGCATTTCTTATCCAAAAATCGACGATAATGCCACACAGAACAAAAAGTGATCCCTATCAAATTTTGATTAGTGAACTTTGAATACTCGATTTTATTGTGATGACCGATTGTTATTACTGTTAAACATACAAACATAATTTACTTTTTCGTTTTTTTCCCCAAGAATGGTGTAGATTACGAAGAACCATTTATCGTCCTGGATAATTATAAAACGTTTGTTACTGTACCAAACGCTTAAGCCTAGTATATGAACTACATGTACTATCAAAAGTGAACTTTTATATGGATTTATATAATCTGCAGAAAAGTCTAACGAAATATCTTGTCAGCTTCCTGGACTGCTGTTATTTTCTGATACTTCACGACGGTGTCTCCGAGTTTCACGGACTCAAATTATCAAGTTTATCGTTTGATTAATTATTGCGATTGCAGAATGTTTTAATAAAAACGACATAAAGATCGTTAATAACGATTCTGAATGAAATGAAATTATGAATGTATGAGTGTAGCACAATTGTCATTTAATGACATCGTTGCAAGATAATATGTTCATTAAATGCGTTTCAGGAAATTCTCACTGAATCACTGATTGATTAGACTCTATCTGTACACAAAGCAAGTACATCTCGACTAAAGAATAAAGCATGTTTAAAATCATGCTTGCCGCAATATTATGGATTATAACTTTTTTGTATATTGTGCAGGACTTTTTGTCGTGTACTTCATGACTTTTGGGGCGATATTGTTTCTCAATTAACGCAGAATTGTACAGAGAAGATGAATCAGGCTCTATAGGCAGCTACAGACTCTACACAGCAGTATTGTACAGTAAAGCTGAACATGACTGTATGGGTAGTTACAGACTCTACACAACAGCATTGTACAGAGAAGCTGAACATGACTGTATGGGTAGCTACAGACTCTACACAGCAGTAATGTACAGATAAGCTGAACATGACTGTATGGGTAGTTACAGACTCTACACAACAGCATTGTACAGAGGAGCTGAATCAGACTGTATGGGTAGTTACAGACTCTACACAACAGCATTGTACAGAGAAGCTGAACATGACTGTATGGGTAGCTACAGACTCTACAGAGCAGCATTGTACAGAGAAGATGAACATGAATGTATGGGTAGCTACAGACTCTACACAGCAGCATTGTACAGAGAAGCTGAACATGACTGTATGGGTAGCTACAGACTCTACACAGCAGCATTGTACAGAGAAGCTGAACAAAACTGTATGGGTAGCTATAGACTCTACACAGCAGTATTGTACAGATAAGCTGAACATGACTGTATGGGTAGCTACAGACTCTACACAGCAGCATTGTACAGAGAAGCTGAACAAAACTGTATGGGTAGCTACAGACTCTACACTGCAGCATTGTACAGAGAAGCTGAATCAGACTTTATGGGTAGCTACAGACTCTACACAGCAGCATTGTACAGAGAAGCTGACTCAGACTGTATGGGTAGCTATAGACTCTACACTGCATCATTGTACAGAGAAGCTGACTCAGACTGTATGGGTAGCTACAGACTCTACACAGCAGCATTGTACAGAGAAGCTGAATCAGACTTTATGGGTAGCTACAAACTCTACACCGCAGCATTGTACAGAGAGGCTGAACATGGCTGTATGGGTAGCTACAAATTCTACACAGCAGCATTGTACAGAGAAGCTGAATCAGGCTGTATGGGTAGATATAGACTCTTCACTGCATCATTGTACAGAGAAGCTGAATCATACTTTATGGGTAGCTACAAACTCTACACCGCAGCATTGTACAGAGAAGCTGAACATGACTGTATGGGTAGCTACAAACTCTACACAGCAGTATTGTACAGATGAGCTGAACATGACTGTATGGGTAGCTACAGACTCTACACAGCAGCATTGTACAGAGAAGCTGAATCAGGCTGTATGGGTAGCTATAGACTCTACACAGCAGCATTGTACAGATAAGCTGAACATGACTGTATGGGTAGCTATAGACTCTACACAGAAGTATTGTACAGAGAAGCTGAACTAGACTGTATGGGTAGCTACAGACTCTACACAGCACCATTGTACAGAGAAACTGAACAAAACTGTATGGGTAGCTACAGACTCTACATAGCAGTATTGTACAGAGAAGCTGAACATGAATGTATGGGTAGCTACAGACTCTACACAGCAGTATTGTACAGATAAGCTGAACTAGACTGTATGGGTAGCTAAAGACTCTTCACAGCAGTATTGTACAGAGAAGCTGACCATGACTGTATGGGTAGCTACAGACTTTACACAGTACCATTGTACAGAGCAGCTGAACTGGACTGTATGGGTAGCTACAGACTCTACACAGCAGTATTGTACAGATAAGCTGAACTAGACTGTATAGGTAGCTAAAGACTCTACACAGTAGCATTGTACAGAGAAGCTGAATCAGGCAGTATCGGTAGCTACAGACTCTACACAGTAGCATTGTACAGAGAAGCTGAATCAGGCTGTATGGGTAGCCATAGACTCTACACAGCAGCATTGTACAGAGGAGCTGAACTAGACTGTATGGGTAGCTACAAACTCTACACAGTAGCATTGTACAGAGAAGCTGAATCAGGCTGTATGGGTAGCTACAGACTCTACACAGCAGCATTGTACAGAGAAGCTGAATCAGGCTGTATGGGTAGCTACAGACTCTACACAGCAGCATTGTACAGAGAAGCAGAACATGACTGTATGAGTAGCTACAGACTCTACACAGCAGTATTGTACAGAGAAGCTGAATCAGACTGTATGGGTAGCTACAGACTCTACACAGCAGCATTATACAGAGAAGCTGAATCAGGCCGTATGGGTAGCTACAGAATCTACACTGCAGAATTGTACAGAGAAGCTGAACAAAACTGTATGGGTAGCTACAGACTCTACACAGCAGCATTGTACAGAGAAGCTGAACAAAACTGTATGGGTAGCTACAGACTCTACGCAGCAGCATTGTACAGAGAAGCTGAATCAGACTGTATGGGTAGCTACAGACTCTACACAGCAGTATTGTACAGATAAGCTGAACTAGACTGTATAGGTAGCTAAAGACTCTACACAGTAGCATTGTACAGAGAAGCTGAATCAGGCTGTCTGGGTAGCTACAGACTCTACACAGTAGCATTGTACAGAGAAGCTGAATCAGGCTGTATGGGTAGCTACAAACTCTACACGGTAGCATTGTACAGAGAAGCTGAATCAGGCTGTATGGGTAGCTACAGACTCTACACAGCAGCATTGTACAGAGAAGCTGAATCAGACTGTATGGGTAGCTACAGACTCTACACAGCAGTATTGTACAAAGAAGCTGAACTAGACTGTATGGGTAGCTACAGACTCTACACAGCAGCATTATACAGAGAAGCTGAATCAGGCCGTATGGGTAGCTACAGACTCTACACTGCAGCATTGTACAGAGAAGCTGAACAAAACTGTATGGGTAGCTACAGACTCTACACAGCAGCATTGTACAAAGAAGCTGAACAAAACTGTATGGGTAGCTACAGACTCTACACAGCAGCATTGCACAGAGAAGCTGAATCAGACTTTATGGGTAGCTACAGACTCTACACAGCACCATTGTACATAGAAGCTGAATAAGACTGTATGGGTAGCTACAGACTCTACATAGCAGCATTGTACAGAGAAGCTGAACAAAACTGTATGGGTAGCTACAGACTCTACACTGCAGCATTGTACAGAGAAGCTGAACAAAACTGTATGGGTAGCTACAGACTCTACACAGCAGCATTGTATAGAGAAGCTGAATCAGGCTGTATGTGTGGCTACAGACTCTACACTGCAGAATTGTACATAGAAGCTGAATAAGACTGTATGGGTAGCTACAGACTCTACACTGCAGCATTGTACAGAGAAGCTAAACAAAACTGTATGGGTAGCTACAGACTCTACACAGCAGCATTGTACAGAGAAGCTGAATCGGGCTGTATGGGTAGCTACAGACTCTACACTGCAGAATTGTACATAGAAGCTGAATAAGACTGTATGGGTAGCTACAGACTCTACACTGCAGCATTGTACAGAGAAGCTAAACATGGCTGTATGGGTAGCTACAGACTCTACACAGCAGCATTGTACTGAGAAGCTGTATCAGGCTGTATGGGTAGCTACAAACTCTACACAGTAGCCTTGTACAGAGATGCTGAACATGACTGTATGGGTAGCTACAAACTCTACACAGTAGCCTTGTACAGAGATGCTTGAAATGACTGTATGGATAGCTACAAAGTCTACACAGTAGCATTGTACAGAGAAGCTGAATAAGACTGTATGGGTAGCTACAGACTCTACACTGCAGCATTGTACAGAGAAGCTGAATAAGACTGTATGGGTAGCTACAGACTCTACACTGCAGCATTGTACAGAGAACCTGAATCAGACTGTACGGGTAGTTACAGACTCTACACAGCAGCATTGTACAGAGAAGCTGAACATGACTGTATGGGTAGCTACAGACTCTACACAGCAGCATTGCACAGAGAAGCTGTATCAGGCTGTATGGGTAGCTACAAACTCTACACAGTAGCCTTGTACAGAGATGCTGAACAAGACAGTATGGGTAGCTACAAACTCTACACAGTAGCCTTGTACAGAGAAGCTGAATCAGACTTTATGGGTAGCTACAGACTCTACACTGCAGCATTGTAGAGAGAAGCTGAATCAGACTTTATGGGTAGCTACAGACTCTACACTGCAGCATTGTACAGAGAAGCTGAATCAGGCCGTATGGGTAGCTACAAACTCTACACTGCAGCATTGTACAGAGAAGCTGAATCAGACTTTATGGGTAGCTACAAACTCTACACCGCAGCATTGTACAGAGAAGCTGAATCAGACTGTATGGGTAGCTACAGACTCTACACTGCAGCATTGTACAGAGAAGCTGAATCCGGCCGTATGGGTAGCTACAAACTCTACACAGTAGCCTTGTACAGAGAAGCTGAATCAGTTTTTATGGGTAGCTACAAACTCTACACAGCAGCATTGTACAGAGATGCTGAATCAGACTGTATGGGTAGCTACAGACTCTACACTGCAGCATTGTACAGAGAAGCTTAATCCGGCCGTATGGGTAGCTACAAACTCTACACAGTAGCCTTGTACAGAGAAGCTGAATCAGACTGTATGGGTAGCTACAAACTCTACACAGCAACATTGTACAGATAAGCTGAACAAAACTGTATGGGTAGGTACAGACTCTACACTGCAGCATTGTACAGAGAAGCTGAATAAGACTATATGGGTGGCAACAGACTCTACACAGCAGCATTGTACAGAGAAGCTGAATCAGGCTGTATAAGTAGTTACAGACTCTACACTGCAGCAATGTACAGAGAAGCTGAATCAGACTGTATGGGTAGCTACAGACTCTACACAGCAGCATTGTACAGAGAAGCTGAATCAGGCTGTATGGGTAGCTACAGACTCTACACTGCAGAATTGTACATAGAAGCTGAATAAGACTGTATGGGTAGCTACAGACTACACTGCAGCATTGTACAGAGAAGCTAAACATGACTGTATGGGTAGCTACAGACTCTACACAGCAGCATTGTACTGAGAAGCTGTATCAGGCTGTATGGGTAGCTACAAACTCTACACAGTAGCCTTGTACAGAGATGCTGAACATGACTGTATGGGTAGCTACAAACTCTACACAGTAGCCTTGTACAGAGAAGCTGAATCAGACTGTATGGGTAGCTACAAACTCTACACAGCAACATTGTACAGATAAGCTGAACAAAACTGTATGGGTAGGTACAGACTCTACACTGCAGCATTGTACAGAGAAGCTGAATAAGACTATATGGGTGGCTACAGACTCTACACAGCAGCATTGTACAGAGAAGCTGAATCAGGCTGTATAAGTAGTTACAGACTCTACACTGCAGCAATGTACAGAGAAGCTGAATCAGACTTTATGGGTAGCTACAGACTCTACACAGCAGCATTGTACAGAGAAGCTGAATCAGGCTGTATGGGTAGCTACAGACTCTACACTGCAGAATTGTACATAGAAGCTGAATAAGACTGTATGGGTAGCTACAGACTACACTGCAGCATTGTACAGAGAAGCTAAACATGACTGTATGGGTAGCTACAGACTCTACACAGCAGCATTGTACTGAGAAGCTGTATCAGGCTGTATGGGTAGCTACAAACTCTACACAGTAGCCTTGTACAGAGATGCTGAACATGACTGTATGGGTAGCTACAAACTCTACACAGTAGCCTTGTACAGAGATGCTTGAAAGGACTGTATGGATAGCTACAAACTCTACACAGTAGCATTGTACAGAGAAGCTGAATAAGACTGTATGGGTAGCTACAGACTCTACACTGCAGCATTGTACAGAGAACCTGAATCAGACTGTATGGGTAGTTACAGACTCTACACAGCAGCATTGTACAGAGAAGCTGAACATGACTGTATGGGTAGCTACAGACTCTACACAGCAGCATTGTACAGAGAAGCTGTATCAGGCTGTATGGGTAGCTACAAACTCTACACAGTAGCCTTGTACAGAGATGCTGAACAAAACTGTATGGGTAGCTACAAACTCTACACAGTAGCCTTGTACAGAGATGCTGAACAAAACTGTATGGGTAGCTGCAAACTCTACACAGTAGCCTTGTACAGAGAAGCTGAATCAGACTTTATGGGTAGCTACAGACTCTACACTGCAGCATTGTACAGAGAAGCTGAATCAGACTTTATGGGTAGCTACAGACTCTACACTGCAGCATTGTACAGAGAAGCTGAATCAGGCCGTATGGGTAGCTACAAACTCTACACTGCAGCATTGTACAGAGAAGCTGAATCAGACTTTATGGGTAGCTACAAACTCTACACCGCAGCATTGTACAGAGAAGCTGAATCAGACTGTATGGGTAGCTACAGACTCTACACTGCAGCATTGTACAGAGAAGCTGAATCCGGCCGTTTGGGTAGCTACAAACTCTACACAGTAGCCTTGTACAGAGAAGCTGAATCAGACTGTATGGGTAGCTACAAACTCTACACTGCAGCATTGTACAGAGAAGCTGAATCAGACTTTATGGGTAGCTACAAACTCTACACAGCAGCATTGTACAGAGAAGCTGGATCAGACTGTATGGGTAGCTACAGACTCTACACTGCAGCATTGTACAGAGAAGCTGAATCCGGCCGTATGGGTAGCTACAAACTCTACACAGTAGCCTTGTACAGAGAAGCTGAATCAGACTGTATGGGTAGCTACAAACTCTACACTGCAGCATTGTACAGAGAAGCTGAATCAGACTTTATGGGTAGCTACAAATTCTACACAGCAGCATTGCACAGGGAAGCTGAATCAGACTTTATGGGTTGTTACAAACTCTACACCGCAGCATTGTACAGAGAAGCTGAATCCGGCCGTATGGGTAGCTACAAACTCTACACTGCTGCATTATACATTGAAGCTGAATTAGACTGTTTGGGTAGCTACAGAATCTACACTGACTAAAGCATTGAACAATTTGTTTTACTGGCATTGCGGATTGCTAAGCGTGACATTACATCAATTGAAGTATGTTATGAAAGTTCACATCTGCATTAATAGTTTATATCTCAACAATTAGAACCAATGTCTTTATCAGTGGTATGTGTATTTGTTGTAACACTCGAGTGATGAAGTAAAATATTATTTATCATTAATAAATTAATTTTATACGTTTTTTTTTCTTCTTTTTGCTTTAACTTCGTGACCACGCGTGATTTAATTCATCAACCAATCCAGCAGTTTGATGCAATGTGATCCTACAGAAATGTTCCCTACGTCAAATTTCAGACCAAAGTAAATGATGAATATCCCAGAAGGTTAGAATACAATAAGGCAGGTTTGGATAAAGTAGGAGTGATCAAGATTAATGACTTACACGTATCTCTGCATGATAGAATTGTCCGAGAATATGTAGCTACAGATCAGTCTCCAAGATCTAATTTCAGTTTTCCTCCTAAGTCTAAAAGACTTATGATGGTATGTTTATCAGTCATATCTATAACTAAATATGGATAGATTACACTGACTGTCGGATTCATCGTTTGTTTGAGAAGCCTAATTACATAATATTTACCACTGAGGCGGCATTCCAACAATGGAGTTGAATAAATGTAATGTCTGAGTCTGAACAAGTGTGATTAGTCGGCCAATAATTACATACACAGTACATGTTTTTGGAATATGTTTGATTTTGCCGAGACGTAGATATTACCCTGGACTTATTTGTTGGGAAATTTGTAATTATCGGTGTGGGCCAGTATTAATCGTCTGTTCATAGTGTTCATCTAATGGCATTTTCGGAGATTTTCCTTTTGTAACATCAGACGTTCGATCAAACCTGAACACTGGGTAATTCTTTTCGGATTAAATTAAGAACAAAATTAGCTTCGGACATTCATTATTTTATGCAAATTCTGGAGTACTTTCTAATCATAAATAAAATAGACAATGTTTACCACTAATAGTAAAATCAGCATACCTTCATTATGTAGCAGAGTGGGCTCACAACAGTAGCTAAATTAATTGTGTCGCGACCTAGAAGTGGTATAACAATACGAATTGCTATATGAAAACAAATCACTGAGAGCACTATCAGAAGCGAAAGTTAAAAAGTTATTGGTGATATTTGGTAGATGTGCATTAGATAATACCAACTCTAGGCCACAATGTTACAAACTCAAATGTATCATATTGTTTGGACTAATATTTTCCTCAATATAGTCGGTTTTGGCACAGTGTAATAAAAACGTTTTGTTAGAGGTCCACTTGTTATGCTCCCAATTCTGTTATCTAAAGCTGATAAAAAAATCATACCTCCTCTTCCTGTTTATTGTAAAACACAACTGACTCTTAAAACTAAGTAATTATATGTAATAATAGAGTTAAACACGTGTCTCTTTTATTAGGGTAAACTCTTTAGCGATGTGATTGAGTGTCCGCCTACACTGCTAGGGTCCTGGAATGAAAAAAATCTTAAAACGCCCCAAATTCAGCCAAACGGGCTGTTTATAATTCTGTTTTGATAATAATTCATTGATGTTGAAGTTGTTTTTAATAAGGATGTATTCATCTCGCAAATAATATTTAGCGTAGAAATTTGGGTCTCATGTTTTTAAGGCTTCATTTACATTTCAGATAGATAATAGAAATATTTTAATAATCTATGACCTAAACATTTAGTAGTCTGATACCTATTTTTTCCCGCGGGACGCTTCATGCCTTGATCACGTGATCATTGTCCACCATTGTTTGCAAAGACAAAGAAGCAGAAATTTCCTGTCGTTTTTTTTTTGGAAGATTTGGTGACAAGAAGAGTCTATAAGATAAGTAATCGTTCTTTTACGCTTGGTAAAGTACAGAGTGATTGATTTAGACTGTTACAGGAAGACAGATTAACTTGTGTAAGTAGCAAGGTGTGTCTTTGTTTATTAGTGTGTCGACTGTCCCAGTCTCGGACGAAAGTTTTAGTCTGTGCACTTATAACTGTGCTTTCATTATGCCTTTGAATATAGCTTTGTGTTGGTATAGCTTTGTTTGTCAGTTAGGTTCCCTCATTAATAGTGGTCAGGTTGAGTGGAATCTAGATCTGAGGAAGTCTGAGTATGATCTGTGTGTGTATGTTTTTGGTGGACTGAGTTTAAGCTTAATTTTGAGCTCAAAACAGGAGACTCCACTCTATAGATTATCGGATAAGAGATAAAAATATAGCATTGATTGATATTGGATTCAATGACTTATGTACGGCATGTGTTTGTGTGAATCAGTTAGCGATTAACTTGGTCAGTTATGCAGCTTATTTGATTAAGGGCTTGTGCGTCAAAAAGGTAGTTGCAGTTGCAGGTTTTAAAAAAGAAGAATTGTCCATATGGAGGCTATAATGACCGAGTCATAGATGCCAATTTGTCTATTGAGGCTGCAGTTGCCACAACTGAATGGCCTATATATTTCTGGAAGCACAGGGATATGTGGAATTATGCAGCAAATATTTATGATAGGGACGGCGTGCATTTGTCAGCAGAGATAGGTTATCCTAAACATATATGGAGTATACGTGACTGTATCATTAATGTATCTATGTGGTAATATAGATTTGGTATTTGGTGCTGTATTGTTACATGTATATACATGTTTTTGTGATGAATTGTTGTTGTAACTAAAATAAAAGTACAGTATTTTAGAATATTATGAGCAGCTTTAGTTGACAACCATGTAGGGGTTTGGTGGTTTAGGCGGTATTCTAGTTTGATAGACAAATAGTGTTTATTGCAAGACATCAATGGAATGTTGTTTACAGTGTAACAGATGATAGACACGATAGGCAGGCTCTTGAATTGCATAGTATAACATAAGCAGGCAGTTGTTTTAATTGGTAATATCTGCAGAAAAGTTATTTGTATCAAGATGTAGTTGATGACAGAAAGGAAATAAATATTAAGTTAGCAACATATATTGTTGAAATGCACGCAGCTTGTGTACTTGTATTTGTATGTGATATGGATATGCAAATTGGCTATTTGTGTAGCAATGTAGTATGTATTTGTTGTCAGGTTATAGTTGGGTGTTAGAATGCTTAGTTTGCAATATTTATGGTTTCTGTGCGCACCGTTTGTAAACATCTATTTGTATATTATATGGATAAAATGTATTTGTTTCCATGTGCATTATTGTGGTTATTATATATCGTGGTAATAAACTGTTGTTGCCAGGTTATATATGGTTGTATGCCTAGTTTGCAACATACATGTAGATGGTTGATGTGCGCACCCGTGGTATAGATTATTAGATGTATATTATATGGAAAACATGTATTTGTTTCCATGTGCAAAATGATCATTATTAGTTACCAAGTTATTAAGATTGTTGACAAGTTATTTATCACGGTTTTGCAGCATTTCTGATTGCTGTGTGCACTTATAGTATGCATGTATTTGAATATCATGTGGATGGCTTGTATTTGTTTCCATGTGCAAAAGGGTTATATTTTTCCCAGTCAAGTAGCATGTTATGGTTGCCGGGTACATGTAGGGTAGTTGTATGCCTGTTTTGAGCATTAATAATGGAAATGTATGATAGTAATATTAAATACAAATATTTTTTATATGTATGTGGAACAAATATTTGTTCATATCTAAAAAATGCACAATGGTTATTTGTATACGGTATGACATTGAAGTTGCCTGCTTTAGTATAAAAAGATAGAACAATGTATGTCAATTCGGTATAGATTTGTTACATGGAAGAATTTTGATTAGGAAGTATTAATATTATTGTATTTTCACTAAATCATTGTAGTTAATAAAATTAGTTGGCAAGGTGTGTGTGTTGGAAGTAGTGATACACCAGCTGATGCAGGTCCTATTACTCAGCCACATACCAGTTTAATGGCATTAGTCAAATATTATATGGATGGAAAACTACAGATGCCAGATAGAGTTCGCGAAACCAATCTGAGTACAAGTAATAGCGTGTTAAGCGCGGGTGTCTCAGATAAAGTGAAAACATTAATTTATAGAATTGTCTGAGCTTGAGCAATGACCTTCAATTGGTTGTGAATACGGACGGCATTTAGAGATATATCTTCTATATAATACTGATGGCGGTTGTACCCCACCTGTGTATGGATAGTAATATTTGTTTACTATATTATATTGATCCCGTCATTTATATTAAATGACTTGTACACATACACTGTTGTTTGTTGTGTCTATCCAAGCATATGAACCAGAGACATGAGGCTTTTGAATATGATGGTTGGTGGAAACTGTGATTCAAATATTATTTAGAGGTGATAAATAAATTTGGGTCTCATGTTTTAAAGGGTTCCTTTACATTTCAGATAGATAATACAAATATTTTAATAAGCTATGACCTAAACATTTAATAGTCTGTTACCTAAATGCATCCCGCGGGACGCTGCGTGCCTCGATCACGTGATCATTGGCCGCCATTGTTTGCAAAAACAAAGAAGCAGAATATTCCTGTCGTTCTTCCTCCGCTTTCCCCAACCACCATCCAGTAGATGGAGTTACGTTTAACTAGAGTCCTCGCTCTGCTAGTGACTTTCCCACGTGTATACATAGTAGCGATGCGCACTATGTATTGTCTTTATGTATAAACGTTTGTGTGGATCGCCCTTATGAATGAAACTTAATAGTTTTCAAGTACTGTTTCAATTGTCATACCACTGTAATACATTTGTAATTCGAAATGAGCATAATAGAGTTATACAACCAGTGGTACTATTTTTCAGCGCGAATGTATGGATAAGAGGCGTTCACGTTTCTGTAAAATACAAAACTGCGTGTATCACTATAGAAGCTCTCGTTTCGCTTTCTCTTCTATAACTATGTAAACAATAACTGTATCCACACTTTGAAACTGTGTCATGGTAGAAGGGATTGGGTGGATGTTTTATTCTACAATAATGTATAAATCATCGTTATATTTACAAAAGTCTCGTTGAAAAATACGCTTCTTATGGATTTAAGTAATGCTTGTTTATATTATCAGTAAACTGTTACTTTATTTCTGTCTTGGATGATCTAAAGTATGTTTTTGTTTATAAAAGTTAAAGTGGAGATATGTTTTAGTTCAGTCTAAAGAACGAATTTCGAATCATTTCGGCTGGTATCCTGATTTGACATAATCATTTTGTGTGTATATGTGTCCCTTTCATTGCGTGGATCATTTGCGCTCCGCTTGAACGATATTTCATAATTATCATTATTTCTTATCGAGTTCACCAGATATGTATTCCACTGCCCGGGTGGATGGCGCTATTCGGAATGACACTTGTTGTTATTGTTAAAGCACTTACCTTGTCACATTCAATTGTACTAAACGTTTATATCTAACAGATTAAGAAAGTAATGAGATTACAAGGTAGTGTGTATAATATCATATCTGAGACAGACACACGAGAGCTGCTGTTATTTTGGAGACGCTATAAGCATAACATATTCTGGCATATCGTTATGCTAACCGACTTGTACGATGTAATAGAATTTGAAAGACGACCAGAGTATTTCGAATATAACCGCCATTGACATGAGTAAGTGTTATATGTTTAGAGAGCTACTCCTTCAGATGCCTATCAAACTATGTTGACATAAAATGATCGTCTTAATCTACTTTCTGGGGGTTATTTGTTTTTATGGTCGCTCTGCTTCAAGGTTCCAGAATACAAATAAATATTTACGTTTATTAGATGTGAATTCTGTCTTTGGGAATGGATAATAAAATAAATACACAATCCAGACGCGATTTAATCTCAGCCAGTTCTATTGAGTATGAATTATTGTATGTAATAAAAACTGTTCCAACATTGTTTTAAGATAAAGGTGTACTGTCAAACGTGTGTTTGTATCCAACTTCGAATAAAAGCTATGTTATGAATAAAGGTCACTCTTTTAAAAACTGTCATTGGTTATTAAGAAGTAAATGACCTTAGAATAAAGGCCTCCTGTCAATTAAGTCTACATTTTGTCTTTCAAAACGTTAGCCTTTATTCACACGTTTGACTTTACATGCATTTGTAGTAACGTAATTATTATCCAGAGCATTTTTAATTCTTGAATTACCAAATTATTTCACAAACATTGTTTTGCGTTTTGCGCTTAATTTACGAATTTGTTCTTGTTAAAGCATCTGCTGAATATTCATTTAGATGTTGCGGAATCGTAACAACACATCATTCCTAACGTTAGCCGAGAAATATTTGTTTATGGGGATGAAATATATAAATACAGGCTTCTATGCTGGCGTCTAAATAAGTCATTGTTTTATATCAGTCTGATTTGCCTATAGATGAATTTGATTAGACATCTTTCAAAATATTCGAGGGCAAATTAAATCAAAGTAACATTGTTTAAAAGTAATCGATCACAAAAGTTAATATTCGTATGTTTAGTTTCGTAGTATTATTTCCAAATATGAATTCGATTTTTTAATCAAGCAACCGTAGAAGAACTACATTCACCAGAGTAACGGATGCCTGATCTCTGGACAGCCTGATCAACTGTTTGGAAAATACGTACGCAGTACTGCTTCCCATCGTAAGATACAGATCAACCGGAAGTAAACATTTATTTTCAAAATGGCGACCGATTAATTGGTTCTGAACGTAATCGTGTAAATGGCTTATCGATTTCTTTAAAACGACATGATTTATTTCCCGAATAAGGAGACAAAATCTAAGAGTTTCGAAGTGTATTGTAACAGCCAACTGGAATTAGAGTCAAAATTAAAGAAGTTACAATTAATGTTATATGTGTGGTTAAAGGAATATTTTATGTTGGGTATGCCATTTTTAATTTTATATCAGTTAATAAAAAAAAAAAAAATATTTTTCAAAAAGGCTTATTTGGCTAACAACAAAGTGAATTGAAATTCATCAAAACATCGCTTTGTTAGTGTCATTTTTTGTAATTGACATTTTAATTGAGTATAACGAACATGTTAATGTCTACTTTTTAGTGCATTGAATGTTACTATGTTCGCTATACACGCATGTTACAGAGCGTTGCAAAACATGTCAATACGCGAGTAAATATTTGTCTTATAAATACGCAATAGGAAATATTGATGAAAACCCGATTAATGTTCTCGTCGTTATAAATACGTAGTTCCTGATATTAATACGCCTTATCAATGGTTATAAATCAGGTTTTGTGTAAATAGCATTCACTTCAATTATTCTCGCCAAACGTTAATCAAAACTGCGTCTAGCTTTTTATTATATCATTATCACTAGATGATTTCATTGGTGAATAATCTAAAAAGGCTCACACTGTCCGTGATAAATATGACTGAAGATATTACATCCTATGTTAAATTGTCACCTACCTCTAAATTGTGTGAGGTAGCTTGGCAGTCGCTTGCGGACAGAATGTATTAAGTACTGGTTAAGGCCTAAATGAAGTTCAGGGAAGCTGGTTAGGATAACTTCCCGCCACGATGTGACTGAAATAATGTAAAAAATGGCGCTTATTCCGATGAATAAATAAATAAGAATACTCTAATGTAAGGCATACAGGCGTTTAGTCCTTGTCCTATTCTCTACGCCCCTTTTAAAATAATTCATGAAAATATGTATAGTTTATGAAGTATGAATAACTACTTGTCATGAGCGTACTAGGTAGTCTGACCTTTGCCTCGGCAGTTTATAATATATCTATTTCTGTTTACCAAGCCTGTCTGTATAAATGGAGATGGTGTTTGTCTCCCATGTTTGTACGTCTATGTATGCTGTATGACTTTTGATTTAGTAAGTATTATGTCTGTTGGTATTCTATGAAGATGGGATTTTTGGTATGTGGTTGCTTCTTGGAATCCTTATATCATAATTATGTAGATGTGGTTTGGGCGTGGCTAAATTCACTTACACGATGTTGCAAGTGTATTACACCCCCCCCCCCCCCCCAATTGTCCGAAATACGTATTTAGCATATATACTCTTTGGATATGCATTTCTAAAACCAACACAGGTACTCTCTTCTTGACCATTCTGGGGTTACAGTACAGCTTAGATCCACCAAGTGTTGTCGTGTAAGCTTATTCAGATTACTCATTGTTTGTTTCATTGCCGTCTTACTCCATTTCACCAAGCACCCAAAGGTTGTTGATACAGTCAGTAGTCATCTTTTCTCCTTAACTTCCGCTAAAACCGCATGTTCGGATATACTTAACACGTGACAAGAATAAAACTTCACTTCCAGCATGTGATTGGTGAAGGTCTGTAAGACATATCAACACCTGAGTCACAGGTTTCAAATTTGAGATTGCTGTCCAAACACAGATTTTACCGGTTTGGCCGTGGAACTGGCCTCCACCTTGTAATGTGTCTTTATTTTCCAATGATTTATTGCATTTTTTTCTTTTATTGATCTCTACTAATCTTTGGAAGTAGAATTCGATTATGATTAATCAAGAACCATTGTCAACAAATCCGTCTGGGAATATTAGATTCTGGTGAAAAAGTAAACACTTTTGAGCAAACTAGTCAGAACAATTGCAATTACTGATGCGGATAGAAAGCAGTCTGACGTTCTTTGTACTCGCTAGATGGCGTTTAAAGTCCTACGTTGACTGGTTTTTTTAATATCCGGTATTCGATTATTGTACAGTTGAAAGCAAATAATAAGAGACTTGATTAAATACTGGTTTCCGGTCAGTAAATTCCGGATTATTCAATATATTTTGACCGGGATTAATTAAACAGTCGACAAAATGTATTAGCATATAAATTAGCTGTAAGATTACTAACACTGTCAGCAGTTTTATCCATGCGAACTGTTGAATCTAATTTTTGATTTCGAGTACTTTGAAAATTGGATTTTTGTATAAATGTGTATGTGTGTATTTTCATCGTACTGGTTCAAGAAATCATATTGTATTTCTATTACATTCATTTCTATATGAATATAGTCAAAGGCCACCCATGGGAAAGACAAAATATGGCCTTTATTGACAGGTGGTCTTTATTCGGAGGTCATTCTGAATATTCAATTATGGATTTTCACAGAATGGCCTTTGTTCACACAGTGGCCTTTTCGAAAGTGGTCGGTAATACAGGTTTGACTGTATGTCCAAGTCTAATATCGTCGATATCATGTTCCTCAACTGTTTTTATGACATTTTGTTGTCACTTTGTTTTAATAGTCAACTTGGCTTTTTTCAATGTGTCTGAAGGACGACCTCAATAAAATATATTGACATAATGCGGGATATACAGTAAGACCTCCGCCGAACGGCCCTCTTTTACTTCGAAGAACAGCATGATTTTGCCCACTACACGATTGAACTATTGATTTACTCTCTCTCTCTCTCTCTCTCTCTCTCTCTCTCTCTCTAGAGCAACAACCTCCCAATAACAACACAATTTTGTTACTTCAAAGGGTGTTGCTTTTAAGAGGTTGCACTGTTTTCTCATTGAAATTCAACCATCAATGTTTTCAACGCGTCAGCTTGTTTCTACAACCCCGTATCTCAATTTTTGGCGATATTGTATTTTTGGTATCATTTTTTTGTCTCGATGAGCTTTTTACAATTAACATACATAATTTTCATTTATTTTCGTAAGGCTCAATTTTCGTGGTTTTTACTCAAATGGCTATTTCGTTGGGGCATAAATTCATAGATTTTAATTTTTGAAAAAAAAACCTTAACTCTGCATTTAAATTCGTTGGGATTTGATTTGGTGGATGGGCCGACCCACGAAATTCACAAAATTAAATCCCCAACGAAAATTAATGATTCCAGAGTACTTACCTACTTCTAGATCTTCCCTAAATATGGTTAATCCAAAATTCCACAAACCCAGAACTAACTTTTTCTTAACTTATTTAACTTCAAAACATTTTCTCAAAATGACATACGGGTTTGTAGATCTGAAATTAACCGAAAAACGGTAGAAAATATCTCCGTCGGTAATTTGCATAAACAAGTCATTATTATTGAAGATGTTTATAAATAAACGCATGTGTAATCATGAACATGGTACTTTTGTAATATTTTCAATAAATACGATATAAAATTTTGGATTCGAGAGTACGTATTATATGACGTTAATTATGTGTCAACCTCATGGCTGTGAGCGTAATATAACAGAGCCTTAGGATTTTTGAAGAACACAGAAATAGTGTATTTATTTATATCTTAATCAGAAATGCTGGAAGCTAAGTTTTATTCATGTCGCGTGTTTAATATATCCGAATCTTATGAAATGGAGATTCACATGGGATTTATCTTACAGCCACTTCGTATCAAACTGTCTGTATCCCATGCGGTTTTAATCGATCTAACTAGATTAGTCTAACACAGTGAATATTTGTTGAATGCAATATATCAGACAGCTGCAGATTTACATGAGGATGTAATGTCAGCTGTTCTTTTGAAGCAGATCACTTTTATAACGTTGAAAGGAATATGCAAAGGAACAGACTAACTTGTAGACTTATTTACTTATTTCGTTTTTATTACATCGGATTTAACGCTATTAGTTTAGTTATATCGAGGCGGGAAGTTATCATAACAACATTCCCTTGGCTTCATTTAGGTCTCCACTTTAGGCTTACCGCGTTTTTGAAGATAGAGCGTTTAACGCCACCTTTGTATATCTAACAAATGACCTTAATGGATAATTTCAAACGGAGTTTTCAGGAAGTTTTCAGTTTATCACGATATCTAACTCACTTGCAACTTTGTTTCAGTGCCCTTTTTAACGATATTTCAGCTATATACACGGCGGCCTGTTCACCTAAACTGTTTTACTAGATTGTATGCTAACCAGTACATGTACTAACTTCTCCTACCTTTTCACGAGGAGCTATCAAGTTCTCCACATGTTGAGAAAAATCGACGTCCTGTGTTTAATATTCATAGAAGGGTATGTCCTGAAGCGACCGCGATTCGAACCTGTATCACTGGATTAAATTTTCAAAGAACCAGCCTAGTAAATAAATACATATAGTCTAAGAAAATGAATGTTAATGTGTTCTTTAAAGCACTAGACTCCAGTTTCAGTATTATTTTTCCCTTTATATAGAACTCTGCCAAATTGTTAAGAAATAGAATTTAAATGCAGTAAGTTAAATACTTATTTGAAAATAATTTACTGTTACTCTCGTGTTTATACTAAAAGAAATAAAAACAATTTGATAACAGTCATATTATTCAATTTCCAAACCTTATTGCATGTTTTATCTCCAGAGAGTACAGTCTCAGAACCTCTCCAGAGAGTACAGTCTCAGAACCTCTCCAGAGCGGCCCTCTCATGAGCAACAACCTTCCTTTAACAGCTGCATGATTTCCCACTGCACGATCCAACTATTACTTTAACCTTTCTAGAGCAATAACCTCTCAACAACAATATATATTTTTCTACCCCCAAAGGGTGTAGCTTTGGAGAGGTTGCACTGTATATGCAATAGTTATGTTTATCATTTAAATTCCAATATGCTGAATTATGATCAAGTAAACTGTCATTACATTAGAACACTGGGTTTAATGTACTTTCGCCAACCGAAACTTGATATTTTACATGATTTTACGGTGGAACGAGGTATAGTATCTGTAGCAACAAGATGGATATCTATGTCTGACATTAGTGATCCATTTGGTTAATATTTGGTCATTTTTTATCTCCATTAACTGAAATACGAAAGTATTTTTCTCTGAATCTACAATGCAAACTCATTCAGGATGCAATAAATTTGTCTAGTCCGGATCCAATTCTGTCTGATGTACCATTAACGGTTAAAACCGAGTGAATATTGAATTTTTTATTTTTGTGAGGACATTCACTTGTATATATAATTACAAAAAAAAAACGGTCCGACAATTGTACGTACAGTGTAAACAATGGCATTCAAACAACACTTTGTTAGCAGATCTTATGATTAATCGTACCTGTGTACAGTAAAACCGGAATTCCTTGAAAATCGGAATATTGTTACAGTCCCATTTTTTCGGAATTTTAATAAAAATATCTTAAAACCGGAATTTTTAGAGAACCGAACCTATGACCCAGTTCGGAAGGGGTCCGTTTTTCAGGGGTTTAATTGTATTAGTTTACTCTTACGCTTGTTATGTCAGCTGGTGACCATTTCAGCTGAAGCAGTGTGTGGGGGGGGGGCAAACATTTACTTTAAAAATATATGCAAAAAACAAACAATTGCTGACATTATCCCAAGATAATAATTACCGACGAAACGAGCCCCTTTTCTTCTAAAAACACTCATTTTGCTGTGAATTTTGCTTTAGTAAACTCGAAATATATAGAGCGCGTGACGTCACTAAGTCTTTATGCCGTGTGCATAATATGACTGTGGGAAAACACAGCTGTTCTATAAATAGTATTTTTTTCAATGATATTGAAAAAAATACGATAATGGTTTATGAAACATTTGTCTTGCTATAAAGTACACACGGTAGGAAAACGCCCCGGATTCCTCTGTTATAGGACAAATAGAAACTATTACGACCGATAAATGTATATGATTATGGGACTTTAACCACTGATTCTATTATACAATATAAGATGTGATTTGAATACAGTAGTCGCCATTCTTCAGTTGACGCTTGGACGTTCCGCTATTAAATAATTACGGACAATAATATTGTATCACAGTGCATGCGTGTCGTATAATAGACCCCACTATTACTGACACATGCTTTTCAACACATCGTTGTCTTAACATATTTCAAGAGATAAGTCATAAACAGTCACTTTATTGGCCCTAGTGGGTGTATATGAACCAAATGCTGCCAATTGTTTACCATTTGGGTGTTTATGTATCTAATTGATAATGTGTTCCATTGCAGACAGAAAAAACAAGCTTCGATAGCAACCTGAAAAAGATTCCTCGTATGCAATATATTCCTCTAGAACATTGGTAAGATGAGAAGATATTTACAATGCATCTTCAGATGATTTTTGTCTAATAGACTCTTTATTTTTGTCTGCTACGAATAACATTCGAAAGCGCCGTTAAGAGTAATTATACAATATGATAGATAACATCATACATATATGGCTTATAAATCATTCTTTTGGGGGCAAGATACCGTCTTCATTAAATTGCATACTTTTCTGATATTCCATAATGGATTTCGTGCGTGTTGATCCGCATTTACAAGAAACTGAATTTAACTGCGTGGAGTTTTCCCGAACATTTCTGATATCAATCCGTTGAAGTATAGGCATGCAGCCAGCCTAAACATGTTTCATTGCCTTTTGAATATTCCCGTGTTTTATGTACTAGTACTACATATCGTCGTTTATGAATGTCATTTAGACTTTTAATGCATCTTAGAAATGTTCTGGAATGTATACAAAAAAAAGGATTATAAAGAAAAAAAAACATAGACATGAAATCTCCTAAATATGTTCTACCCAAGAACCAAACCACTAAAAACCAACCCGACACACACACAGGTACGTAATTTGGTTGGGCAAAGTCTCAACGAGGATACCGTCGTTGAATGGTCTGCGGCTAAGCTACAGACGGTTGAGCTTTACTGGCTTTACTCACAACACTTGCCCTCGATACTTGGTGGAGTACGTGACAAGGACAACGCACATGTTTTATTATTTTCTTTTTTTTTCTTGGACTTCTTCTTCGGGTTCGCTACTTGTCAAACAGCCACACGTGCAGCATTGATTAAGACGCAGGTCTTTTTCAGATCCTCCATTGAGTCATATATCTTCTGGTGATAAGAGTTAGGTAAGGGCCAGACCAATACTCTTTCTTCGGAGTGCATCCCGCAGTAAATGATCTGATGTATGTTCTTCATCCTCACAGACACGTGGTGACTTTACCAGATTCAATTTCATGTACATGTGTGCATTGAGCTTGTTGTGGACAATTCGCAACCTTGCTCAGCCCTCTGAATACGATGATCATCCTGTTTTAGCAGGGATCTCATGGAACTTAACTAAAGTACAGTACAATCTCCCCAAAGCAACACCCTATGGGGAAGCTAAATTATGTTGTTGTTGAGAGGTTTTTGCTCAAGAGGGATGAAACTGATAGTTGAATTGTACCATGGAAAAGCCATGCTGTTGTTGAAGGGATGATGTTGCTTAAGACCGTGCCGCTTCGGAGAGGCTGTACTGTATCGTATCACACGTTTCAATGATAAGCTGGTGCCTGATTTGTACACAAAACTGCTTCCAAGCACAATAGATAAATGCTGGCAATGCATTCCAAATAATACACTACTCAACGTTTAAAAATTGACTGCCTAGATGTTTTTAAATATTTAATAATCTGGATAAAATGTAAAATGCCATTATCTTTCACAAGATGTCGCACAGTATATCTAATAAAGTAATAGATAGCCAGGTTCACAAAATATACATAATATAATTATTATGTGGACAAGTTACAAAAGTTGAGCAGTGTAGTCTTGAACAATCTCTGAAAAATGGAATTGGATATTTAAGCCAGATTGCATCCGATATTACAATAAAATAATGTAGTTTATTAAGTTTGAGTAACGTAATATTGACTCGCGTCCGTCTGATCGAACCAATAATTTGATACTGAGTGATAGTGAATATTTGATCGTACAGTGAGGGTTATTTTTATGCTTCGAATGGCCGTGGTTATGAACGCAATACAAGTATTGATATTTCGTCTGAGCTTTTATAAATCAAGAATTATGTAAATATTTTTACCGATCAGTAAATAATATGATTATTGAACGCTATCCAAACATCCGAGAAAAAAACTTGGCTCTAAACGATATTCATTCAGACAAACTCTAAGCGAAGCCTGAATCATTATTAGAAATGACAATTGCTTAAAACGATCCGTTGTTAGATAGGATTGTATGATGGTAATAACAAACGTTTGCATGCAACCAATAATATCATGCTTTGTATGTTCGTTGTGCAAAGTTATTGCGATGAATATAATGCATATGTCGTTCTTTACAAAGGTTATCAAAATCTCAGAATATCGTATAGCTACGTTTTCATGAAAGATGAAAACGTGGCCTGATCGATAAAATGAAGATTGAACATAATTATGCTTGTTGATTATTTTATATTAAGCGTTTGATCAGCTGTTGCCATTAATGAAAATCTGTTTCAATTTTAATTTGCATTATAATTATTTGCAACACGGTAGTGTATAAGGATAAAAAGGGTAAATGGTTTCCGCTTCCCGAGCCCGGTCCTGTTTTTCTACAAACCACATAATTATCATTTTTTCCTGACGATATTTACAAAATTATCAGCTTTATCTAAGAATAAAAATCAATATAAATATACATATTGTGGGATGATTAATTTTCGTTGGAGATTTAATTACGTGGGTCGCCTCATCCACGAAATCAAATACCAACGAATATAATGCCGAAATGCCTGCCAATCCGAAAATAACAGAAAAACAATAAGGTCAAATTTCATTTTTTCCAAAAAATATCAAAAAAGACGAATTGAAGACCTTATGAAATAGCCATTGTAGCTTCAATGAAATCACGATATTGAATTCATGTTTCAGTATATTGAAGAGTATTTTAAACGAAAACAACTGATTAAGTACAAAGTATATTTATTTTATGGGAAGTTAAAAAATTTAGCATTGTGTGAGCATGTTAAAGAGCTGACTAATAGTGAATTTGATAATGCTGTAATAGTAAAAATCACAATTATATCAACAAATTGAAATGAGAATGAAAAACTTGTTTTAATCTTCTAATTATTGCATGAAGCTACAATCAATGTACAAAGCATGCTCGAAAACTTGTCATTCACCTTATTTCTGCATAACAGATCTGTTTCATAAACATTTCTAAGTTGTCATCTTTCCATAAAGTATAGTATATTAATCAGGGTTGAACCCAGCATTTTATCTATAGATCTAATTAAAGGTAGGTGCATACAAATCGTCTACAACCAAATATTTAACGTTACAAACATGCTAACTTTGATAATAATTATATGGCTATGAAATGGGCTCCAAATATAATACCAATCCAATTAACACGTAAGCCACTATCTGTCTTTATTAAGTGAATAGCCACGTACCCGAGCCTTGTTGACCATTCACTCTCAGATTGTGATATCAAAGTTTGGTATTATTTTTTGGAGAATATGAACATACCGCGCATGTAACTTCTCGGCCATCTTTAAATGGCGGGCATTTCAAAGAGCCACAAGAGGTTTCAACAAAATAGAACAACGCGCCGTCTTTGCTCGTATGACCTCCGCCAATAGTTTCTGGTTCTCTGTCCATACAAACATACTCTAAGGACGAAGCATGTCCATAGTAGCCCGACATGAGATAGCCAGAATACTCCAAAGTAAAATTATCATAGCATTTGTTACGTCCCGGTATCATTAACACAGTACTGCGTGGTATTCTGCAAACCGCGCACGGTACATCGTGTTCGTGAAGATGCTTCCAAAAGGGATGTTCTGAAACTTCATATTCACTCCCAAACAGTCGGCCAGTTGATTGATATCCCTCAACATACTCATCCCACATTGGGTTATGCGGTAAACATAGCCGGTTTGATCCACTTCCAGAATGTGTATGGTGACTGCCAGCGGCGTAACCATGGTACACAAGTGCTGCTCCTTCTGGACAAACGGTACGTCCCCACCGCAGGTAAGTATTCCCATCTGCGGTCTGTTGAGCAATGCGTACAGTGTCTCGTAAGTGATTCAATTCACCTTTTGTGGCTACAATAAAGTATAGAATAATTCACCATGTTCCTGTCAGCAATTTATATAGGACTCGGTTAAACCAAAATATCAACATTGTACGCACACCATAATGTAAATAAATTACGATATCAAATTGCTTTGTCATTCGGTATCCTGTGAAATACTTATTATTTTACCATGGTACGATAAAATTTGGATTGTTTACTGTCTAAATTCAGATTTAGCAACACAATAAACGTCAGAATATACCATTTTATGTAATATTAACAATGACTAATTACTAGTATTCTGTCAGCTATTTACAATTTCGGTATAAACATGAATGGTCCGCTTACAAGCTATAAAATGAATAAGAATTTATGAACATAATATCTTTACCGATTAATGAATACTTTGGTAAAATCGAAAGAAAATGTGTTTTTGTAGGCACCCCTTTTGTTCTTATTACATTGTTTTAAATCGCTTGAAAAACGTACCCTTTAGGGTATGCTTCAGAGAAGCAATTGTGTCATCTTGCTTGGATAAGATCTCCTCAAATTGCACTAACTTCTGTAATACTTTGTATTCGTACTCAAAACGGTTGATGCATCCTGCGTTCGGTTCCTGGGCGATTAGGCTTGAGAAGCAATTCCATAACACGTAACTAAATAACAATACTTTCATCTTGTTCATAAATATAATTCCTATGCATAAGTTGCGCTATGAACCTAATATCAGCACATGTCTAAATTGACATTAACAAATCCGTACTCTTGCTTTCAAACGTCAGGCGAGTTTGATGAGACTTTACCAAATAAGTGAGTACAAATGTCATTTTAGATGATAGGCTGACATTTTAAAATATATCTTCGTGTGCATACTTGATTCATATTACATTTGTATATTTAACTGTGTTTTGTTTCATATTACGGTGTTATTAACATAACTTTGTTTCTAGGGACTATGAAACTTCACAGTCTGAATAATTTCATTGTAAAATGTCAAACTCCGCAGTAATTTTGGTAAACGTCAAATAAAAAAGAACTTCGTAGATGAATTTCATTAGAAAATAAAAAAAGATATCCAAGAATAAAAATTGCTTAGTTTTCTCCCACAAGCATGAACATTATGTGTTTTAGAGAATCATTTTCATGCTATTTAACAATCTAAAAGAATAAGTGAAGAAAACGAAGAAAAACAAAATCTACTCCATGGAGTGTGGAAATGTTTCGTTGAATCATACTAAATATAGCAACTAGAAAAATACCAGACCGAACATTGATATATGACTAACCTACAACGTCAATTTAAATAACATCCAAGCATTGTAAGTATTCATGTAAGCTGAACTGACATATAGTTGCACTCCAACATGGAACGGGAACCTATTTAACATTTACGTGGCTGATGCAGAAAACGTAGTAATTTGATCCACTTCAAAAATTATTGCGCGCCGAGTAGGTGACAAAACTATCGTTCAGCTTCCAAAAATGCGGATCTTCTAAAAAACAAATGCCAACTTCTGATAACTAAGTTTGCAACCAGAAAGCAATAAAGGAAGAATTATAAGCATAAAGGAGAATGTGTAAATTGGTAAATCCTTAAAAGTAATATAGACCGACGTGTCCGGGGTCAAAACTCAGTTCAGACACCCCAATTAATCTACATATTTGCTCAAATATATGTCTCGAATTATTATCGTAGCCATTCATGATACTGTCATTATTACTGGACCGTAATTTGGACCAACAAAAGATTTAAATGATTAAGTCCTAAAAATAACTTTAATTCCTCTATCCGAAATTATCCAAGACCTATTTGTCGATATTTCTTCCACTTATAGATAGCATGTTACAAAATCAAAGATCTGAAGGTTTAGCTGTTGTTCGGAACTACAACGAAGTCAAAAGTTGAATTTCTTTGTAGGGTGTGGTTTTGGGCTAAAATTTGGAAACCGAACGATTGTTCGCACATGAATTTTGATTCAGACCAAAGTTCTACGCTTTTCTACACCCGCCAGGCAATTTTTGAAGTTGTTCCCGTTCCATGTGCTTTCAGTACTTTACTTTATGTTCCCTCGTCTGATCACCAAAAGTAGTTCAGTAATTAGCATATCGTCGGCCCCATTCGGAAAGGACATAACTACATTTTCAGCTAAAATCAGAATATACGTTTTCAGACTCTTCATAATGTCCCGCGTCTTATGCCGAAACCTCGTATCTTTAACCCAATCAAATCACTAAAATTTGTCACTTGAGGAAAAGTCGTAACTCAATTTGTTGAAATTTTTTACGGTATACGCTAGTAGGAAAAGTCGTAACCTCAGACTTGTTTAGTTGAGTCTGTTTTGTAAACTCAACAAGTTGAAACTGTATTTCAAAGTCGTTTTTAGAATAATAGACAATTGCATTTTTAAGACGGTAACGGTGTTGGACATCGGATTTGGGACTAAATTCGAGGGTCATCTCAAAAGTATTGATACATACTCTTATATAGGGCAAGTGTTAATAATTATATTGTTTGCATGTCAACTCAAAAACATGTTTATTTTACAATTGTATTCATTTTCATAAGAACTAGAACTAAACCAAGCATACGTATCAATTTCGATACTTTTTGTAATGAATCTGTTACACGACTCTTGGTTGTCGCGAATTAATTTTGCCAGAGGGTGTTTCTGCTGTTTTATGCGTCTACCAGGTACCTGGCGTCTACGTGGCTCTTTTCCGTGACTGGCATGGGACGACTTTGCATTTTCAAGTGACTCCTAAATTGGCACATACTCAAAAGCTCTAAGCTGATTCTATGTGAATGTAATCGTAAACAGAAATGCACATTTATGAACGAAACTACTTACGCCTATTTGTCATATTGTTAAAATCAAAATTTGTTAATAAACAAAATACGAGTAAATTAATAATTTAAATGATCACGAATCTAGACTATAATTATTATATAGTTGTAGTGTAATTTACCCTGATAATAATAGCAACGTACCTAAATATACGCATCATATATATTATAGGACATCTGAATGATGCTCTGCGGTTTGGTTTAATGCGACACATAGGAACTGAGCTACCTTTTCCTACTTGGAGACAAAATAGAGAAACTTAACATCATAACCATGACTAAACTTCGTCCAGAAAATGGAAGGCTACAAACCGAGATTTGTACCCGTCCGTACACATGGTGCCCTGTGTATTCGCTAGTATCTACAGCTGAGCGATGGATTATTGATATGTTACACCAGAAACACTATGACAACAAGCAGATTGTCAAGCTTAGGGCTTTTAAATGTTTAAACTGAAAAACAGCTGGACTCTGAACATGTTCTAGATGTAATCAGTCGAAAAGGAATCGTAAAATTATACTGATATTTGATTAGAACTAAAAACATTTCATCATGTGTTTTTGCTCCTACTGAAACAATCACATAAAAATAATATTGATTACTTTTGGAAAATACGAGTCGTATTTATTGAAATGCATTATAGAAATAAATCGTAAATATTGAAGGTACATGTAAATCTACTGTTTTGTTTTTCGCATTTCATATCTGTGGAAATAATAGACATGTGACTTCGTATGCAGTTAGATTTATTGGTCTAATGAATAGTATGTACATGCGAATTATTTGCCAGTGTTAAAAAACTAACCTCAGTCGAAAGGTATTGCAGTGTGTGGATGCAAAAATGTGGTAGAAGATTTTTACGAACTTGAAACAGGCATAGATTTTCAAGCGAAATATATAAAACGCACTTGGGCTGAGGTACATAATAACCCCACGAGCATTCAGAAATTTTGTGTGCACACCATTATTGGTCAAGCTCGCCCCTGGAAAGTATCGAAAACTACGCAGATATATTCGACTGTGTTATAAATCAGTAGGAACAATATGGAGACATCGTCGAAAAGTGTTACCACGTGTAGTAAAATATTTGCCGGATCTTGTGTGCCGGAAAAAAACAAATCGGTTTAATTCTGTAAATATGACTTGATATCAAATTAACATCTATGTACTCCAATGTAATACATTCTCATTATAAATGTGACGACCCCTTTAATTTAATCCGAAGTTCGACATCGTCACCGTCTTAAATCGCAAATGTCTAATATTATAGAGCTGTAGGTAACTTAAAGTTTTCTTCAATATGTTCGCATTTATTATCATTAAACGAGTACTGTTATGTTATTTATAGGTTGTGTTCTTGGCTAAATAAAAATGAGAATCCAATGTTGTTTTTGCTTTTCAACAGTACATTGCAAACGGATGTACATGGTTATGTAGAATTAATATGTTCAAGTGAATAAGGTTATTTTCATCTTTTTGGTGTAGTTACGTCTTGTCCGATCCGAAGTATGTCAATAAAAGATGTTCTTTCTTTTGAAGTTACGTCATTTTGGAAGGGTCAAATCTTCGTTTGTTGTCATTATCTGAACATCATTCTCGTAAAAATATTATTTCAGATTCCATTCAATGATCTTCTGCAGTTAGTAAGGTTTATTGAAAGACTGTCAAACGTCACATGATATTTACATGTGAGTATTGATAAAAAATATTGTAGTAATCCGAGATAGAGGATTGTTTAGAATATTGTACGACTGTTTTGTATTCTGTTATGGCACTGAATTGAAACAAATGGAACTATATTCGTAGGCGGAAGGTTAATGGAAGCTCTTCGGTATGCAGGAAAATTAATACCGATCGGCTGTTTAGAAATGGTCTTAACTTCGTGTTCGTACCGAATAAAAAAATGGAATGATAGTCCATTTGTTTCTTGTATATTCTGCTTTGTTTGAAGCATAATGCATGTGGTATTAATATAACGATGTCTTCTTTCGCATGTATATTACATAATTAACAAAATATATATCAAATGTTTTAGCAATAATTGCTGCACACTTCTTGCTGGATTACATTTTTCTGTTGTTTCCTACTTGTATCAGCGTATGTCTCCTTTCGTATGTATATCTATAAGTGTTGTGTACCTGTATTTGCCCCTTTTCACTGGCTTGGGCCTTTTAGCCTTTATCGGGGTGATGTAAATATATTTGTGGTATCGCAATAAATTGTGTTCTAATTACTTAGTAACAATAATATTTCTTCAATAAATGAAGTATGATGGTAAAAATGAACTTCATCAATAATCATAGAAATAATAACCAAAGGGTCGGGAAAATGAATTTATTAATTACAAACTCAACATCCAAATCTGACATCCATAAGTTTTTTCGTGATTACTTTCTTCAATATCTATTCCCGAGGCCTACATTTAATAGACATAAAATAGTCTTTAAATATACCTTCTACGTCTGCAGTACCTAAAATAAACAACAATACTGTTGTTTTCTCAAAAATCGAATCCCGAATCCATAGAAATCGTATAAAATGGCCGCACGATGTTTACATATAGTGGATTGTAGCAGTTTCATTACTCCAAATTTGCAAGACATTTACCCAATAAAATTATATTTCTCATAAAACCAAATAAGTTATTTTACCGGTCTTTTGTTAATAAAGATAAGACAGTCAGGTCGCAAATATGTAAAGTTTTTCCTAAGTGTATCGTACGTTTTAAGCACAATCTGTCCACAAATATCTTCGTAATACTACAAAAGGAATGCATTTAAATCATACTACAGTCAAACCGGTAAACAAAGACAAAATGTGACGTTAATAGATAACCGGTATAATCATGATTAAACAATAGACAAAATATATTGGCGTATAACTTATGTATAAGATTACTGACACTGTTGATGCGATTTCATCAGTGCGAGCTGTTAAGTCTCATTGTTATTGTGGCTGATTTACGCCAAGTCGTATTTTTGCTTTTTCGGCACGAAGGCACGACACAGTCACATGGTTTGCTAATGTTGTAGAGATTAATACTTCAAGATATCTGGTTCAATGTCTGAAAATCAAACCACACACAACTCATAATAAAATGTTCATGTTCTTTTAACGATTATTTAACGTCTATTCTGCGGGAACTATTTCCTAGATGGTGCTTTCAAAAATCATTAATATTATCCGTTATAGACAATTCGCATTTCGCATTACTGGTTAGATGTTCTGTTAGACTTCACATTCATCTTCTATCACCCTGACAAAAAAGGTGACATACGGTATATTTGTATTTGTATAACAAACATAATCAAATAATCTATTGATGATGTTATAGTAGTAGTAAAGCAGTGTTAGTAATTCCAAATGTCAGTTCCTTTACTATTCGATTCAGAAATCATATTAATTTAAGTATCATGATCGCTATCAGTTTGCACTCAGCCAGGTTTCTGTGTAATGTGTCTGGGTCTACGCTTTTTGTTCCAAAGGCGTATGTCCACGCTGAGAACATATAATCATTTTAATCCAGATGAAACAGGATTTCCAATATATTTTGTTCATTAATTATGGTCCAAAGTTTAATAAGATTGTATTAATTCGCATATCCACTATAATCCTGAAGTAAGGTATTATAAAATCTGATCACATGGTGAAATAGAAATAGCATGTTTATCATTCAAACGTAAACTACTTGTGCTCGTATGTTATACTTATTAGAGATTGTCCAGCAAGCCTTAAAGTGCTCTCTGACTTGACGGACGAATTGTTGTAGAAAACAAACGGAAACATACTGTAAAGTTCTCCACAAGGAACAGTTCTTCGAAGACTTCTATGCTTTTTATAGTAGTCACACGATAACCTCCAATCTTTGTACCAGAGATCCAATACAGCAGTCGTATTGTATGGAATTGGTAAAACAAAATCTTCAAATGGATGCATTTTGGTTGGAAACAGGTAATCCATGTTTACTTTAAGGCCATCTTTCAACGGTATTATAGAGTTACCGTCTATGTAGTAGATGAATATATCCAAGAAAAACAGTCGACTCGGGTTCTTTGTCAATCTAAAATGCAGTTCCCGAGGTTTTTCCATTGTATATCCCGTATTGGTCAATTTTGCTGATATGTTTTCCAATTTCTGTCTATATTTCTTGTCAACCATTACATCAATATCATAATCCCATGGTATGATACCAAAATGTCTCACTGTTCCAATTAACGATCCGTATGCTAACATAAATGGTATATCATGTGAATCACAATGTTCTATAAACAATCGCAGCAAGTTCACCAAATCATTACGCGAAGAAACTGACATCAGTGTTTTGAATTGTGACGCGCGTTTCGGATCCAAAGTGAGCTTGCCCTTTCTCATTCTTTCTGTCCAAGATGGAAGTCTACCGGTGCAGTCTGTTATGCTTGCGTCCATACGTTTCCAATTGCGACAGGTTTCACTTTCATTGAATTGTTTAGCTCTTTGTATTTTAGTATCCGAATGAGCACGCGTCCAATAAATAAAGAAATACAAGCATGCAATTAACACGAAAATGCATGTATTCATATTTATGAAACATTGAAAATATTTTCGTGCATATTTCATGAACGAACGTCGCAAAGCCGTAAATATGAACATTGCTCCGTGTAGTGTTATTACTGCTTACCATTTGACAGCGAATGTTGTCAATAGCGTGAACTTCTATTCATGAGCTAACGGCAATCTGTTTCATATATTAATGAAAGTATTTGCAAACTAAATGGTCCCATGTGTTCAATTGATGGTAAGTATTCATTATACATGAGAGGAATACATACACAGTAGTTTTAACTGACCCATACTCGAATTTAAATGGGAAAATTACAATCTTCTCTCTCAAGAATAGTTTAAATAAAATAATAAAAGAAAAGAAAAACTTATTTTGGTCAAGTAACTGTATAAGTATGCAATATTTCGTGTCAAATTGTATGACATGCAAACAGATGATCGTTGACTTATTAACGTTTTTGTCTAGTATCTACTCATGGCTATTTTTCTAGCCTAAGTCTAATGTCATTACTTCGGTACATTTACTGAGTGAAATAAACACATCACATGTACTAGGATGCGCTTGTATCATGTGCTTGCAGGTTTTCCTATCATTTACCCATAATTTGCTCTGTCGTATGTACGTGTACATCTGTAATGGAGTTTGCCATTGTTGCAAGTATAATAAGAAGAAAAGAAGTTGCTATTTGCCATTTTTATTTCATACCACACAAACGTTGCTCTTCCCAGATTTTAACGTTTTACCAACATCCAGGATTATTTGGTAGAACCATTAACCTACCATAATTATGCTACCCGGACAGTTTCCTCACACGTGAAATGAGTTTTACTTCTTTTAAGGTTCAACTATATACTTCCATTAATTCAACGACGCATTTTCTAACTTTTTGTACAGTTAACCATTGTATCAGTTTACTAGTAGTAATTATTAATAAAACAAGACCTCATGAGTATTTAAGATGAGATTGAACAAAGATTTCTTATACTCAAAGGTATAATAAATATCACACTGTCACTAACATTGACCGGATACGTTTTATAAATGAGATTCACCCCTCCCCGTTACATTGGGGTACAATACAAATAGCGCAAACATGACATACTATTATTCTAAAACAAAATACTTTACAATCAATACCAAACATATCTTACACCTACAACATCTTGATTGTGGTCTGTTTTTTTTATCGTTTTAAGCTCAAGAGGTTCTATAAATGTTTTTGAAAATTTTACTTTTATCCATCCGGAAAGTAATTTATGATATCAGATCTAACTGTCTAATGAAAATAAACTTCCCATGCTGATGTCAGGAGGCTAGAGACTAGATATTTAATGACAAGAGAAACTACTTGTGCTCGTGTGTTGTACTTACGAGAGATTGTCCAGCAAGCATCAAAGTGCTATCTAAGTTGACGGACGAAGTAATGAGTCGATATCAAATTTGGTATTTTCAGTATAACTTAAACTAAGATTGATTCTCAAAACAATTCAAGACACAACATAGGTAATGGTAATACAATCTAGAGATTAAACCAGATAAAGCTTAGTTTGTGGTCAGATTTATGGGTCATCTTAAATGTTTTATACCTGATTTTATGAAATATTTGAAGTCCCAAGGCCTATAAATAACAATTCTTAACATGTTTAAACTGCTTCTTAAGGATTTTTCAACATCTATTTGTGATCGTATGTTAACAATCTAAAATTCCTCGCATTTCATAAGTTTATTGAATATCGGACGATTTACCTGTGTCCCCATTATCCATGTTCTTGCAGCTACAATGAATGATACCTACAGTTCCAAGGGAAGATTCATTTATCTAATATGGCAACTACTAGGTTTGTTGTCTGTACAAAGAAGAGTTAACAAGTATTCAGTACTATATGTCAGCAACTTGAAGCGTATTTTCAAAATGTGTACTTTACTGTAACGCATACCACACTGATGTTAATGATTTCGTGATGAGCTACTTTCTACTAAATTAAATGTGATTATATGCCAGTGTATTATATATTCATCTTAACATGGGTTTCAAGTAAGCAGAGAAGATATTTTTAGAAATAACATGTGCGTATTTCCTTGCTGTTACTGTCCTTGAAGAACACTGAAAATTGTTACTGCAAGGATGAGTAATGTTACTGCAAAGACATATAGCCATGTTTCAATGTGTTTCTTTTGTCTTGTTTTATAAAATTTTGAACTGGTGCAATACTATTTTTTAATTAAAGTCAAAATCGAGCGCTGGAGAAAATGGAACTGCAAGGACATTTTTGTTATATAAGATTTTATTGGGATTTTTGTTTTACATCTTATTGTACTTGATAAAATTATGAATGTAAACATATTTAAAGAAGTTGGTCTTTCTAATATGGTATCTTGTATGCTCTCCTTGACAAAACAATCGGTGAAAATTACTTCTATTCAGTAACAGTAAGAACAGATAATTATTACTTAAATCACATGTTTGATCTACAGTAAGTCTGATTAAAATATCATACAAATAATTGTTCGAGTTAAACACATCGTTTAAAACTTGAAAACTTGCACATTGTCCAATATATCCTTATAACCTATAACTTTCACGAGCTCTGAACAATGTAACGGCGGAATGATAATCTGTGCCTGTTTTATATTGCATCTTTGCTGCATTTACTAACTGTTAAAGTGCGCATTTTTTTAAGCCTCAACATTACTGCTGTTTGAAAGTATTCAAGACCCAGCTACGGAAAAATATTATAGCTATAACAATGTAGAATGTAATAATACAACAAAGGGTTTAGATGCTAAACAGTATAAGGAGATTAACTAAGGAGCGAAACACTTATCACTGGGGGCCAACGACGTATCACGACAGGCGGTTCGCATCGAAAACATGTGTATGTTCTGCAACGACAAACGACACATGTTATGTACACATAACGTAGGTGAAAAGCTAAGGACGACATTTCTCGTAGTTAGTGACATTGTATTTTGCTGGAATATCATATTCCAAGCACGAAACATGGTGAGTAGAAACGTTTAATTGTATGCAGTTAATTGAGTACCAATTACGTATGAATTAAGCTCAAAAGTTAGGGATGTTCGTAGACAGTCTTGTTTTGGTAGATTTTTCATTAAACTATTTTTCGTGAGTATCATTTCTTATGCTTACTGGGTAAGGTTTACTTATTCAATCTTTTTGTCTTCATTAGAAATGTTCTGTAGGTGTAATAAGCACATATGAACGGGGTTTTTGCATACTACGACTGTGTTTGTTTCTCACAGAGTGTGTGTATGGTGCTAAACGAAGGTCACTCTTCATGTGTACGTTGCTCACTGAAGTCAAAATCAATTTCAGGATACAGACCACGCGGTGTGTATGTACTGCCGGTCACCATTTTCCAGCATTTTAGAAGCGCAATGACACTGTGCAAACTCCAGCATATAGAGCGTTACGTTCATGAGGGAAGCAGATGATAGAGGTACAACTAAATATCACAATGCAACTTAAAATGAAGGACCATTACGTTGTCTACAACATCGACGACATGACAACGATCACGAAAACTGGAAAAATTAATGCATACAAATAATGTAACAAGTGACAGACCAATACGGAAATTTCTTAAAGTGAACACACCGACTAAGTCTGTCCATTGCCAATTGTTCCTGAAACAAGCGGAATCCGGGATGTACAGAAGTTTCTCAACCAGATGGTGCTGAACTGACGGAACAATTGGACACAAATATACTATGCTCAGACGCAGAGGACTTTGAAAATATAGATCTATCGTTACCGATGAAACAATAAAAGAGACCGTAGTACAATTACAAAAGCTTCTTCAATCCATCACATCTACTCTAATTATACCCCCATCACACTAGGGCAACGATTGCACTTCACCCACCGCGTCCTGACAGGACGTTAGCAAATGAATGCATTTTGTTATTGTACCACCTGACAAGCCATTTGGATGCTGAAATTGCCGTTTTCTAAATAAGAAATAGAAGCAAAAGAAACATGAAGCAACTTAGATTATGTTGCGTTAGTGCATGACTATAAGCAGAAAGAAGACTTCTGTTTTGGCCATCGTGACCAGTTAATATAAATGGACACATATGGTACAGTATAAATACGGAGCTAGTGAATGCAATGAGGACGTTATTTGGACCTAGGGAGAGCGCAGTTCAGTCTGCATGAACGTAGTGAGCACATAATTTTGGCGTAGTATTAACGCAATATACCTGGTGACAACGGGAAGCTGCACGTGTAATGAACTTACTGGCAACGTGATAGACACAGTGAGAACCTGGCAAAGACGTTGTAAGGGCTTAGTGCGAGCCTGAGTGCATCATTTCTTTTCGAGTTTGACCCCGTCCCTGCCACGGCCATCAAAATTTTCAGGACGTGATAGGAACTTTGCGAGCGTAGTGCGGACGTGCTCTGGTGTGATGGGGGCATTATAACTGACCGTAGACGTCTTCAAGAAGACTGGGTCACCTTTTTCAAAAGGTGGATATTGGCGAATTCGGTGCAAATCACGCTTGGATTGACGAGCACGGTGCAACATTGCTATAGATACTAATGAATGGGGCAATGGTGTTAACGAATCGAAGAAATGCAATCAAACTTTTAGATAACGGCAGATTTCTAAATTGTTCAAACTCGTAAATTATATAAGTATGTGCCTAAATCTATTATAATGCAGTTATTAAATGATAAGACCATCTAACAATTTTAACTGTTCTCTTTAGACCATCACACATAATTAAATAGATATCTGTCAACTGCAAAATATTAATTGATATACACATTTGACTTCAGACTGAAACATCACACACTCTGTTAGTAACATATACATCAAAAAGAGACTTCAGTTGACACCATACACACATGTCTAGTGCGAAAGGCCTCGTTATATTAACGTGTATACATTCTATTGAATCTGATAAGCGGTGGGGAGATGCTAAGTTATGTTCACAGACATGATGCCTGTATCATGAGTGCTAAATATTTTACAAATGGGTTTCATGTCACAATAATTTTGAGTAAAACTGTTTTTACACAGAATAACGGACTAACCTGGCATAATTTGATGAATGACAACACAATCATTGTACAGAAAACGCATTTTACAACGGCAAATACAAACTTAATAAAAACAACTAAAAAGACAATCCAAAAAACTAACATTTCGTCCCCCTGCAGGTCAAACATTTCAAAATGGCATGTGGAGGTCAGAAAACCAGATACTGTTTACATAAAATTTCGTTGCATAACATACACATGTTTTCGATGCGAACCGCCTCTCGTGATACGTCGTTGGCCCCCAGTGCTTATATCTTAAAAAGAACAACAATTTAGAAACACAGAAATGTAAAAATAAAGAAAAGAGTCAAACACATTCGCACATTTCCAGGACTACACTATGGAAAACACCAGGCAACGTGTATCTACAGGGCGAAGACATAGAATGTAGTGTAAATAAAACATAGATGGTGACCAGTCTGATAGGAAAACTACTGTGATACAGACTGTAAAAATGAAACAAGTTAAAGGAGCGGATTAATACAGAAGCTAGTTTAACCTTATAGAAAAGCAATGTTATAGGAATAGAGTAACGCGAAAATATAAATCAGAATGATACAAAACATCAACCGTTCTAATTGTAACATGCTTTATAAAATAGAAAGAGGTGGTCCCTAACTGTAACAAGAGGGCCATGATGGCCCTTTATCGCTCACCTGAGAACCACGGTACTATAATTAATGACCAGATGATATAGTTTCCATCACGTATAACCCATTTTTACGTAGATTTTGAGATCAAAACCAACAATGAAGGTATAATACTGTTAAACAAGCTAAAGCGTTGAAATTTTCTAATCCAAGGGCCCATAACTCTTGAAGTTGTGGTCCGATTCCACCCATAACTAAACTTGTCCAAGACCGTAAGGTCATACACATTCATTCTAAATATGATTAGGATCGGTGAATAAATGAAGGCGATATAGTGTAAACAAGCTAAAATATAGCAACTTTTCTAAGTCATGGGCCCATAACTCTTGAAGATATGCTCCGATTCCGCCCATAATCAAACTTGTCCAAGATCTTTCAGTTATACACATTTACTGAAAATATTATTAGGATTGGTAAATGAATGAATGCGCTAGAGTGTAAACAAGATAAATATAGCAAATTTTGTAATTCAATGGCCTAGAAGTTATTGTCCGATTTTGCCCTTAATCGAACTTAGCCGAGACAGTGTGGCCATATACATTGTGGGCAAGTTTAATCACGATTCGTTAAGAGCTGTAAACAAACTAGTTGTGGACGGACGACGGACAATCAACGATCCTAAAAGCTCACCTGATGAATGAAAAATCATTCCCAAGAAAAAATATCTCTTATGAAGATGTTACTTTTGTTGTGTAGAAGCTGTTGAAGGGACTGACGTACAGAATGATACTGTGTATGCGTAAACTAGTTAGAGATTGTCAAAATTTGATATTGAAGGATCTATCATGAAACATGATTATGAAGAGATCAACTGAACACGAACTAATAGAAACGTTAAGACACATCAGTATGATTGTAAAATATGCCTCGGAAGAAGTACTTAAACATGTTGCAAGCTTTCTACGTTCCTGTGCTACACTATTACTACTACTACAAATATTTTTGTTTATATTAACTAAACAATGTGTCAATGTTATCCATGTTATTAGTCATTGAATTGTCTGTAAAATAATGGTTATCGTCTTTACAGTACACATGGTCTAGTCAGATTGAGTTATCTTTTTAATTGAATCAGTATGTGCTTGTTAGGAAAAAATGAAAATTTATGTGCACTCACAATGAAGCACAATGTACTTAATTGAAGTCACTTTAAAGTATTTCAGAAAAATGTCTTTACTGTTACATTTTTTCCTTGCAATAACAAATAATCTTTCTCGGCGTATTTTCTGTAATATATGCATATTATTTTGCATGGTTTGATATCAAACATGTTTTATTCGTCATATGTTTTGTTGTTGTTTGACACTTCGGTTTTAATTTTACAATTAATCAAGTAAATCACACCAGTTGTCTTTGCATTTGTGATAAATTGTCCTTGGTGTTATGTACATGTCCTTAGTGTTACAATGATACAAATTGTAAAAAAATAGTAAAAGTTATATATATAAAGGGATAAAGACTCCTGATTTCAGAGTATAACTTGAGGTTTATAAGTTGAATGTATTGAGTTGACGAAAATAGAAACAGTTCCCTTGATAAATAGTTGTATATTCATTTCTCAGAGGCCTTGATTATCTGCCTGGCGTATTGTTATATTGACAAAAAGTTATGTCAGATTTTTTTCTTTTCTTGGAACGCATTTACTGAGTTATCTAAAAGATTACTATTAGTGTTGTCAGATCGTAATTATATTATTGAAAAAAGAAATATTGAGCATTTTCCATATCGTTACGTTAAGGACACACTAGTGGTAGTCATGTTTGATAGAGCCCAGGAAAACAGTTTGCAAATGGTTTTTTGTGTTGAAAGTCGTGATTCACATTTCTAAATGAATTTTCCTACAAGAAAAATACAATTTTCGGCATTTTATGATGCTCCGATTTTTTAAATTTTCCTCGTCCAAAATCTGCCCAAATTTGATATTGACTCTAATATAAAGACAAACGGAAACATACTGTGAAGTACTTCACGTGCAGATTCAGCTGGAAATTGGCTATGTTCTCTGAGATAATGACAGAATATCCAATTTGTGTACCAGCTGACGCACTTTTGGTAAATTGGTAAACAAGTTCAAATGGATAAGATAATTAATAACATACAAAATTTATGCTACAATTTTTTATGGAGTGGTGGACCTGATAAAGTTAAAAGAGATTGTATAACACAGGATTATAAAATTGGGGGTTAAGAATGATAGATATAAAAAAATTCATAGCAGCTCTAAAATGTACTTGGTTGAAAAAGATTTCTCAGAAAAATACAAGATACAGTGATTTTATTCATAGAACATACCCTTTCATTTCAAAACTAGCCTCATTTGGAAGCGATTTTTTAAGTAATAAGCTCTCTACAGTAGGTAATATATTTTGGAAAGATGTGTTGCAAAGTCTAATCATTTTACAAGATAATCTCCCAGTTTCTAAAAGCACTTTTCAATTGTCACCTTTGTGGTTAAATAGGCTGTTCAAAATAGGGGGTAATATTGTCTTTTACAAGAATTATTCGGACAAAGGTATAAATTATGTTAATGACCTCCTAGATGATAATGGCCAAATTATGTCATACGACCAATTCAGTATCAAATGGAATGTTAATACGCATTTTTTACAATTTAGAGGCCTAATTAATTGTTTTAAAAAAGTTCTGAATACTTATTCAATTCAAACCCCATTGAATAAATCACATTTACCTATTTTCCCCTCAGTTATTAAAACTATCTATGGTACTACAAAAGGATGTAGAAGAATTTATGATTGTCTTTTACATAAAACTTCATTACAACTAAAATCCCAAAGAAAGTGGATTACTGATCTTAGTCTGCATCAAAACTTCAATTGGACTTTTTTTTATGATATCCCATTCCATACCACCAAGGATTCAAGTCTCCAATAGCTACAATATAGAATAAACCATAGAATATTAGGCACAAACCGGTTGTTAAGTAAAATAGGACTTAAAGATAATGATTTATGTTCATTGTGTAACCAAAATTCAGAAACTATGGTGCATTTATTCTTTGAATGTAGATTTGTATCTTGTTTTTGGCATTCCTTGATATCTTGGTTAAATCATACATTCGGTTATTCTACAAACACTAAACTAGATATTCTACTTGGAAATAAGAAATTTGATGTCCCAACTAATTATGTTTTGCTTATAGCTAAACAATTTATTTTTAAATTTAAACAGAAAAATATGATACCAAATGTTGACCTCTTTAAGTCAAGGTTTAAAAACCAGTTAATGTGTGAAAAATACCAGGCTTGCAAAAGTGGCCCTATGATAAAATTTTCAAAAACATGGAGACAATTTTCAGATCTCTGGATATAATCAACAATGATATAGTCATCTTGTATTCATTCTATGTACTAAAGGTACTAAAAGATTCACTTGATTCTTCTTAAAAAAAAATAGAATACATATGCTGGAAAACTGTTTTCAGTATCTTTTTCTAACTGTATCAATGTCATTTGAAAGATAACTGTCGACTACACTTACTGTCTTTCTCTCCTCCTTGCACCTTTTTCTTTTACTGAATATGCTAGTATTTTTGTTCTGTATAAATTCAATGAGTCATCTAAAATACCCATGTGATATATAATTGTCTATTTTTTTTCAGTCTTAAAACACATAACAAGGAAAACGACACTGTCAAAAGTACTGTTATTGAAAACTTTTATAGATATATGATCTCTGTTACAACTACCTTAATGATAATGATAAATATTAATAATGTGGCAATTGTTTTATTTTTTCATATAATTCAATTATGCATGTTTCTGCTGTAAAACTAAGAAATTTGCTTAAGATAATATACACAAAGTTGTTAAGTTATTTTTATTTATAGTCATTATACAGCCCTATGTTTCACCTTAATCACTAGGTCATTAGGTCGTCATTTGTTATACTAGATATTTTAATTGTCATTTATTTATTTTTCATAACACAAACCTTGTAACTAATAATGAAGTATGGTAATATAATGCTTAATTTAAAGCCTATTTTCTTTAAACTTTAATTATTCCTGTCTACAATAACTTTTGTTAAAACAAAATGAAACTATTTAATAACAAAGCGACTACACAATCACTGTGTATTAATTTTGATAAGTTGACTTTTCTTCTTTTGTAGTGCATTTGTTACATGATAGTACTGTTATATGTATACAATAACACTGGACAAAAAAATAGACATGTTTGCTTTACTATGTACTTTGTATCAAAATAGACTGTTGTATATTACATGTGGAATAGAAAATAAAAATACAAAAAAAAGAAGTTCAAATGGCTGCATTCTGGTTGGAAATAATTATACGTGAAATATGCAATAATAGTTGAAGACAAAATAAAAAAATTCATTAATTCCTTTTTAAAGGGTAGTGTATCCTATAATATGTGATGTCACCCAATTCCCTTACATGATATCTTGTAAGTGCCAAAAAGAAGAATTGCTGCGCCTTAAATTCTAGCATTTTATTGAATACCAAAGATTCATGAGAATGAATGAAGGTACGGCTTACGGAAACAAACGTATAATTATGTTGTTAAAACAACGCGCTTTTTGCTTTGGATATGTCTATAATTGAAAATAAAATCCTAAAGATATGACAAGATAAGTGTATTTTTAGTTGTCGTCATTTTTACATGGCAACAACATCTAACAAGATTTTCATTTATCTGCCTGATCGAATTGCGACGTCATACTGTAAGCTTCAAGACTGCAAAAATAAACTTACATCACCCTGACAAAAATATCACATTTAAAAATTACATGAGTATTCATATAACGGCCGTGTTCAGATTGTAAAGATATTAGTTATTTCTTATAAGTAATAAGTCAGCCTGTATAGGTTCTACAACACATTTAAAGATAAAATGTCAACAAAATTAGGTGGTGAGTGTACCTTGATAAAACAATGAGTAAGTCCTGAAACCATACATTCCCACCTATAATATGATTAAAGTTTAAACAGCCTAGCAAAACAACTATAATTGAAGATATAGAATACATGAATACACAGAGTATATGAAAAACACAGAATTAAACTCCAATCTTCTAGAAAAGTAATCAATAATGCGCATTTATATCATTTGTGACTTCAATTCACAAAACAATACACTATGCTACTTATCATAGATATTATCTCCATATCGTATTGGTTGCTTGACCTTTCTACCACTTTTGGTTCTCGTTTCAACTGGTAAATGTGAATCGGGTTGACTGATTTCGGGTGTTTTTTGTGATCCTTTTTCCAGCATTTTCTCCTCGCAGTCGAAAAATGTTTCCATCTGGTCATCCTGAAAATCTGAGTTTGCAGTGGTTTTAATCATTTGCCTTCGGTTTCTGATTATTTCACCACGTTCAGTTCCAACTTTGTAGGATCTCGGTGTATGAGCTTTATTGATAATTTGACCTTACGTGACGCTAATATTCAACTTATTTGTAGCCTACAAGTAGGTGATGTAACACTTTTAACAACGTTATTCATGATGTCTGAACTTTATTATATTGCATTGTGGAAAATAATGCGCGATGACATATTATGTTTGCATTTTATAATTGCATGTTAACATCTCCACAAAATCAACATGTGATTCATTTGTTGTTATTCTTTACATTAACTTTTTCAATGTAACTGAAGGACAACCTCAGTAAAGTATATTGACCTGAAGCGGTATACGTGTTTAGCCTCTACATATCGGTCCTTCTTTGAACAATAACCTCCCTTCAATATTAATCTAACCTCTGTTATCTTTTTACATTGAAACTCTTCAAACAGCCCAATTTTCGGAATTTAATAAGTTATCTGAAAACCGGAATATTTAGAACACTCGACTTTTGGCCCAGTGCAGAACGAGACCGATTTTAGGGGTTTAACTGCACTAATATATTACGACGTTTGTTATGTGTACATATATATCTATATTTAGGTCAGCTGCTGAACGTTTCTGTCGTTTTGGTCAATACAATGGTTTTGAACTCATTAGTGATATTACCTAAGTCAGGGCGACATAATTCTTCAGCTGATACTTAGTAAACGAACGCCCTGCTATTAAATAATTACGGACACTAATAATAGTACCATAGTACATGTGTCATATAATAGACCCTACTACTACTGACACTTTCATTAAAAGTCACTTTATTGGCCCTTGTATGTATAAATGAACCAAATGCGCCCTATATAAATTTAATCATTTTTTTGCCATTGGGTATGTATGTACCAAATTGATAATTTGATCCACTGCAGGCAGAAAAAAAAAAACCTTCGATAGCAACCTAAAAAATATTTCTCGTAGGAAATATTCCTCTTGAACAATGGTAAATTTATTATACAGACTATTAGACTCTTATTGTTTTGTCTTCTACTAATAACATTCGAAGGCACCATTATGAGTAATTATACAATATGGTAGGTAACATTAACCATAAATTATATTACGTATTAATCATCCTTTTGTAGGGAAGGTATCATCTTCATTAAATTACATACTTCCGTTGTTATGATTTCTGATAATCCATAATGGATTTCGTGCGTGTTGATTCGCATTTACAAGGAAATGAATGTAACTGCGCATGCGTGGAATATTCATGGATATTTCAGATATCAATCCGTTGAAGTTTACGCATGTATCTATCAATGAGGATACCGTCTTCGAGCGGTATGCAGCTAAGCTGCCGATTTTTGAGTGAATTTTTAACTGGCCTTAACCAATAACACTTGCTCTCGATAACTGGTAAAGGACAATATTTCATTGTTGTTGTTTTTCCTGGGACTTCTTCGCTACTTGTCACACAGTCACACCGGCAGCATTGTTGAAGACGCAGGTCTTTTGCATGTCCTCCATCGAGCCATATATCTTAAGGTGATAAGAATTAGGTATGGGTCCGACCTCTCCTCTTTCTTCGGAGTACATCCCACAAGTCTGTAGTAGATGATCTGATGTATGTTCTTCCTCCCCACAGGCACGTGGTGACTCGGCCAGATTCAATTTCGTTTTCATATTTGCATTGAGCTTGTTGTGGACAATCCGCAACCTCAATATCATCACTTGCTCAGCCCTCTGAAGGCGATGATCATCCTTTTTTTAATGGATCTCCTTGGACTCAAATAAAGTACATGTAGAGTACAACGTCCCCAAAGCAACACCCTACGGGGAAGCAAATGTATATTTCTAGAGATGTTAAATTGATAGTTTAAGCGACATATGGAACGAGTATGCTGCTGTTGAATGGATGATGTTACTCTAGAAAGTGCCGCTCTGGAGAGGTTGCACTGTATTGCATCATACAATTTAATGATCTAATTACTGTTTTGTACACAATACTGCTTCCAAGCACCATAACGAAATGCTAGCAAGGCATTCTTAACAATACGCTGTTCAACTTTTAAAACCGACTTCCAAGACTTTTAAATATATTACAAATACATGACAATATTTAAGACAACCTATAGTTGATGACTTTTGGATAAAATGTCAAATGCAATTTTACGATAGAATAAATTTTAAGGATATCTAATGAATTAATTGATAATCATGTTCACAAAATATTCAGAATAGACCTTTTTGACCGATTATACAAGTTTAGCAGTGTAGTATTGAACAATCTCTATCAATGAGACATACTGTAAAGGAAAGTCTAGAAAAAAAACAACCTTGGAATGGGATATTTAAGCCATATTGTATCCAATATTGAAGTAAAATACTGTAGTTTATTAGGGTTGGGTAACGTAATATTGGCTCGCGTCCGTCTGGTCGAACCAATAATTTGATACTGAGTGATAGCGAATATTGGATCGTACAGTGAGGGTTTTTTTTATGCTTCGAATGGCTGTGGCTATAAACGCAATGCAAGTATTGATATTTCGTCTAAGCGTTTATAAATCAAGAATTATGTAAATAATTTTACCGATCAATAAATAATATGATTATTGAACGCTATCCAAACATCCGATGAAAAAACTTGGCTTTAAACGATATTCATTCAGATAAACTCAATGAAATACAAAGTTTATCTAAATGTTAGTATACCGTATAGCTACATTTCATGCATGATCAAAACGTGGTCTGAATAATTTAATAAAGTTCAAATGGTTGGAAATGATTTTATAAGCATTTGATCAGCTGTTGCCATTAATGAAAACCTGTTTCGATTTTAATATTTCAATTTTAATTGCATATGATTATTTACAACATGTTTCTGTATAAGGACCAGAATGAGTTTCCTACCTCTGTTCCGAGCCCAACCACTGGCAGTAGTATGTTAGTAATGGACCTGCAATGGACAAAAATGTAATAAATTCGACTGTACGTAAAACACCATGATTTAACTCAACTTAAATGAAATACTTTTCCGGGTCAAATTATAGGGTTTCTTGTTCGATTTCCCGGGAACGGAATGGTCTAGGAACTTTGTGACATTTTATTTAATTTAAGATAAGTATGAGTTAAATTATGGTGCTTTATGTAGATTATATTGCAATTTTACCATCTACCGTTGATTGGGTGGGTTTTATCCACTTCCAGAATGAGTGTGGTGACTGCCAGCGGCGTAACCTTGGTACACTATTACTGCTCCTTCTGGACAATATGTACAGTGTCTCGTAAGTGATTCAATTCACCTTTTGTAGCTACAATAAAGTATAGAATAAATCACCATGTTCCTGTCAGCAATTTACCAAGGACTCGGTCAAAGCCAAACTAACACCATTGTACACACACAACAATGTAAATAAATTCTGATATCATAACACTTTGTCATTCGGTATCCTGTGAAATGCTTATTTTAGCATGATACGATAAATTTTGGATTATTATACTGTTCACTGTCTCAATACAGATTTAGCAACACGATTAACGTCAGAGTATACATTTTATTAACTATCAACAATTAATAATTATTTTGTCAGGTATTTACAATTTCGGTCTAAACACGAATGGTCCGTTTACAAAGTATAAACTGAATAAGAATTTATCAACATGATATCTATACTGAAAAATGAATACTTTTCTAAAATTCAAAGAAAATGCCTTTTTGTAGGCACCCCTTTTGTTCTAATCACATTGTTTTAAATCGCTTGAAAAAATGTACCTTTTAGAATATGTGTCTTCTTGCTTGGACAAGATCTCCCCAAATTGTACTATTTACTGTAATACTTTGTATTCGTACTCAAAACGGTTGCGTTCGGTTCCTGTGCAACTAGGCATAAAAAACAACTCCAAACACTTAACTATGTATCAATACTTTCATCGTGTTTTTAAGCATAACTCCTTTGTATAAATTCCACTATGAACCTAATATCAGCACATGTCTTAACTTGCATATACAAGGCCGTACTCTTGCTTTCAAACGTCATGCGAGTTTGATGAGACTGTACCAAATATTTGAGCACAAATGTCACTTTAGATGACAGGCTGATATTGTAAAAGTTCAACTTCGTGTTCATACTTGATTCATACTATATTTAACGTTATTTTGTTTCGTATTATGGAGTTATCAACATGAATTTGTTTCTAGGAACTGTGAGACTTTACATTTTGTATCTTTTCAGTGTAATATGTCAAACTCCGCGGTAATTTTGGTGGACGTCAAATAAAAACGAACTTCATAGATGCTTTCATTAGAAAATATAAAATAAACAATAAACATTGCGTAGTTTTCTCCCACAAACAGTTTTTAGCTTTGTTAAATTGGCTGTGTAAATTTATTCATGAGCATTATGAGATTTAGCACACCATTTTCATGCTATGTAAATAACTATAAGAATACGTAAGAAAAAGCAAACAATTTGTGTTGAATCCTACAAAATGCAGCAACTAGAAAAATACCAGGCCGAACATTGATATCTCATTCATAAACAATGAATAACCTACCACGTCAATAAAAACATTGAAGCATTGAAAGTATTCATGTAAGCTGAACTGACATTATTATACTTGCACTGCAACATCGAGCGGGAACCGGTTTAACATGTACGGGGCGGGTGCAGAAAACGAAGTACTTTGGTCCATAATAAAATTATTGCGCGCAGAACGAGTGACGGCTATGGAATGCTTAACTATTCTTTTGCTTCCGAAAATGTAGATCTTCTCCAGAAACAAGTGCCAACTTCTGATTACTAAGTTCGCAGCCAGAAAGCCATTAAGGAAGTACTGGTCACACAAAGGAATGCGTTTTGGAGAAATTGGTTAATCTATAAAAGTAATATAGACCGACCTATAAGGGGTCAATAATCGTTTTAGCCACTCTATTAATCTACATATTTGCAGAAGTATTTGTCTTGAAGTATTTTTGTAGCCATCCATGGAACTTTCATTCTTACTGGAGTGTAATTAGGAGCAACAAAATGTTCATTTCGTCCCTCCTAAAAATAACTTTAATTCGGATTAAGTATAGCTTTATCCGAAACTCGTCTTAGATTATCCAAGACCCGTCTGCCAATATTTCTTTCATTCATAGATAAAATGTTACAAAATAAATCATTTTGGAATTTGGAATTATGGACCATTTGTTTCTTGTAATTTCTTTTATGAGTGAAGTATATGCATACATTAATATTTTGTCTTCTTTTGGATGTATATTTTATAATTAACAAAATATATCTAGCTATTATCTTAGCAATAATTGCAACACACTTTTATATGTATATGTATAATTATGTTTTATGTACCTCTTTTTCCTTTTTGATTGACATAGACCTTTATCGGCCTGTTGTAAATATATATGTGGTATCGTAATAATATTTGTTCAATTACTTTGTAACAATACTTGTTCTTCAATATAAGGAGTACGATAATAAAAATGAACTTCATCATCAATCATAGCAATAATAACCAAAGGGTTGGTAAAAGGAATCCATGAATTACAAACACACCATCTAAATCTGACCTCCTTAAGTATTTTAGTGGTTACTTTTTTCAATATCGATACCTGATGCCTACATTTGATAGACATAAATAGTCTTTAAACATACCTTCCACGTCTGCAATACCGAAATAAACAACACCAACACTGTTGTTTTCTCATAAACAGTGGATTGTAGCAGTTTCATTATAATTCCAAATTTGCAAGAAATTTACCAAATAAATTTCTTATAAAGCCATATAAGTTATTTGACCGGTCTTTTATTCATAAAGATAAGATAGATAGGTCGCAAATATGTTACGTTTTACAACAAAGGAATGCATTAAAATCACAGTACAGTCAAACCGGTTAACAAATGTCACCCACTGGAAAGACAAAATGTGACCATAATTATAATTAAACAGTCGAAAAAATGTATTGGCATATACATTAAGCATACATTACTGACACTGTTGAAGCGGTTTTATCAGTGCGAGCTGTTAAGTCTCATTGTAGTGGTGGCTGATTTACGCCAAGTCGTATTTTTGCTTTTTCGTCACAAATGTCAGTTCTTGAATTCCACGGTTTCAGAAATCATATTAATTTCAGTATCCCGATCGCGCTGTCTGGGCCTGCGCTTTTTCTACGTATTTCCTCGCTGAGAACATTTAATCTCAATACGTTTGACCGACACTTTTATCCTTAAGTAAAGTATTTAATCAAATCTGATCACACGGTATGATAATAATAAAATGTTCATATTTAAATTAAATGTTAACTACTTGTGATCGTATATAATACTAATAAGAGATTGTCCAGCTAGCCTTAGAGTGCTCTCTGACTTGACGGACGAAGTGTTGTAGAAAACAAACGGAAATATACTGTGAAGTTCTTCACAAGGAACAGTCTTTCGAAGCTTTCTGTTCTTTTTAAAGAAGTCACACGATAATCTCCAATCTTTGTACCAGAGATCCAATACAGCAGTTGTATTGTTTGGAATTGGCAAAACAAAATCCTCAAATGGCTGCATTTTGTTTGGAAACAGATAATCCATGCTTACTTTAGGGCCATCTCCTAACGGTCTAATAGAGTTACCGTCTATGTTGTAGATGAATATATCCAAGAGAAACATACTCGAGTACTTCGTAAATCTAAAAAGTAGATCCCGAGTTTTTCTACTATATATCCCATATCGGTCAATTTTGCTGATATGTTTTCCATTTGCGGTCTATATTTCTGGTCAACCATCACATCTATATCATAATCCCATGGTATGATCCCAAAATGTCTTACCGCTCCAATTAACGATCCGTATGCTAACATAAATGGTATATCGTGTGAATCACAATGTGCTATAAACAATCGCAGCAAGTTCAACACATCATTACGCCTAGAAACTGACATCAGTGTTTTGAATTGAATTGACGCGCGTTTCGGATCCAAAATTAGCTTGCCCTTTCTCATTCTCTCTGTCCAAGATGGAAGTCTACCGGTGCAGTCTGTTATGCTCGCGTCCATACGTTTCCAATTGCGACATGTTTCACTTTCATTGAATTGTTTTACTATTTGTATGTAAGTATGCGAATAAGCACGCGACCAATAAATAAACACACACAAGCATACAATTGACAGGAACATACATTTATTCATATTAAATTTTATGAAACGTTGAAAATGCTTCTGTGTATATTTCATGAACGAATGTCGCAAAGCCGTAAACATGAACATTGTTCCGTGTAGTGTTATTACTATTTGAAAGCGAATGTCGTCACGAGTTGTCGGCAATCTGTTTCAAATTTTAATGAAAGTATTTGCAAACTAAATGGTCCCATGTGTTCAATTATATTGATGGTAAATGTCCATTATTGTGAACAAGAGAAAACTACGTACCCAGTATTTTTAACTGACCCATACTCGAATTTGAATGGGACAATTATTCAATCTTCTCAATCAAACATAGTTTAAGTAAAATAGTCAAAAAATGAAAACAAACGTTTTTATGTCAAATAACTTTAAATGTATCGCAATATTTCGTGTCAAATTGTACGACGTACAAATGTATGGTTAGTAGGAACATTGAAATCAGATGATCGTCGACCTATAAACGTTTTCGTCAAGTATCTACTCATGGCTATTTTTCTAGCCTTAGTCTAATTTCATTACTTCGGTTCATTTACTGAGTGAAGTAAACACCATTAACCTTCCATAATTATGCTACCCGGACAGTTTCCTCACATGTGAAATGAGTTTTACTTCTTTTAAAGTTCAACTATATACTTCCATTAATTCAACACATGTTCTAACTTTTTGTACAGTTTACTAGTAGTAATTATTATTGATTAAACAAAACCTCATGATTATTTAAGATGAGATTGAACAAAGATTTCATATACTCTAACGTATAATAAATATCACGCAGTCACTGACATTGACCGGATACGTTTTAAAATGAGTATCACCCCTCCCCGTTTACATTGGGGTACAATAAAAATAACGCAAACATGACATATTCTATATCTTACACGTATAACATATTGCTTGCTCGATCGTTTAAAGCTCAAGAGGTTCTATAAATGTTTTTGAATTTTTTACTTTATCCATCTGAAAGTAATTTATAATCTCGTGGTCTAATGAAATTTAACTTTCCATGCTGATGTCAGAAGGCTAGAGACTAGATATTTAATGGCAAGGTTAACTACTTGTGCTCGTCTGGTATACTTATGAGAGATTGTCCATCAAAGTACTGTCTTAGTTGACGGACGAAGTAATATAAAAGACAAACGGAAACATACTGTGAAGTACTTCACGTGCATATTCAGCTGGAAAGTGGCTATGGTCTCTGAGATAATGACAGAATATATCTGTGTAACAGAGATACAATACAGCTGACGCACTTTTGGTGAATTGGTAAAACAAGTTCAAATGGCTGCATTCTGGTTGGAAATAACTATACGTGAAATATGCAATAATAGTTGAGGACAAAATAAAAGTATTTTCATTAAATCCTTGTTAAAGGGTAGTGTATCCTAAAACCATTTTTTGGTTACTGTGATGTCATCCGATTCCAATACATGATATCTTTTTTTATAACTATTTATTCAATGGTTTGACTAGTTACTAAGTATTACACATCAAAATTAATATAGTTTTTCGAAAGGTAAACAATTATTACACTAGATCTTATCATGTATGTATTAGCAAAAAAGTATAAAAAGGCTATGTATCGAATCGTTGGTACGTTTACCTGTATTAAACAGATGTAATAGTTAATAAAATAATCAATTCTATGTTCTGGGAAAAGATGACTGAAATAAAATAATTAAAGAAAGAAGAAAAAAAATAGAAATAATAAAGAATGACAATTTTTAACTAAAGGGAGTATTTCAAATTAAAGATAACAAAAATATACCATTTAACCGTTATATAAAATCATTATAACAAATTGTTGGTTGTTCTTAGATATTGAATAAGAAAATATACAAATAACATATGGAAATTATGTAGGGAGTGTCTCGAGTGCTGTCAGAAAACATGAACATCAATTATTGAATTTGTCTAGATTAATATGAATTTTTGGGCTATATATTTTTTTAATTTTAATATGGGCTGATATATAATCAGCAAAATTATTTAACATGGGAATTTGTGACTTGGATCTACATGAAAAAATAATTACGAACCAAAGAATGCCAAAAGTTTGATGTATGGGTGCTGTCGAGAAATAAATGCTTTAAAGTTTCAGATTCTTTATTACAAAATGTACATAACTTGTTATTTTTGATACCCATTTTACGTAGTAAATGGTTTGTTCCTAAAATCCTATTATTAATACGGTATTCAAGCCACAATAGATTTGGATCTGTAGTAATAATATCAGGTACTTTGAGCGTATATTTCCAACTAAAATTTCCATTCAAATCTAAAGCATTATTGTTCCATTTATTTTTTGCAGTAAAGCCCAAAGTATTCCTATTGACCAAGATATCATACAGATTTCTGCATCCTTTTTTGAACAAGTTAGAATTTTAATAAATACAGGTTGAACAATAGACATATTGTTTTCTTTGTGCTTACCAGTAACAACATTTAGCCTTCTCATTCCAGCTTTAATTGGGTTAATTAAAAAAATAGTTTGCACCTGGAACTTTTGAGTAAACAAGTTATATTGATAAAAATTACCTTCAAGATCTGTGAAATCCCTAACAAGTACAATACCTTTGTCCACATTTTTTAATAAAAGGAACTGTTTCCCCAAATTTTGAACATATAGTTCTACCACACAGGCAAAGTAATAAATGTATCCCAAGAATCAATCTTCATTTAATTTACAAGTAAATTATAGCTTGAGAGAATGTCTTTCCATAATTTATTATTGATGTTATTTATCCGTTTACTTAATCATTACCAAAAATACTAAATGTGTTTATTTGTGGACAAGTTGAACAGACTAAATGATAATATTTTGTTTTATAAGACAGATATCTCCTGAGCTAAGTAATGTTTAAGCATGCATAAAATTTTCTAAATCAAGCATTTATAATCATTCACCCATACAATGATCTTGTACTATGGTAAACTGGTTCCCGTTGGCTTGTGTGTACAAAGCCAACAGGTACGGCCTAAAATTTCCAGGACACTGATTGGTCTATTCGATTGGAATCCGGGCAGAATTCTGCCCGGGGGATTTCGCGAGATTGCGTTATCGACGAACATTTCGATTGTAGTTTGAATAATATAAGATATACATATGGGAACTGAATAGCTATTATCTGATTTTGGTCTTTCAGAGTGAAACTCTTAATAAAGTTTCATCACACAGTCTACTTACATGTAATTCGAAATGGACAACTGACGTTTAAAAAATATATTTATTAATTAATAATTTTGAAGATCGAGTTCTCGGTCACGATTGGTGTAAGACTTTGTTACTCTGTAGATTCTTGTACTTTTTAAAAATAACATGCATTTGATTAAATTGCAGTATCACTTCATGTCTTGAACTGTACAATAACATTAATAACCAAACACATTTGTAACTTTTGGAGTTTTTAACATGATTTTGTAATATATTATTATTTATGTAATTATGCGATGCTAATAACAAAGCAATTCACATTTTACTTGTTTAAAAATTTAATTAAGAAATAGAATACCGACCCTTTAAAAAATATTTAAGAAATATTTTTAAAGTCAAATTCTCGATCACGGTCGGTGTGTGAGAATTTTTTTCACTTGAGTAGATTTTTAAATTTTTTAATATTATTATTCGTTTATAAAATAACATTAATCACCGTACACAATTGCAACTCTTGAGTGTATATAACAACTAGATTTTATATTCTTATAAAATATCTATAATGCTAATAATAAATCTAAAAGTCGTGCCCAATCTGATTCTGGACTACATGTTTTAACAGTATATATCATAGTCTCAATTTCAATACATGCATTGATCAAATCAAGATTAGTAGCAAATTAAGTTGTTACGCAATATTATGTAACACTACCGTCTCACTTCCTGTACCCTTATGAGGGAGAAATATGTTATGAATCATTTCACCGAAGAGGGTCAATATATTCTTGAGCACTTGTGCCTGATAACAATATAGATCATAATCTTACTCTTAATTTAATTCAGTTCTGTGTAGGTCTTCAAATTCAAGTAACAAAAAATAACTTGACATATACTGGTGTACATTTCGTATGTAAGATAAATATTTTAATTGTAAATAAAGACGTTTTAAAGGAATTGGTATATATTAGACCGAATGATGCATATATTTATACATATGATTTTTTAAAAGAAAATCATCTTGCTACAACAATAAAATAAATTAAGGCATTAATTGATATTTTTAAATATACTGTATACGATTATTCTGTAACGAATATTCATATAGTGACTTATAGCATCTATATTTTCTTTATTTTGAATAAAGGGTATCCATGAGGTATTCAAATATTAGCACTAACATCTCCGCGTACATTTATCAGATGTACGGAAATCCCCGATGTTCCTCGAATGAACAGCAAGCAATGAAATAGCTAAAACGGGTTGACCAATCAGAACACTGGATATTTTAGACCGTATCTGTTTCTTTGATGCACTGCAACATGGAACGGGAACCAGTTTAGTACTATGGTAGTTCTTTTTATTTTATCTGGCTTTTTCTTCCATAAAACATAAAAACTGGTTTATAATATTTAAATTTGGATCAGGTGGTTAATTTTTGACAATGCTAATGTTTTAATTACTACATTCCTTCAAATGGGTGTAAGGATTCTTTAGTTCCAAATATTAAACATATTTTTTATTTCTTCTACTTTATTTATGTAATTTATTTCAATCATTTCATCTAAATATTTGTAGATATAACTCCGAGAAGTTTGAATTTTTCATTTTCCATTTGATACCTAAATCTGTACATATGGTTGTATTTCTATGTTTGAATGAACTTATCCAGATTGCTTTTGTTTTTTCCACATTTAATAGAAGTCCAGATATTGATCCATAGAATTTTTAAACAGACATGGTATTTCTCAGTGACATTTCAGAATCATCTAATATAAGGGTGGTATCATCAGCATATTGAGATAATAGAAACTCTGTATTATTTATATTTATTCCTTTTATATTATTACTTTGTCTAATCAAAATAGATAAGATTTCAGCATAGATAATGTAAAGATATTTGGATAATGGATCATCTTGCCTACATCCACGATGTTAAGAAAACCATTCAGACAGATAACCATTAATAATTACGCATGAATTTATATTATTGTAAAATAATCTGATCCAATTTATAAAATTTGGACCAAAGTTAAACTAGTCAAAGACCTTATACATACATTTCCATGATAAAGAATCAAAGGCAGTAGCAAAATCGAAAAGTAGCAACATGAATTTTGATAAAATCTGATAAATTAAAATAGTTTATCTTTATCCCCTTTTGGGATGCAAGTAATGATACCTTGTTTTAAAGTGACAGATAATTATTTTGAGTAAAAAGATTTGTTGATTGACCGTACTAAAATGACCAATATCATTCCAAAAGAACTTAAAGAAGAAGTGAACCCACTGCTACCTGGCGATGTTATTAATTTTTTTCATCTGACAGCTTAACATTTCTTCATAGGACAATTTCTTTTCTAACAGAGCTCTATCAACATTTGGTATTTTATTACTATACACATTTTCAATAATTGAGTTTAAGTCTACATTTTCAGTATCTTTTTTTTAGTTTGACTTTTCATAATGTTCTTTAGTCTCATTCAGAATATCTTCATAGTTTTGTAAAAGATGGCCGGATTTTGAATACAGTTTTGACATTGACTTTGAGATAAAATTTCTATTTTAATAATGTGTTGGTTTTTCACCTTCAGTTATCCATTTAGCGCGTGACCTCATTAGTTTTCCCTCCAAGTATATTTTCCTTAATTCTAATAATTCTCTAGTTTTTTCTTCTATAAGTTAATTGATTATTGTCACTATCTATACTTTGTAAAATGTATTTCTTACATAAACCCCTGTTGTTATTTGTGTCTTGTTCTTTTTATAAGATGAGTTAGAAATAGTACTTCCACGAATGTCCATGAGTAAAACTTCAAAAAATAATCTATCGCAAATAGAAAATTCAATTTCATTAGCAAGTATGTTTTCTTATTCCAAAGAGGAAGATTGTTCGGAAGAAGCATATTGTAATTTCATATTTTTTATTAATTATTTTATTTGGTTAATATATACACTATCTTTTAGTAAAGAGTTATTAAATTTCCAGTACGAGTTGCCTCTTGTTAAATTACTCATATTTATAACAATGTATATAATTGAATGGTCAGATCCCCTTACATGATATCTTGTAAGTGCCAAAAAGAAGAATTGCTGCGCCTTAAATTCTAGCATTTTCAATATTGAATACCAAAGATTCATGAGAATAAATGAAGGTACGGCTTACGGAACATACGTATAATTATGTTGTTAAAACAACGCGCTTTTTGGTTTGGATATGTCTATAATTGAAAATCCCAAACATATGACAAGATAAGTGTATTTTTAGCTGTCATCATTTTTTTCTTGGCAACAACAACTGTAACAAGATTTGTTTCGAATTGCGACGTCATACTGTAAGCTTCAAGACATCAAAAAGAAACTTACATCACCCTGGCAAAAAATATCACTTACAAAAATACATGAGTATTGAGTATTCATATAACGGCCGTGTTCAGATTGTAATGATATTAGTTATTTCTAATAAGTAATAAGTGAGCCTTTACAGATTCTACAATATATTTAATACACATGCATACGGCACAAGATACAAGTACGAACTATGTAGCTACAATGCTTAACCAGCATAATCAGTACCAAGATGTATATACCAAACTATAAGTAGCATATAATTACATCCCCCTTCTTAAGATTATTTTAGTTACTCAATATAATCAATAATTTAAGATTGTATATCCATTAGGAAATTTTAAACAATAAGTGTTTGTGTTCGTAGAGTCGGTGTGATACTGTGTCAGTACTTTAGTGTTTCTCACTAAACAATACCACAGCTGTCTGTTATCTCATTGTTCAGTCCGAAATTCCAGGGTAATATGAGAGTAAATGATAGTGTTATCAAAGTAATGTCCAGTTATTTTTCCAGTTATTTCTATGGCGATAAAATGTCAAGAAAATTAGGAGGTGAGTGTTTCTTGATAAAACAATGAGTAAGTCCTGAAACCATACTTCTCACCTATAATATGATTAAAGTTTTAACGGCCTAGCAAACAACTTGACGATATAGTATATATGAATACACAGATTATATGAAAAACACAGCATTAAACTCCAATCTTCTAGAAAAGTAATCAATAATGCGCATTTATATCATTTGTGACATCAATTCACAAAACACTACACTATGTTACTTGTCATAGATATTATCCCGATATCGTATTGGCTGCTTGACCATTCTTCCACTTATGGTTCTGGTTTCAACTGGTAATTGTGAATCGGGTAGACCGATTTTGGGTGTCGTTTGTGATTCTTTTTCCAGTATTTTCGCCTCACAGTCGAAAAATGTTTCCATCTGGTCATCCTGGAAAATCTGATTTCGCATTGGTTTTAATCATTTACCTTCGGTTCACCACGTTCAGTTCCAACTTTGTAGGATCTCGGTGTATGAGTCAAGACAATGGTTTTGAAGTCATTAGTGATCTTACCTGAGCTGAGGCGACATAATTCTTCAGCTGTCGCCCCGCTATTAAATAATTACGGATACTAATGATAGTACCATAGTACATGTGTGTCATATAATAGACCCTACTATTATTACTGACACATGTTTTTCAATAAATCGTTTTCTAAACACATTTCATGAGAAAAGTCATTAAAATGTACTTTATTGGCCCTTGTATGTATAAATGAACCAAATGCGCCCTATATGAATTTCATCATTTTTTTGCCATTGCGTGTTTATGTACCTAAAACAACATTCGATAGCAACCTGAAAAAGACAATGGTAAATATATTCTACACCCATTATAAATTGAGAAGATAATATTATTTACAATGATTTTTGTCTGCTAAGAATAACATTCGAATGCGCCATTATGAGTAATTATACAATATGATAGATAACATTAAACATAAATTATATGACGTATTAATCATCATTTAGTGGGGAAGGTATCATCTTCATTAAATTACATACTTCCGTTGTTATGATTTCTGATAATCAATAATGGATTTCGTGCGTGTTGATTCGCATTTACAAGGAGATGAATGTAACTGCGCATGCGCGGAATATTCATGGACATTTCAGATATCAATCAGTTGAAGTATAGGCATGCGTCCAGCAATGAGGATACCGTCTTCGAGCGGTATGCAGCTAAGCTGCCGATTGTTGAGTGAATTTTTACTGGCCTTAACCATTAACACTTGCTCTCGATAACTGGTAAAGGACAATATTTCATTGTTTTCTTTTTTCCTGGGACTTCTTCGCTACTTGTCACACAGTCACATCAGCAGCATCGTTGAAGACGCAGGTCTTTTGCATGTCCTCCATCGAGCCATATATCTTAAGGTGATAAGAATTAGGTATGGGCCCGACCTCTCCTCTTTCTTCGGAGTACATCCCACAAGTCTGTAGTAGATGATCTGATGTATGTTCTTCCTCCCCACAGACACGTGGTGACTCGGCCAGATTCAATTTCGTTTTCATATTTGCATTGAGCTTGTTGTGGAAATCCGCAACCTCAATATCATCACTTGCTCAGCTCTCTAAAGGCGATGATCATCCTTTTATGCATGGATCTCCTTGGACTCAAATAAAGTACATGTAAAGTACAACTTCCCCAAAGCAACACCCTACGGGGAAGCAAATGTATGTTGCTGTTGAGAGGTTGTTGCTCTAGAGATGTTAAACTGATAGTTTAATCGTACATATGGAAAGAGTATGCTGTTGTTGAATGGATGATGTTACTCTAGGAAGTGCCGCTCTGGAGAGGTTGCACTGTAGTGCATCATACAATTCGATAATGGTATAATGGCTGTTTTGTACACTATACTGCTTCTGATTATACAAGTGTAGCAGTGTAGTATTGAAAAATCTCTAACACATAGACATACTGTTAAGGAAGGTCTAGAAAAGAAAACCTTGGAATGGGATATTTAAGCTATATTGTATCCAATATTAAAGTAAAATAATGTAGTTTATTAAGTTTGGGTAACGTAATATTGGCTTGCGTCCGTCTTGTAGAACCAATAATTTGATACCGATTGATAGCGAATATTGGATCGTACAGTGAGAGTTATTTTTATGCTTCGAATGGCTGTGGCTATAAACGCAATACAAGTATTGATATTTCGTCTGAGCTTTTATATATCAAGAATTATGTAAATATTTTTACCGATCAGTAAATAATATGATCATTGAACGCTATTCAAACATCCGAGGAAAAAAACTTGGCTCTAAACGATATTCATTCAGACAAACTCCAAGCGAAGCCTGAATCATTATTAGGAATGTCAATCGCTGTAAACGATCCGTTGATAGGTAGGTTTGTGGGATAGCATGTGTTTGCATTCAACCAATAATATTGTGTTTTGTATGTTCGTTAAGCAAAGTGATTGTGACGAATATGATTCATAATTCGTTCTTAACAAAGTTTATCTAAATGTTAGAATATCGTATAGCTACGTTTCACGCATGAACAAAACGTTGCTTGAATAGTTAAATAAAGATTAAATGGTTGATCGTGATTTGATCAGCTGTTGCCATGAATGAAAACCTGTTTCAATTGTAATATTTTATATACATTTTAATTGCATATTATAATCATTTACAACGTGTTTCTGTATAAGGACCAGAATGAGTGTCCTACCTCTGTTCCGTGCCCAACCACTGACAGTAGTAAGTTAATAATGGACCTCCAATGGAACAAATTGTAATAAATTCGACTGTACGTAAAACACCATAATTTAACTCAACTTAAATGAAACGGGTCAAATTATAGGGTTTCCTGTTCGATTTCCCGGTAACGGATTGGACTGAGAACTTTGTGACATTTTATTTAAGATAATTATGAGTTTTATCTAGAATATATTTTACCATGTTACTACTACATGTGGGCCTGACCCTGTTTTTTTACTCACCCTTTATCCCTTTTCCTCAGTGACGATATTTTCATGTTCATATTATTATAAGCTTCATCTAAGAATAAGAATGAATATGAAATGTACTGAACAAACCTTACAAAACCCTCAATGTATATTTTGAGGAATTGACGTCTTTTTTATGCACATGATTATCGAGCTAATTATTATAAAGTATACTGTCTTTCCTCTTTGGTACGCAGGGACGAAAGACTTGTAATTATTTAGAATATAAATTTCGAATGAGTGTATCTTAATATAAAGATTTGGTTAAATCGATCAATTTTCCTATGATCAAGTGCCATTTAATTGCATATAAGATTTGTTCGGTGTACATATTACATTGAATTTCATGCGAAAATTAAACCTGTTATGCAGGACGTAACTAAATTTTTAATTTTCAGTATTGTTTAATGTATCTGGCTTGGATGTGAGGTCAAATCAAGGTTCACCAATATATAGATTTAAAAACTACACCATAAGTATATACTAAAATAAACCCACCGAATAAGGTGCATTGCAAGTGAATTCTTTGTTGCTTGGTATTAAAGTCTGATATTTATTCTTTGTAAATAACGTAAAGTTTCATTTTACGTTATTTTAGCGATTTTAACCAATGCCGATACGTTAAGAATGGCATTTTAAAAGATAACAACTCATAAAGTACAAATTATATTTATTTTATGCACTAGCATATATTATAGTCATCTGTTACCTTATATCCTATGGCTATGAAATGGGCCCCGCATATAATGTTAATCCAACTAAAACGTAATCCACTATCTGTTTTAATTAAGTGAATAACCACGTAGCACAGCCTAGTTGACATGGCACTCTCAGATTGTGATATCAAAGTTTGGAATCGTTTCTTGGAGAATATGAGCATACTGCACACGTTACTTCTTGGCCTTCTTGAAATGGCGGGCATTTCAAAGAGCCACAAGAGATTTCAACAAAATAGAACAATGCTCCATCTTTGCTCGCATGACCTCCGCCTTTAGTTTCTGGTTGTCTGTCCATACAAACATACTCTAAGGACGAAGCATGTCCATAGTAGCCCAACATAAGATAGCCAGAATACTCCAAAGTAAAATAATCATAGCATTTGTTATGTCTGGGTATCATTAGCACAGTAAGGAATTTTGCAAACCGCACATTGTACACCGTGGTCGTGAAGATGTTTCCAAAAGGGATGTTCTGACACTCTTCATATTCACTCCCAAACAGTCGGTCAGTTGATTGATATCTTTGAACATACTTATCCCACACTAGGTTTGATCCACTTCCAAACTATCACCATTGTAAGCACACAACAATGTAAATAAATTCTGATATCAAATTGCCTTGTCATTCTGTATCCTGTGAAATGCTTATTTTACCATGATACGATAAACTTTGGATTATTATACTATTTACTGTCTAAATTTAGATTTAGCAACACGATTAAGTCAGAGTATACCATTTTATGTACTACCAATGACTTATTATTATGTCAGCTATTTACAAATTCGGTCTAAACATGAATGGTCCGTTTACAAGGTATAAAATGAATAAGAATTCATTAACATAATATCTATACTGAAAAATGAACACTTGTCTAACATCCAAATAAAATGTCTTTTTGTAGGGACCCCTTTTGTTCTAATCACATTGTTTTAAATCACTTGAAAAACGTACCTTTTAGAATATGTGTCTTTCTTGGACAAGATCTACCCAAATTGTATTAACTACTGTAATACTTTGTATTCGTACTCTAAACGGTTGCGTTCGGTTCCTGGGCAACTAGGCATGAGAAACAACTCCAAAACACTAAACTATGTATCAATACTTTCATCGTGTTTATAAACATAATTCCTTTTCATAAATTCCACTATGAACCTAATATCAGCACATGTCTATACTGGCATACACAACGCCGTACTCTTGCTTTCAAACGTCAGGCGAGTTTGATGATAATATACCAAACAATTGAGCACTAACGTCACTTTAGATGACAGGTTGATATTGTAAAAGTTCAACTTCGTGTTCATACTTGATTCATATACTATATTTAACTTTATTTCTTTCGTATTACGGAGTTATCAACATAACTTTGTTTCTAGGAACGGTGAGACTTTACATTTTGTATATTGTCAGTGTAAAATGTCTAATTCCGCGGTAAATTTGGTAGACGTCAAATAAAAAAGAACTTCGAAGATGGCTTCATTAGAAAATAAAAAGGAATAACAATTGAGTAGTGTTCTCCCACGAACAGTTTTTAGCTTTGTTAAATTAGCTGTGTAAATATATTTATGAGCATTATGAGTCTGAGCACCCCATTTTCATGCTATGTAAATAACTATAAGAAAACGTGAAGAAAACGCGAATAATTTACTCCAGGTAATGGTGAATTGATGTTTTGAATCCTACTAAATGCAGCAACTAGAAAAATACCAGACCAAACATTAATATCTCATTCATAAACAATGAATAACCTACCTCGTCCTTCTGCGGGTGCCGAAAACGTAGTACTTTGGTCAGAAGTACTAGTCGAAACAAAGGAACACGTTAAGGAGAACGTGTAAATTGGTATATCCATAAAGGTCACATAGACTGACTTGTCAGAGGTCAATAATCATTTCAGACAACTCAATTAATCTACATTTTTGCTCAAATATTTGTCTGGAATTATTAACGTAGTCATCAAGTCAATGATACTTGACAGCAATAAGGACCAACAAAATGTTGATTTCGTTCAGAAAAAACTTTAATTCGGAAAAAGTATTGCTTTATCCGAAACCGGTCTTAGATTATCGAAGCCCATCTGCCAATATTTTTTCCACTAATAAATAGCATGTTACAAATTTGGAATGATCGTACATTTGTTTCATGTATGTTCTGTTCTGTTCTGTTTGAAGCATGTGCATGCATTAACATAACGATGTCTTCTTTCGTGTATATATTTCATAATACACAAAAGATATTTAGCAATTATTTTAGAAATGATTGCTGCGCACTTCTTGTTGAATAGTATTGCTTTTTCCGTTATTTCCGGTATGTATTAGCACTATATGTGTTATTTTGTACAGTATGTATATTCATAATTCTAATAAACTTTATCCTGTTTCTACATTGTTTTTAGACCTAATAAAGCAGTGACTGGATAAACCTAGCTTTATCCTGTCACTAGATCACGTGGTCTGCTTTATTTTGTCACTTTGTATTCCTACGCGCCGTAGTCCGTTCGTTATACAACAAAGTTTGTTTTTTATATTACAAAATGATACAATGATATATAAATAAAGCATTAATGCTATTTTGAGTATTAAATATTAAACCTTTAAATGCGTTATTTCCATTTAAAGGATGTAAAGCTCCGTGTGACGTCATGAGTGACGTCACAAACGAAAAGACATAAGTGTACGTTACGTCACAAATAATTTGGCGAAAATGAACGGATTTCAGCGAAAAAATGTAGTGGTATACTAAACTTCATAAGTATAGCAGGATAAATCGAATACATGGTTGGTGTCGGAGATGGAGGAGGTTTATCCGGTTCGCTACGAAAGCGAATCTTGGCTCGATAAAGCTCGCCTAGATACGCTTCCTCACTCACCGGATAAACCTTCTCCATCTCCGGCACCAACCTTGTATTCTCTATCTTTTTACCTTTTCGACTGGCATGGACCTTTATCGGCCTGTTTTAGATATATATGTAGTATTGTAATAAAACATGTTCAATTACTTAGTAACAATAATGGTTCTTCAACATAATGAGTATGTTGGTAAAAATGAATTTTATCATCAATCATAGTAATCATAATCAAAGGGCTGGGGAAAGGAATGCATGAGTTACAAACTCACCATCATAATCTGACATCCATAAGTATTTTCGTGACTTTTTTCTTTGATATCTATTCACGAGACATACAACTTTTAGACATAAAATCGTCTTTAAATATACCTGCCTACCGACATAAACAACAGCATTGTTTATTTTCTCATAAATCGGATCCTGAATCCATAGAAATCATATCAGGTTTAAAATTCATGAATTGTTGCAGTTTCAATATTTCTCCGAAACTGGTCAAATATACTTGTTATAAAGCCAAATAAATTAATTTACCGTTTTTTTACCAAAGACAAGGTAGAAAGATCGCACATTTATTTTTTCATTGCATAAATATATAGTACGTTTGAAGCACGATCCGTCCCCAAATATATTACTACAAAAGGAATGCATTAAACTCATATTTAAGTCAAACCGGTAAACAAACTCACCCTCGGGAAAAACAAAATGTGGCCTGAATGAATCATTCAAATATCGTTATTAAACAGTCAACACATGTAAATTATATGTAAGATTACTGACACTGTTGAAGCAGTTTTATCAGTACCAGCTGTTAAGACTCATTGTTATGGTGGCTGCTTTACGCCATGTCATATTTTCGCTTTTTTCGTCACGAAAACACGAAGGTACGACACAGTCGAATTGTTTGCCTAATGTTGTAAAAAATCAACATGAAAGATTAATACTTCAAGATGTATGGTTCAATGTCTGAGAAACAAAGCACATGCACCTCATACAATTAAAGGTTTATGTCCGTTAATGATTATTTAACGTTTATTCTCTAGCAAGAACTTCCTTGATGGTGCTCTCAAAAATCATCAAAATAATCCGTTACAGACAATTCGCATTGCTGGTTATATGTTCTGTCAATACCTTGGTATTATACATATAGACAAATCATTCATCTCATATCGGCCTGACAAAAGGGAGACAAATATGTGTATTCGTGTAACTAACATCTTCAGATAATCTATTGATGATTTCATAGTATGAGTAAAGTAATGATCAGTAATTCCAAATGTCAGTTCTTTTACTAGAGTCAGTTCAGAATTCGTATTAATTTCTTTATTCCAATCGCCATCGGTTTGCATGTGTCTGGGTCTGCGCGTTTTGTTCCAAAAGAGTATTTTCACGCTCAGAACATTTAAGCATTTATATCCATTAGTTTCTTTTCATTCTTTATGAATCAAAGCTCATAAGAATTGTATTAATGCATTTGACATGTCCACTATTATCCTTAAGTAAAGTATTTTATCCAATCTGATTCCACATTGTAATGAAAATTATCTATTTAAACGTGAACTACCTGTGATCGTATGTTATACCTATGAGAGATTGTCCAGCAAGCCTTAGAGTGCTCTCTGACTTGATGGACGAATTGTTGTAGGAAGTAAACGGAAATATACTGTGAAGTTCTTCACAAGGATTAGTTCCTGGAAAATCGCTATGCCTTATACGGCAATCACATAACCTCCAATCTGTGTACCAGGTATCCAGTACAGCAGTTGTATTGTACGGAATTGGTGAAACAAAATATTCAAATGGCTGCATTTATGTTGGAAACAGGTATTCCATGTTTACTTTAACACCATCTCTGTACGGTATTATAGAATGACCGTCTATGTAGTAGATGAATATATCCAAGTAAAGTCTTCGATTCGTTTTATTCATCAATCTAAAATGTAGGTCCCTATGCCGACGCATAATATATACCATATCGGTCAACGTTGATGATAAGTTTTCCAACTTCGGTCTATATTTCTTGTCAACCATCACGTCAATATCTAGATCCCATGGTATGATCCCAAAATGTCTTACTGCTCCATTTAATGATCCATATGCTAACATAAATGGTTTATCATTTGAATGACAATGTGCTATAAACAATCTCAACAAATTCACCAAATCATTACGCCTAGAGACTGACATCAGTGTTATGAATTTTGACTTACGTTACGGATCCGAAGTGTGAGTGCCTTTTCTGATTCTTTCAGTCCAAGGTGGAAGTTTACCTTTGCAGTCTTTTATTTTCACGTCCATACTTTTCCAATTGCGACACGTCTCACTTTCCATGAATTGTTTATCTCTTTGTATTTTAGTATGCGAATAAGCATGCGTTCAATAAATAAACACATACAAGCATACAATTAACATGAAAATACATGCGTTCATATTTATGAAACATTGGAAAATGTTTCGTGCATATTTCATAAACGAATGTTGCAAAGCAGTAAACATCAACATTGTATCGATCTACTTACCATCTGAAGGCGAATGTCGCCTGTCGAGTAGATTTATATGAGCTGTGGTCAATCTGTTTCGAATTGAAATGAAACACATTTAATTGCAAATTAATTAGTTACATGTGTTCAATTACCTTAAAATCATATTGTTAATTTATTACATTCGTTTATTCTGAAACATGAATGCAGTCAAACCTGTGATCAAAGACTTTATTCAGAAATCATTTAGTTCTGAATAATCAATTACGGATTTTGAAAAACATGGCCTTTATTCACAGGATGTTTTTAACGTGGCCGATAATACAGGTTTGACTGTATGTCTAATAGACTATGGGGCACCAATACCCCCCCTCCCCCCCCCCCGGAGGCATTTTTCTACAGTATGTTTTTCTGAAAGTGTATGGAAAGACCTACCAAATCCCAGTGTCTACCATCTGGGTGTTGGGGCTTTACTCCGTTACCGCCATTTTGGGGCGTTACCATAATTGAAATTTTAAAGTTAACACAATACCGCAAATATATCAAAATAATTTGTGTTAAAGGCTTTGTAATTATGATTATAAACACAGAGAATGTAAACAAGAGTGTAGAAATGTTAAACTCATCATCAAATGTGGTATAATTTACGTTACCAATATTATATCACTGAAATAAGGTCACATATACTCTAAAATATTCGATTATCATCATATACTTACTGTTTCTGGATCGAGCAGAACACTATCTAATGAGTAAATGGTACTCAATTGTATTATATGTTGACAAGGTGAAAAAAAGGTCACAATAATGCAGAAAATACGTGTATATTATTAACCGCATGCGTTACCAAAATATAACTATGAACATAAGTGCATGTATTACTAAACCTTGATATTTTTTGCATCAGACATTATAAAATCTAAAGTGGCATTTAGGCTTAAATTTAAAAACAACCATTTCATTATAAAATTTTCATATCAATCAATCAAATCAAAGCAATCAATTGTCAATAAATAAATAATTTCATTAATCAAATAAATATTTAATTTAGTCCATCAATTTCATAGTAATTTATAGATATGTTTCTTTTTTCAATGATTATGCAATTGTAACCTGTGACCTAGCAGTGGCCATGAAATCGTACTGGCAGTTTCCGGAACAAATTCACTAATGTCATAGCGAGAACGGGTGTATTTCACACACGTATGCTCCATCTTCGCTATATCTAGGTAAAGTAATGAACGACAGTGGTCTCGCGGAACTTATGATGAATTCCGGAATTGTGCCAGTGGTTTTCTTGACAAAGTGACATCTGGGAAACACTAAAACCATGCTCTATGGGAGCACACGCCCTTATCGAAGGGTTAATTACCCCGGCCAAGATTTGAAGAAACACAACCTTTCACACAGAGTATTTCAGCATAATATAATAACTCAGATACGAGCAGAACGTAACGCATTTGGCCTGCTTATGCTCTTGTCAGTTCAACATGACATAGACCTGAAGCTTACCTGGTCATTTCTTATAAGTCGAGTGCCTTATATTGAATTACCTATAGAACCAACAACTAGCCATTCTACAGAAGGCGCATCCTATGTTGTTAATGGTAACGCCTAATTGGGTAACTGCAGAGTCTTATAGCAGTTCCGGGTACATTCGAGCAAGTGGCTGAGGCGATTTCTTATCAGTTGCCTAAAACGTCTCGTGTAGACTTTATATCAGACACTTACAACAAACAGTCTATTAAATCAGATGAGTGCCGATGACGTTTGGCAGCTCCAGCGTTCTTGCTCTCAGGTATAAAAAAAACAATAACTCCATGAAATCGGATGGGCTTCATATCTAATGACGACAATAAGGCACAGTCAATAAAGCTAATCTTTGAGCAGTCTTATAGAGATGGCGTCACAGTCACACAAACTGAGATTAAAGCACTGAGATTACAGTCTGGAGCAAGGTTAAATGTGTTAGACAAAACCATCGTTAAACCATTTAAATGCCTGTGTTATCATCATTTTGAATTAAAATTTGAATGTCAAGTATGTATAGTCTGTACAGATGTACATCATTTGACCAATTAACCACAATTACCAAGGAAAAGCTATCATGTGTCAATACGCAATCTCACTAATCTCAGAGACAATATAGTGTTCCAGCGCTACTTTACTGAATGAAACTATTTTCAATATGTAATGAATTTCGTTACCTAAACAGTTAATGATGAAACGGAGGAAACAAACAGAATCCTGCATATATCTCCAACTTTTATCAAAACTGCAAAGTCTGCAATGTATACTTATAATATTTTTCAAAGCGGGTGTATATGCGTCACGTAATTGTAATTAGAAAAAGTAATGTATAGCTATAGGAGCTTTGCTCCTATAAATGAAGATTACATGACAATATTAGCCAATTTACCACGCATGTTTGTTCGGATGAACTTTACAGTGCCATTGAGACATTTGTATGTGTGTTGTTTGGTCATTAAAATACGACATCAATAAACTGAGGTATGACAAGTATCAAAGCCATGGTTGTGTTCTGCACGCTTTAAGTGGTATGGACATGAGCTTACTCACTTCCCGCAGATCCCGTCTCGTATGGTCAATGTGTTACGGATAGTTATAAGGTGTAAATTTGGACCCATGCAAAGAGGGCAATATTGATCTTCTAAAAGTGGATGAAATTGGAAATTCAGTCCTGACAACATGCTGAAGTACTACTGGTACGAGGATAATATTGTGCCAAAGGCTAGCGACGCAGAAGACACTGATGATAAAAAAGACATTGAGCTCATTAGTATGCTCGATGCTGTCTATGAAACAGAAAAGTGATGAGGATTTGTGAAATTCGTGAACGTTTTCCATCAGAACAACACAAATACCTTGATGACAATATGTACAACTAATGAAATCTGACATAACATACAATATTGCACTTAAGTATATATATATATAAATAATCATGTAACAAGTGGTAACGTAAATGACACACACATGTTTATGTGTGTCAATGGCACAATGTTTATTGCACTGTCGCTGTCATTGTAAATTTGATTGTTTCATAGATACATATTCTTAGAATACATTCGATGATGATTTTATAACAGTTTCATAGAAATGTTGTTACTCGTTTATGAATAATTTCAAACGTAACACAAATAAAACCATGTAACGTAAAACACAATCAGTGATGAATTAAAAAAGTTGGAATGTTAATTTACATGTACGTATTGCCAATAATCAAGTATAAACATTTTGTATATCAAATCAATGTTTTATGCATTGTAAAGCGTGCTAAGTACTTATCGTGATAAAGGTAACGTTATGTAACGTAAACTACTATTATCCCAGTCAAACTTTACAACATTTGTAACTAGAAATGTTTTCCAGTTATGGGTATTAATGAATGCATCATGATTACCTATCACTGTATATCTATTTTATCATAGCATGTGATCACAGTAATATAAATGATTTCCATGTAACACGTATACTTTTGTATGTAACGCATTTTACGTAAAATGAAGACATAAACGAGCATTCAATGAAAGAAAAACATGAACATGTGGTAGTATTTGCCTAATATGAATAAAAACATTGTTTACGACTGCTTTTGTGTTAATTTAACATATACAACTGTCATTTCCTTGTCATTTTAGGGTAACGCAGGGTTACGTAAATTACAGAGCATATATAGTGCAATAAAGTGAAAAACATGCATTTGATCGACAAGTAAAGCCGTTGCTAACTTATTATGGTCAAGGGAATTGTTCAAATTGATGAATTATTGAAAATATTTAGAATAAGACTTCTAACAAAATAAAATTATTGTCAAACGTATTTTTCGGTAACGGTAATTAGCATGCTGTAGTTCACAAACGCCCCAACGCCCAGATTGTAGACACTGGAAAAATGATCAGCAGGCATTGAGCTTTCAAAAAAATGGTGTCTACAAAAATGCCTCCGGGGGGGAGGGTTTCGACAATTGCAGATAGAAAAAACACATTCGATAGCAACCTGCAAAGGATTCCACGTAGGAAATATTCATCTCGGAAAATGGTAAATATATTCTACAGTCATTATAAATTGAGAAGATATTTACCATGATTTTTATCTTATAGTCTCTTATTTTTTGTCTGCTACGAATAACATTCGAAGGCGCCATTTTGAGTAATTATACAATATGATAGATTACATCATACATATATGACTTATTAATCATCCTTGAGGGGGCAAGATACCGTCTTCATTAAATTACATACATTGTACTTCCGTTGCTATGATTTCTGATATTCCATAATGGATTTCGTGCTTGTTGGTTCGCATTTACAAGGAACTGAATTTAACTGTGCGTGCTGGCAATATATTACAAATACATGGCAATATTCAAGACAACTTGCTGTTTTATTTAATAACTTTAAGATAAAATGTAAAATGGCAGTATATTTACCCAGATGTAAAGTTTGTAACGATATATCTGCACAGTATATCTAATGACATAATTGATAATCATGTTCACAAAACATTCAGAATAGACCATTTTGACCGATTGTAAAAGTTGAGCAGTGTAGTCTTGAATAATCTCAAACAATTAGGCAAACTGCTAATGAACGTTTAGAAAGGGAAATAAGTTTGAATTGGATATTTAAGCCAGATTGCATCCAATATTACAGTAAAATAATGTAGTTTATCAAGTTTGAGTAATGTAATATTGGCGCGCGTCCGTCTGGTCGAACCAATAATTTGATACCGATTGATAGCGAATATTGGATAGTATAATGAGGGTTAATTGTATGCTTTGAATGGCTGTGGCTATAAACGCAATACAAGTATTGATATTTTGTCTTAGCTTTTATAAATCAAGAAATATGTAAATAATTTACCGATCAGTAAATAATATGATTATTGAACGCTATCCAAACATCCGAGAAGAAAACTTTGCTCTAAACGTTATTCATTCAGACAAACTCTAAGCGAAGCCTGAATCATTATTAGGAATAACAATTGCTTAGAACGGTCCGTTGTTAGGTAGGTTTGTAGGATAGCATGCGCTTGCATGCAACCAATAATATCATGTTTTGTATGTTCGTTGTGCAAAGTAATTGTGACGATTATGATTCATAGTTCGGTCTTTACAAAGTTTATCTAAATGTTAGAATACCGTATAGCTACGTTTCATGCATGAACAAAACGTGGCCTGAATAATTTAATGAAGATTAAATGGTTGATAGTGATTTTATAAGCATTTGATCAGCTGTTGCCATGAAGGAAAACCTGGTTCAATTTTAATACAGTTTGTATTTCAATTTTAATTGCATATGATTATTTACAACATGTTTCTGTATAAGGACCAGAATGAGTTTCGTATCTCTGATTCGAGCCCAACCACAGCCAGTAGTAAGTTGGTAACGGACCTGCAATGGAAAAGAATTGTAATAAAGTCAACTGTACATAAAACACCATATTAATTTAACTCATAATTATCTTAAATGAATATAATATTGTCACAATACCTTTAAGGGTCAAATTTTAGGGTTTCATGTTCGATTTCCCAGGAACCGATTGGGCTAGGAATTATGATGTTTTATGTAGAATATATTACCACAATGTTACGATTTAAGTTCCGTTACTACTGTCTGTGGGCCCGACCCTGTTTTCCTACCCACCCTTTATCTTTTTTCTCAGTGCTGTTATTTTCATCTTCATACACGTATTATAAGCCTTATATAACAATATAAATAAATATAAAATGCACTGAACCAATCTTATAAAACCTCCGCTGCATATTTTGAGCAATTGATGTTTATTTATATGCTTTTTTATATATCACTTTGAAGCTAAATGTTATAAAGTATACCGTCTTTCATCTTTGGTACGAACACTGGTACAAACGTGTTATTGCTTGTTATATTGTGGAGGCTATAAGATTCGACCGGTGTAAAATAAAACCTGATATGCAGTATGTAACTCAATTTCAAATGTTCAGTATTGTTTAAGAATGGCATCTTAAAAGAAGATAACTCATTAAGGTCAAATTATATCTATGTATATTTTATGGAAACTTACACTGCGCACTAGCATTATGTGAGCATGTTAAAGAGCTGACGAAAGGTGAGTTTGATAATGCTGTAATAGTAAAAATCACAATATTAATGAATTGGGAATGAAAAACTTACTTTAATCTTCTAACAAATATTTATTGCATGAAGCTACAATCAATGGACAGACAAAGCATGTTCGATAGCGTGTTATTTACCTTATTTATGCATAAGGGATCCGTTTCATAAATATTTCTAAGCTGTCATATTGCCAACCTTTTACAGTATATTAATTCGTTGAACCCAGTTTATTGTTCTGGTGATCTATAGATCTAAGTGCCTACAAATTGTGAACAACCAAATATTTAACGTTTCAAACATTCTGACATGTAGTGTTAATCTGACTAAAACGTAAGCCACTATTGAATAGCCAAGGAGCGCAGCCTTGTTGACAAGGCACTCTCAGATTGTGATATCAATAATTGGTATCGTTTTTTGATAATATGAACATACCGCGCATGTTACTTCTCGGCCATCCTGAAATGACGAGCATTTCAAAGAGCCAACAGGGGTTTCAACAAAATAGAACAACGCTCCATCTTTACTCGAATGGCCTCCGCCAATAATTTCCGTTTTTTCTGTCCATACAAACATACTCTAAGGACGAAGCATGCCCATAGTAACCCGACATAAGATAGCCAGAATACCCAAAGTAAAATTATCAAAGCATTTGTTACGTCCGGGTATCATTAACACAGTACTGCGTGGTATTTTGCAAACCGCGCACGGTACATCGTGTTCGCGAAGGGATGTTCTGACACTTCATATTCACTCCCAAACAGTCGGCCAGTTGATTGATATCCTTCAACATACGCATCCCATATTGGGTTATGTGGTAAACATAACCGATTTGGTCCACTTGCAGAGTGTGTATGGTGACTGCCACCGGCGTAAACGTGGTACACAAGTGCTGCTCCTTTTGGGCAAATGGTACGTCCCCATCGCTCTTAGGTATTTCCATCTGCGGTCTGTTGAGCATTGCGTACAGTGTCTCGTAAGTGATTCAATTCATCTTTTGTGGCTACAATAAAGTATAGAATAAATCACCATGTTCCTGTCAGCAATTTACATAGGACTTGGTTAAAGCCAAAACATTGCCATTGTACGCACACCATAATGTAAATAAATTCTGATATCAAATTACTTCGTCATTCGGTATCCTGTGAAATGCTTATTATTTTACCATGGTACGATAAACATTGGACTATTATAATGTTCACTGTCTAGATTAATATTAAGCAACATGATAAATGTCAGAGTATACCATTTTATGTAATGTCAACAATGTCTAATCATTCTGTCAGCTATTTACAATTTCTATCTAAACATAAATTGTCCGTTTACAAGATTGTAAAGTTTATTAGCTCGAGAATAAACCATTTGTCTTACCCAGAAACGTTATGAATCAATAACGCTCAGCGATTGGTTAATCCAGAGGCTATATTTAGATGGGTATATAAGGAGCAGATTGGAGCTAAAACAGTCTTTTCATTCCTTGACTTCGAAGAGATCAGTCGTAAGTTGATTAATTTGAATAAGAATTTATGAACATAATATCTTTACTGAATAATAAATAATATTGTAAATCTAAAGAAAAGTATTTTTGTACACACCCCTTTCGTTAAAATCACCTTGGTTTAAATCGCTTGAAAAACGTACCTGTTAGAGTATGCTTCAGAGAAGCAATTGTGTCCTCTTGCTTGGAAAAGATCTCCTCAAATTGTACTAACTTCTGTAATACTTTGTATTCGTACTCAAAACGGTTGGTGCATCCTGCGTTCGGTTCCCGGGCAATTAGGCATAAGAAGTAACTCCAAAACACGTAACTAATTATCAATACTTTCATCTTGTTCATAAATAAAATATAATCCCAATGCATAAGTTCCGCTATTGATCTAATATCAGCACATGTCTAAACTGTCATAAACAAAGCCATGCTCTTGCTTTCAAACGTCAGGCGAGTGTGATGAAAATTTACCAAATAAGTGAGTATAAATGTCAGTTTTAATGACAGTTTGACATTTTAAAATTTAACTTTGTATGCATACTTGATTCATACTATATTTAAAGGGGCATACCCTACAACTTGGTGCATCTAGAATCAAGGCAAAATGATGATAAATTAGAAGCTTGTAGAGAAAAAAGCCGACGAAGAAAGTTTCAGCCAAAAATTCATCCAATTAAAAATAAAATCACAAAAAATATTAGTTTCCATAAAAGATCGGAAACTCTTTGGAATTTGTTGTTTAATTTTCGGTTGGAAGTGGTTTATTATTCATAGCTATGATTTTTGCGGCTAGTACCTAAACTAGTCATTTTATGACCCAAGTTCTTCTTGCAATTATCCATTATATATTGTTTTACATATACATCTAACACATTTTTACACTTTCACAGAATGTTTGTCAGCTGTAGGGTATGCCCCTTTAACTGTGATTTGTTTCATATTACGGTATAATCAACATAAATTTATTTCTAAGAACTGTGAGACTTTCTATTCTGTATACTTTGAGTGTAAAATGTCAAACTCCGCAGTGATTTAGGTAGACAATAAAACAGGACCTCGAAGACGGCTTTCATTAGAAAATAAAAAAAAATCAATAATAAAATTTGCGTAGTTTTCTCCCAAAAACGATGTTGTGTTTTGTTAAATTGGGTGTGTAACATGACCATTATGTGTAATAGTACACCATTTTCATGCTATGTAACTAACTATAACAAAACGTGAAGAAAACGCAAACAAACTACATCAGGTAGTGGGGAATTGATGTGTTGAATCCTACTAAATGCAGCAACTAGAAAAATACCTGACCGAACATTGATGTCTCATTCATAAACACTTAAAATAACTTTGATTCGCAATAATCATTGCTTTATCAAAACCGGTCTAAGATTATTCAAAACTCAGCTGTCAATATTTCATTCACTTATAAATAACAAGTTACAAAGAAACATTTTTGAATTTGGAGTACATTTATTAAAGTCCATTTGTTTGTTGTATGTTGTTTTAGCATATGAATGATTAACATAACGCTGTCTTCTGTTGCATTTATCCTTTATAAATAACAAAATATACTTATATATTTTAGCAATAGTCACTACACACATCTTGTTGAATAGTATTGCTTTTCTGTTGTTTCCTGTATGTATTAGCATATGTCTTCCTTTGTACGTATATTTATAATTATGTTTTGTGTACCTGTTTTTTCCTTTTTGACTAGCATGGACCTATAACGGCCTGTTGTAAATATGTATGTGGTATCGTAATAAAATGTGTTCAATTACTTAGTAACAATAATATTTCTTCAATAAAAGGAGTATGATGGTAAAAATTCATCGTCTCTAATACACGGTTGTTCTCTCATAAATAGTGGACTGTAACATTTTCATTATAATTCCAAATGTGCAAGAAATTTACCCAATATATTTCTTATAAAGCCAAATAAGTTATTTTGCCAGTCTGTTGTTAATAAAGATAAGATACCTAAATGCATCGTTCGTTTTAAGCAGGATCCGTCCCTAAATATGTACCACAAAGGGAATGCATTAAAATCACATTACAGTCAAACCGGTAAACAAAAGCAACCCACTGGAAAGACAGAACGTGACTTTAATAAGTCATCAGTATACTTATAATAAAATAGTCGACAAAATGTATTTGCATATAAATAATGCATAAGATTACTGACACTGATTAACGCCAAGTCGCATTTTTTCTTTTTCGGCACAAATGTCAGTTCTTTTAGTTGTCGGTTTAAGAAATCATATTAATTTCAGTGTCCGGATCGCGCTGCCAAGTTTCTGTACAATGTGTCTGGGTCTGCACCTTTTATTCCAAAAACGTATTTTCACGCTGAGAACATTTAATCTCAATACGTTTGACACAACACTATTACCTACAAGTAAAGTATTTATCAATCAAATCTGATCAAACGGTATATTGAAAACAAAATGTTAAATAAATTAAATGTAACCTACGTGAGTTCGTATGTTATACTAATTAGAGATTGCCCAGCGAGCCTTAGAGTGCTCTCTGACGTGACGGAAGAAGTGTTGAAGAAAACAAACGGAAACATACTGTGAAGTTCTTCACAAGGAACAGTTCTTCGAAGCCTGCTATGCTCTTTAAAGTAGTCACACGATAAACTCCAGTCTTTGTACGAGAGATCCAATACAGCAGTTGTATTGTTTGGAATTGGCAAAACAAAATCTTCAAATGGCTGCATTTTGGTTGGAAACAGATAATCCATGTTTACTTTAGGGCCATCACCTAACAGTCTTATAGAGTTACCGTCTATCTGGTAGATGAATATATCCAAGAGAAACATTCGACTTGAGTTCTTTGTGAATCTAAACAGTAGATCCCGAGGTTTTTCCACTATATATCCCATATCGGTCAATTTTGCTGATAAGTTTTCCATTTGCGGTCTATATTTCTGGTCAACCATCACATCAATATCATAATCCCATGGTATGATACCAAAATGTCTTACTGCTCCAATTAACGATCCGTATGCTAACATAAATGGTATATCATGTGATTCACAATGTCCTATAAACAATCGCAGCAAGTTCACCAAATCATTACGCCTAGAAACCGACATCAGTTCTTTGAATTCTGACGCGCGTTTCGGATCCAATGTGAACTTGCCCTTTCTCATTCTTTCTGTCCAAGATGGAAGTGTACCTTTGCAATTTGTTATGCTCGCATCCATATGTTTCCAATTGCGACAAGTTTCACTTTCATTGAATACTTTACCTCTTTGTATATTAGTATGCCATTAAGCATGCGTCCAATAAATAAACACATACAAGCATACAATTAACACGAAAATACATGGATTCATATTTATGAAACATTTAAAATATTTTCGAATAGATTTCATGAACGAACGTCGCAAAGCCGTAAAAATCAACATTGTTCAGTGTAGTGTCATTACCACAGTGACTTAGCTTTTGAAGGCGAATGTCATCAGTTCAGTGTATTTATATTCATGAGTTGTCCGCAATCTGTTTCAAATTTTATTGAAACTAATTGCAAACCAATTATTACCCTGTGTTCAATTATCTTGATGGTGCATGTTCATTATTTTAAACGTGAGAGAAATACACACACAGTAGTTTTAACTCACACGTACTCAAATTTGAATGGGAACATGATTAATTGTTTTCTATCAATTATAGTTTAAATGAAATAGTCAAAAAAGAGAAGAAAAACGTGTTTTTTTGGTCAAGTAACTGTAAAACTATGAAGATATTTCGTGTCAAATTGTACGACGTCCAAATGTATGAATTGAAATTGAAATCGGATGATCGTCGACCTATAAACGTTTTTGTTAAATATCTGCGCATGGCTATTTTTCTAGCCTTAGTCTATTGTCGTTACTTCGGTACATTTATTGAGTGAAATAAACACATCGCATGTACAAGGGTGCACTTGTATGATGTGCTTGCATGTTTTCCTTATCATTTACCAATTATTAACTCCGACGGATGTACATGTACAGTGTGTCCCAAAAGATAGGTAACACTTTCATACATGTTTAATGTCCCTTTAAATTGCAGATGAATACATAATATATATATATAAATATGTAGATCAAAGATGTAAGTTTTTTGTGTAAGTGAACATTATAAATATCTTCAGAATTGTTGCCTTTAAATACAAATTAGAAAAGAAAAGTGCATGTTTCATCCTTGGCGTCGTTTTAGTAATTTATGACGTTTTTGATGTGACGACGTTTCATCCTCTTTACTTACCACGCGCGATGAAATCTATACCACTTCAACAGCATTTCTTTGTTCGATTGCTTAGGACTATACACCTTCGACTTCAAAAATATTCCCATAGAAAGAAGTTGCATGGGTTGATGTCAAGACTATGCGCGGCTCAACGGATATCGTTTGAATATTTCTCAATCGCCGAACATATTGTGTAGAAAGTACAATACAATACTTGATATGTATGTGCCGTACAACCATCCTGTATGAATGACATGTTTTGTAAGATAGGAGACTTCTTTTTGTGCACATTAACAAACTTGCTTTTCAAAAGCAATCTCATTCTTTTGCGGAGAGACCACTACACACTGAGAAACTCGCTGTGTGCAATGTCGTGCCATGGTATAATTGGACTGTTCATCTTTAAAGATACGGTGTCGTTCAGTGATTGAAACAAATCAAATCCAATAAAAAGAAAGTCCAACAAAGTCATGTGTATTTAAGTGATAGAAATTTCATTGTGCGTGTATGGTAAGTGAAGATGATGAAAGGTCGTCACATCAAATAACGTCATAAATTACTAAAACGACGTCAAGGATGAAAAATGCACTTTTGTTTTCAAATTTGTATCAATTTGCAAATTCTGGAGATGTTAATAAGGTTCTCTTACACACAAAAACTTACATCTTTGATCTACATATCTATATATATACCATGTATTCATCCGCAATATAAAGGGACATTAAACATGTATGAAAGTGTTACCTTTTTTGGACACCCTGTACCTCTGTAATGAGACGGAAAGAAGTTACCTTTTGTCATTTTTATTTCAGAACACACAAACGTGTTTATTTGGCCATTTCTCCAGCTTAAACTATGGTGGAAGACAACAGCCGTACACCTTAAATGTCCGTATGCTACAGTGACAGTTTCCTCACATGTGAAATGGCTTTTACTTCTTTTAATGTTCAGCTGTATACTTCCATTAATTCAACGACAAGTTTTCTAACTTTTCGTACATTTTACCATTGCATCAGTTTACTAATAATAATTATCAAACAAGACTTTTATGTATAACATGTTGATTGTTATCTGTTGTTGATCAGTCTCTTTAGGCTCAATAGAGGTTCTATAAATGTTTTTGAAAAGTTTTACTTTTATCCATACGGAAAGTATTTTATAATATCAGATATCGAGGTCTAATGAAAATAAACTTCTCATGCTGGAGTCAGGAGGCAAGAGACCAGATATTGATTGATAAGGTAAATTATTTGTGCTCGTATGTGATGAGAGATTGTCCAGAAAGCCTCAGATGCTTTCTAAGTTAACGGACGAAGTAATGTAAAAAACAAACGGAAACACACTGTGAAGTATTTCACATGCAGATTCAGCTGGAAATTGGCTATGGTCGGCAGAATGCCCGATTTGTGTACTAGAGATACAAAACAGCTGAGGTATTGTGTGAAAATTCTTCAAATGGCTGCATTCTGGTAGTAAATTATCATACATGAAATAAGCAATGTTACTTGAGGACAAAATCATATTTTCATTAATTTCTTTTTAAAGGGTAGTGCATCATATACTTACTGACCTTTTCTGTAATTCAAAAACACCTTTGTTTACAGTGCTATCATTCAATTCCCTTACGTGGTATCTTGTAAGTGCCAAAAGAAAAACAATTGTGCCTTAAATTTGCGCATTGCATAGTATAATTATGTTGTTATTAATGTTACAAAAACAACGCTTATGGTTATATCTATAATTGAAAATAAAAGCATAATCCCAAACATATGACATCATCAGTGTATTTTAGTTGTCGTCATTTTTTATGGCGACAATATCTAACATGATTCGCATTTATCTGCTAATGTAAGCTTCGAGACGTCTAAAAGAAACTTACATCACTCTGACAAAAATTTCACAAATATGTAATCGTATTAATTCATTCATGATTTCATAGTATGAGTGAACTAATGGCCATTAGTTTTAAATGTCATTTCTTTTACTAGTCAACTCAGAAATGGTATCAATTTCCGTATCCTAATCGCTATCAGTCTATACGTTATTCTGTGCATTATCACTGGTCTGTGCCTATGTCCTAAACCGAAAAAATAAGTCCCCACAGTACACTTTTACCATGATGAAACAGAATCTCCTCCCGTTGTTGTTCAGTGCTTGAAATCTCAACGGGGGTTCTGATTATGTCAAATGTTATTCTTAATGGAAGTATTTCATTATGTCTGATTCCGAGGTGCAAATAAATGAAAATATACAAATGATGTTATCAGGTGAACAGAGAATAAACATTTGGAGGTAAACTACTTGTGATCGTATGTTATACGTATGAGAGATTGTCCAGCAAGCCTTAAAGTGCTCTCTGACTTGACGGACGAAGTGTTGTAGAAAACAAACGGAAATATACTGCGAAGTTCTTCACAAGGAATAGTTCCTGGAAAATTTTTACGCTTTACAAAACAATCACATAACCTCCAATCTGTGTACCAGGTATCCAATACAGCAATCGTATTGTATGGAATTGGTAAAACAAAATCTTCAAATGGCTGCATTTTAGTTGGAAACAGGTATTCCATGTTTACTTTAACACCATCTCTGTACGGTATTATAGAGTTGCCGTCTATGTAGTAGAAGAATATATCTAGGAAACGTCCTTGATTAGAACTGTTCATCAATCTAAAATGTAACTCACGATGTTTACGCATTATATATCCCGTATTGGTCAATGTTGCTGATATGATTTCCAATTTCGGTCTATATTTCTGGTCAACCATCACATCAATATCACTATCCCATGGTATTATCCCAAAATGCCTTACTGCTCCAATTAACGATCCATATGCTAACATAAATGGTATATCATGGGAATCACAATGTTCTATAAACAATTTCAACATATTCACCAAATCATTACGTATTGAAACTGACATCACTGTTTTTAATTTTGATGCGCGTTTCGGGTCTAATTTGAGTTTGCCCGTTCTCATTCTCTCTGTCCAAGATGGAATTCTACCGGTGCAGTATGTCATGCTCGCGTCCATACGTTTCCAATTGCGACAAGTTTCACTTTCATTTACTTGTTTATCTCCTTGTTCTTTAGCATGCGAATAAGCATGCGTCCAGTGAACATATACAAACACGCATACAATTAACACGAACATACATGTACATTTATAGATATTTATGAAACATTGGAAAAATTTAATAAACGAACGTGACAAAGCCGTAAGCATCAACATTGTTCCCTGTAGTATAGATTCTTACCATCTGAAGTTGAATTTCGCCTGTTGTGTGGATTTATATGAGATCTTGTCAATCTGTTTCTAATTTAAATGAAACACTTCTAATAGCAAATAAATTGGTCCCATGTGTTCAATTTTCTTGATGCCAAATGTTCATTATTGTAAAATTGCATTGTTTTAACAGACCTATACTGAAATCTATACGAGAATATGTTTAGTCTTCGGTCACTTCGTTTAAAACTTTTAAATAAAATAGTCAAAAATGGAGAAAATATTATTTCGTACTATCTTGTAGTCAAGTAGCGGTGAAATTACGATATATTTCTCGACGTATTGTATCTTCGTCCTTCTAAGGTAACTATGCTTTAAAAGTTGAGAAAAGACGTCATTCGACAAACTTGCGTTGTATGATCAAGAAACTGAATGCACAATGCTAAAGAGAAATAAACACATTATATGCACGAACGTGCATGTTTTTAGGGGCATGCAGGTTGTTGTTATTTGCTCCCAGTTTATTCTGACACCCAGTTAGATCCATAGACCTGCCGTTTTCGGGACAGAATCAATTAGCGACAGAGTAGTTATTAGTAAAGCAGGCCATAACTTTTTTAAAGTAACATATCATATAGCCACTTGAATTTACGCAATAAGTGTACCCCCCCCCCCCACCACCGATCCCGAGGAAATAGAGGAAAAATCACAAATAACAGACAGAAAAGTTGAGGATTTTTTATTGTGATGACTTGTATAAGACAGTGTTCGAATATTTAACTAAGCCGGAACAAAGAAAGCAGAAGCTGATCTCGAAGCAAAACAGAAAAACAGAAACAATCCCCAGCCACATACATTGTAATGGGTTTATGAAGAAATGACCATAAACTCTGAAATGCCTTTGACCGCCGTGTTGAAATTGTTACGTCACGCTAATTGTAGCCTGACGTTATTACAAATAAGTTAAATATTGGCGTGACGTAACAGTTTCAACAACGTTATTTATGATGTCCGAACTTTAATATATTGCAATTTTGTGAAAAATAATGCGCGATGACATATTAATTTTATATTTTATGGTTGCTTGTTAAAATCTCCACAATATCAACATGCGATTCATAAGTTGATTGAATCTTCTTCCGTTTACCAAAAGTACACTGAAATATAATTGGGGGTCAAAATTACGGGTGAAAAAACGGACGTATGTTTAGTACTTAAAGTTCCGCCAGGAAAACAATGACGGCAAAACCCCATTAAAACTTATATCAGCTTATTTAAAAGAAAGAGAGCTTGACGTTGATGTATCTGAAATTAAAATAGCGGTATGTTTGAACCAATTTCATATGTAAAACGTTGGTTTTACACCGCTGACATCCATCGCTAGGAAACGGGTCGGAAAACATAAAAAATAAAACGAACAAAAATCAAAGAACATGCTATACTACCATTGTGCAAAATTTCAGAACAATCGGAGAAAAGTCGATTTTTGACCCATGACGTCGGGGAAAGGTCGCATACTACCTTAATATAGTAACTTGTTCTATAGTTAGGTGTTACACGTTTACAGTTTGTATTAAATAAGGTTTACACATAGTTTTAAAAGTTGTCATGTTTTATATTCAAGTTTAAGTGTGTCAGTCTACGCAGGGACCATTGCATGTTTTGTGGGAAGCTTAATATACTAAAAATTATCGTATTGTTTAAATGAAATCACAATGTACTCTATAGGAAAATAATTTGCTTTCGAGAAGATTTATGTCATTACACAACATTTGGATTTGAAAGCCCCTCATCCCTAACATTGCTGCTTGGAAAACTCAAGACATCATAGTACGCCAAAACTAAACACTGTGCATATGTACTTCATATTAAGATATGTAATGTTCTACGTCACAACATTGATCATTTTTTTACAACTGTAATGTTCTATATCGCATTAAACATTATAGTTTTAATAAATTTCGGAAAATAACGTTCTACCTCCAAAGTTTTTTTTTCATTTTTGGAGTAATTGGTGGGAATAAAATGTTCGAAATCCTTCGTTTCCGATACTCCGAGATGTAAAATAAAATATTTAGTTTTTAAATTTTCAAAATCGGGCGTAACAGAAAAAAGTTATTCAAAGATGAATCTTTAAATCGGTTTTTCTCGAAAAGTACAAATTGGCACTTAGAACAAAACAGATCTCAAGCGACGAAATGTAAATCTGTGAAACTGAATAAAAACAATGCTAACCACATACACCACATATAAACATATAAGTTCCGAGTTTCGCAAATAGTTCGAAGCAAAGAATTATAATTACATTTTATATGAAACCTAGAATGGTTTTATGAGTTACTTTCAATGGTCAGTTATTTTCCTGTTCATTTTGAAATAATTGTCATTTTTAATTGTTGTGAATCCGATCTTTTATTATATCAGTTCCCATCACGATGTCATGAAAATACGTTTCACATAATATGTTCAAATGACAGCTACTTGTGTTCGTATGTTATACTTATTAGAGATTGCCCAGCGAGTCTTAAAGTGCTTTCTGACTTGACGGACGAAGTGTTGTAGAATACAAACGGAAACAAACTGTAAAGTTCTTCACATGCAGCTTTGGAAGGAAAGTGACTATGTTCTCTTAGATAATGACAGGATGTCCAATTTGTGTACCAGAGATCCAATACAGCAGTCGTATTGTATGGAATTGGCAGAACAAAATCTTCAAATGGCTGCATTTTGGTTGGAAACAGGTAATCCATGTTGACTTTAAGACCATCTCTGTACGGTATTATAGAATTACCGTCTATGTAGTAGATGAATATATCCAAGTAAAGATTTCGCGTATATCTCATCAATCTAAAATGTAACTCCCGATGTTTATGCATTATATAACCCTTATCGGTCATTGTTGATGATATGTTTTCCAATTTCGGTCTATATTTCTTGTCAACCATCACATCAATATCATGATCCCATGGTATGATCCCAAAATGTCTGACTGCTCCAATTAACGATCCATATGCTAACATAAATGGTATATCATGTGAATCACAATGTGCTACAAATACTCGCAGTAAATTCACTAACTCGTTATGTTTGGAAACCGACATTAGTGTCTTGAATTCTGACTCGCGTTCTGGATCCAATGTAAAATTGCCTTTACTCACTCTTTCTGTCCAAGATGACAGTCTGCCTTTGCAGTCCTTTATTTCTGCGTCCATACGTTTCCAAATGCGACATGTTTCACTGTCTCTGCTTTTGGTATCTGTTGTTATTTCAGTCCATAAATTAACATACACCAACACGCATATGACAATGACAAATATATACAACTTTAAGAAACGACCGAAACTACGATATAAACGTGCATTGAACACATTGCTGTAAGCGGCAGGTATTCCCATCGTTAAGCTTGTGTTCGAAGAATCGAGACAGACAACTAACAACTTGCGTAAATCTACCTCATGCTTATATATTCGTTTTGCCAATATAGTCATATTGACTTGTCCCATTGTGTAATGATTGTTATAATCCTGTCTGTCTGTAGCATGTGTTTATCATTGTTTATTATCATCAGTTGAATAATTGTCGTCAGATCTACTTTAAATGGTAATGGTCGCTGTTTAATCAACGATTTATATGAAGATTTCATTCGTATGTGGAGATGTTTTCGGCTCCTTGTAAATGGATAAGTACATTTTTACTGGTTAGAATAAATTTCAGGAACACTGGTTAGTTAGGTGAACCGACAGGCGTAAAAAATGAAGAATTGCTTTATATCCACTACAAACAAAGCTGGCTTTCAAACATTGTTATCCTAAGTAGTTGGTATATCAACTGAAGAAATATGGATAATTTGACAAGCATTTTCTTTTAATAATGTATACGCTTTCAAGGAAACAATGGCTGACCATTGATATAACGTGGCGGATACGTTTTCAAAAGTCTTTACCACCCATTTCATTTTAGGACCGCTCCTGAAAGGATACTATAAGATAGTATAAGGCTATAAAAGTTGTGTGTTCTATTGTGTTTCACAAGTTGAGTATGTTAAAGTAATATTGTGTACATTTAAGATCGGTCAATATAAATTTTGTATTTTGTAGAAACGGTTATTCCATTGTAGCTCCTTAATTGTAATTATTATAAGGTATTTTTACATTTCTGTTCTTCAGTGCATTTTATTACCCTTCACTTTTTTCGTAACGCTAATTTTCCATAGTTAAACACGGACTATATTTTACTGTAACGTTCATGGAACCACGTGAGGGAACATCTTTTTGAACTTCTGGAAGTCCTAAAATGCATGAAGAAGTGAGGGCAACTTATGTTGATATTATTTGTCTGTAGTTTCATATGTACCCTCTCATGTAACTACTTCACAGGATACTTTTATTTTTTCTCTATATAATTCTGAAATGGCGGCCATCTTGGAAGCCATTTTGAATGCTCCTATGGTAACAAAGGAATCATAATATTTTGTTGTGATATAAGACAATAACAATGCTTCATTACAACATGAATAATTGTTATCTATGATGTCATTTGTTAGCACAATAGAAAACAATTGGTGGTGATATGGTTATTTTTAAGTGAATTTGACCTTTTGACCTGGTCTGTGACCTTGAGGTTGAACTTCTGGAAGTCCTAAAATGCATGAGGAAATGAGGGCAACTTATGTTAATATTATTTGTCTGTAGTTTTATATGTACCCTCTCATGTAACTATTGACCAGGATATCTTATTTTTTTCTCTATATATAATTCTGAAATGGCGGCCATCTTGGAAGCCATTTTGAATGCTCATATGGTAACAAAGGAATGATAATATTTTGTTATGATATAAGACAATAACAATGCTTCATCATAACATGAATAATTGTTATCTATAATATCATTTGTTAGCATAATAGAAAACAATTGGTGGTGATAGGGTTATTTTTAAGTGAATTTGACCTTTTGACCTAGTCTGTGACCTTGAGGTTGACCTGCTGGAAGTCATAAAATGCACGATGAAATGAAGACATCTTATGTTGATATTATTTGTATGTATTTTTATGTGTGCCCTCTCATGTAACTGTTTTACAGGATAATTTTTTTTTTCTATATAATTCTAAAATGGCGGCCATCTTGGAAGCCATTTTAATTGCTCCTATGGTAACCAAGGAATGATAATATTTTGTTATGATATAGGGCTATAACGATGTTTCATTTCAACATGAATGATTGTTATCTATTATGTCATTTCTTAGCATAATAGAAAACAATTGGTGGTGATATGGTTATTTTTTAGTCAATTTGACATTTTGACCTGGTCTGTGACCTTGGGTTTGACCTTCAGAAAATCGTATAATGCATGATGAAATGAGTACAACATATGTTTATCTTATTTGCCTATAGTTTAAAGTGTACCCTCTCATGAAATTATTTTACAGGGTATTTTCATTTTTTCTTTCTATATAACCGAAATGGCGGCCATCTTGGACGCCATCAGGGATTTCTTGGCTCGCCGCCAGAATTTCAAATGCCTGCCGGGCTTTGGTAAAACTTCAAACCTTCCCGAACATTTTGATATATGACACGCCTTGTTACTTTTTGGGTCCACGTTATTCGTTAACTAGGCCTCTTTTGAGACATTTTTCCTCTACTAAAGGTAGTTGTCATAAATGACAAAAAAGAGAAAACTGTCGGCAGAGAAAGGCTTTGTTTTCATGTCAAAATACCTTTAGTAAGCAGTATAATCCCAATACATGTCATGGTAGTATTTAGGATGAAAGAGAGTGATGTGATACCGTCCCTTTTAAATTTGTGTATCACAAAAAAAATATACGAATCAAAAAGGTGTGGAGACACCACGTGATAGTATAATCGGTGCCATGTTGACAATGTGTTGAGATTCTGTTGTTTGTATTTGTAATTTGTCAAACACAGGAAATCTAAATGTAAGTAGAAAAACTTGATACATATTTTCCATATTAGAACAAACCTTATCATATTTATTACCGCACGGTTACATAAGCTGCATGGCTTAGAAATATTTTACTTTTATATATTTACACAAATTTCGAACAAGGTTATTCGGACAAAATATTACGATGATGTCAATACTGTGATGATGCTGAAATAATACTGTGTATACACTCTTCTCCTTGAATATTGTGACAATATATTACTAAGTAATATAATTTAAAAGCATTCATGTCGTTGAAATTTAGTACTCAAAGTTACCAACACGATATGATGCATGTTTATTTACATTGGTATGAGAACGATATTTTATGACATTGGGGTGTGCGTTCTGAACAAACATTGACCGTGTGAACTAGTCTTGACTAAACATAAATGATTGTACCTTATCTACACTGTGGTTTTAAAACGATACAGAAATGCACAGGTTTTGTCAGTTGATGGTAGCAACGATTCTAGATGCTTGTAGAATATGATTCGCAATAGAGGAATGTTTAGCTAAAACACGACTATGAAACTCCCCTTTTCTATCACCTATCTCTTCAAGAAAGATCTACGGCATACGGCACAATTTCAAAGGGATATAGTCAACATTTACCAAAAATACAAATTCCGTTTGTACAATAATGAAGCGCGTTAGATATTCTTTTGATGAAACTATAAGACTATTAGTACATGAAGATTATTCTGTAGATGTGATGGAACATGTTAATACAACTTAAGTAAAGGAGAATAATGGGAATGTCCAACAAGAACATATATGTACATGAAAATATGAGTCATTGCTCGGGTACAGATTATTCGTTATAAACAATACAGACACTTATAAGCAAACTGAAAATGTGATAAACACTGACAATTTAGACAACGGTATGTTCTGATCAGTTCTGTGATAATATTCTCTTTATAGGTCTATATTATATACCAAACAGCTGATGAGAATAACAATAACAAGTTCGATGAAAACAGTACTGTGAAAATACTGTTTACATTTTAGAACTAAATAAAACAATAGAAGATACTTTGGAGGTTAACACTGCAGTTAACATTGTCACTGAAGACAAATGATATGCCATTGATCAAAATTATGGCCGGGTGATCGTTCAAATGATTAAACAAATAAATGATATAGTCAGAGAATTAAACTCTTTAGAAAAGCAGTAAAGGGAAACTTTAGAGCCAGACCAAGCAGAATATACCATTGGTTAACTATCATTAGATATAAGCAAATCATCCAGTATTGTAAATATTATTGAGGATAGTAAAAGACTCCTAAACAAAGACGATCAAAGCGATGATGTTGAGAATGGCACGAAATATACAGTATTGTCGATGAATCGGTGAAAGTCTGCCCTAGGAGTCTACAAGCATTAACAACGATGATGATGATTCAGAATGAATCAATATAAGTTTTACATAGTATAGTTTTAATATAGTAACTTGTTCTATAGTAAGGTGTTACACGTTTACAGTTTGCATTAAATAAGGTTTACACATAGTTTTAAAAGTTGTCATGTTTTATATTAAAGTTTAAGTGTGTCAGTCTACGCAGGGACCATTGCATGTTTTGTGGGAAGCTTAATATACTAAAAATTATCGTATTGTTTAAATGAAATCACAATGTACTCTATAGGAAAATAATTTGCTTTCGAGAAGATTTATGTCATTACACAACATTTGGATTTGAAAGCCCCTCATCCCTAACATTGCTGCTTGGAAAACTCAAGACATCACAGTACGCCAAAACTAAACACTGTGCATATGTACTTCATATTAAGATATGTAATGTTCTACGTCACAACATTGATCATTTTTTTACAACTGTAATGTTCTATATCGCATTAAACATTACAGTTTTAATAACTTTCGGAAAATAACGTTCTACCTCCAAAGGTTTTTTTTCATTTTTGGGAATAAAATGTTCGAAATCCTTCGTTTCCGATACTCCGAGATGTAAAATAAAATATTTAGTTTTTAAATTTTCAAAATCGGGCGTAACAGAAAAAAGTTATTCAAAGATGAATCTTTAAATCGGTTTTTCTCGAAAAGTACAAATTGGCACTTAGAACAAAACAGATCTCAAGCGACGAAATGTAAATCTGTGAAACTGAATAAAAACAATGCTAACCACATACGCCACCTATAAACATATAAGATCAGAGTTTCGCAAATAGTTCGAAGTAAATAATTATAATGACATTTTATATGAAACCTATAATGGTTTTATGAGTTACTTTCAATGGTCAGTTATTTTCCTGTTCATTTTGAAATAATTGTCATTTTTAATTGTTGTGAATCCGATCTTTTATTATATCAGTTCCCATCACGATGTCATGAAAATACATTTCACATAATATGTTCAAATGACAGCTACTTGTGTTCGTATGTTATACTTATTAGAGATTGCCCAGCGAGTCTTAAAGTGCTTTCTGACTTGACGGACGAAGTGTTGTAGAAAACAAACGGAAACATACTGTAAAGTTCTTCACATGCAGCTTTGGAAGGAAAGTGACTATGTTCTCTTAGATAATGACAGGATGTCCAATTTGTGTACCAGAGATCCAATACAGCAGTCGTATTGTATGGAATTGGCAGAACAAAATCTTCAAATGGCTGCATTTTGGTTGGAAACAGGTAATCCATGTTGACTTTAAGACCATCTCTGTACGGTATTATAGAATTACCGTCTATGTAGTAGATGAATATATCCAAGTAAAGATTTCGCGTATATCTCATCAATCTAAAATGTAACTCCCGATGTTTATGCATTATATAACCCTTATCGGTCATTGTTGATGATATGTTTTCCAATTTCGGTCTATATTTCTTGTCAACCATCACATCAATATCATGATCCCATGGTATGATCCCAAAATGTCTGACTGCTCCAATTAACGATCCATATGCTAACATAAATGGTATATCATGTGAATCACAATGTGCTACAAATACTCGCAGTAAATTCACTAACTCATTATGTTTGGAAACCGACATTAGTGTCTTGAATTCTGACTCGCGTTCTGGATCCAATGTAAAATTGCCTTTACTCACTCTTTCTGTCCAAGATGGAAGTCTGCCTTTGCAGTCTTTTATTTTTGCATCCATACGTTTCCAAATGCGACATGTTTCACTGTCTCTGCTTTTGGTATCTGTTGTTATTTCAGTCCATAAATTAACATACACCAACACGCATATGACAATGACAAATATATACAACTTTAAGAAACGACCGAAACTACGATATAAACGTGCATTGAACACATTTCTGTAAGCGGCAGGTCTTCCCATCGTTAAGCTTGTGTTCGAAGAATCGAGACAGACAACTAACAACTTGCGTAAATCTACCTCATGCTTATATATTCGTTTTGCCAATATGGTCATATTGACTTGTCCCATTGTGAAATGATTTTTATAATCCTGTCTGTCTGTAGCATGTGTTTATCATTGTTTATTATCATCAGTTGAATAATTGTCGTCAGATCTACTTTAAATTGTAATGGTCGCTGTTTAATCAACGATCTATATGAAGATAATGTCCATTTCATTCGTATGTGGAGATGTTGTCGGCTCCTTGTAAATGGATAAGTACATTTTTACTGGTTAGAATAAATTTCAGGAACACTGGTTAGTTAGGTGAACCGACAGGCGTAAAAAATGAAGAATTGCTTTATATCCACTACAAACAAAGCTGGCTTTCTAACATTGTTATCCTAAGTAGTTGGTATATCAACTGAAGAAATATGGATAATTTGACAAGCATTTTCTTCTAATAATTTATACGCTTTCGAGGAAACAATGGCTGACCATTGATATAACGTGGCAGTTACGTGTTCATAAGTCGTTACCGCCCATTTCATTTTAGGACCGCTCCCGAAAAGAAACTATAAGTTCGTATAAGTCTATAAAAGTTGTGTGTTCTATTGTGTTTCACAAATTGAGTACGTTAAAGTAATATTGTCTACATTTAAGATATGTCGAGGTAAATTTTGTATTTTGTAAAAACGGTTATTCTATTGTAGCTCCTTAATTGTAATTATTATAAAGTATTTGTACATTTCTGTTCTTCAGTGCATTTCATTACCCTTCACTTTTTTCGTAACGCTAATTTTCCATAGTCAAACACGGACTATATTTTACTGTAACGTTCATGGTATCACGTGACGGAACAGCATTTTCTTATATGTCACAGGATGATAGTAAATGTTTAACAGTATTTTCTTATATGTCACAGGATGATAGTAAATGTTTAACAGTATTTTCTTATATGTCACAGGGTGATAGTAAATTTGTAACAGCATTTTCTTATATGGCACAGGATGATAGTAAATGTTTAACAGTATTTTCTTATATGTCACAGGATGATAGTAAATGTTTAACAGTATTTTCTTATATGTCACAGGATGATAGTAAATTTGTAACAGTATTTTCTTATATGTCACAGGATGATAGTAAATGTTTAACAGTATTTTCTTATATGTCACACGATGAAAGTAAATTTGTAACAGTATTTTCTTATATGTCACAGGATGATAGTAAATGTTTAACAGTATTTTCTTATATGTCACACGATGATAGTAAATTTGTAACAGTATTTTCTTATATGTCACACGATGATAGTAAATTTGTAACAGTATTTTCTTATATGTCACAGGATGATAGTAAATGTTTAACAGTATTTTCTTATATGTCACAGGGTGATAGTAAATTTGTAACAGTATTTTCTTATATGTCACAGGATGATAGTAAATGTTTAACAGTATTTTCTTATATGTCACACGATGAAAGTAAATTTGTAACAGTATTTTCTTATATGTCACAGGATGATAGTAAATGTTTAACAGTATTTTCTTATATGTCACACGATGAAAGTAAATTTGTAACAGTATTTTCTTATATGTCACAGGATGATAGTAAATGTTTAACAGTATTTTCTTATATGTCACACGATGATAGTAAATTTGTAACAGTATTTTCTTATATGTCACACGATGATAGTAAATTTGTAACAGTATTTTCTTATATGTCACAGGATGATAGTAAATGTTTAACAGTATTTTCTTATATGTCACAGGGTGATAGTAAATTTGTAACAGTATTTTCTTATATGTCACAGGATGATAGTAAATGTTTAACAGTATTTTCTTATATGTCACACGATGAAAGTAAATTTGTAACAGTATTTTCTTATATGTCACAGGATGATAGTAAATGTTTAACAGTATTTTCTTATATGTCACACGATGATAGTAAATTTGTAACAGTATTTTCTTATATGTCACACGATGATAGTAAATTTGTAACAGTATTTTCTTATATGTCACAGGATGATAGTAAATGTTTAACAGTATTTTCTTATATGTCACAGGATGATAGTAAATTTGTAACAGTATTTTCGTATATGTCACAGGATGATAGTAAATGTTTAACAGTATTTTCTTATAAGTCACAGGATGATAGTAAATGTTTAACAGTATTTTCTTATATGTCACAGGATGATAGTAAATTTGTAACAGTATTTTCTTATATGTCACAGGATGATAGTAAATGTTTAACAGTATTTTCTTATATGTCACAGGATGATAGTAAATTTGTAACAGTATTTTCTTATATGTCACAGGATGATAGTAAATGTTTAACAGTATTTTCTTATATGTCACAGGATGATAGTAAATGTTTAACAGTATTTTCTTATATGTCACAGGATGATAGTAAATTTGTAACAGTATTTTCTTATATGTCACAGGATTATAGTAAATGTTTAACAGTATTTTCTTATATGTCACAGGATGATAGTAAATGTTTAACAGTATTTTCTTATATGTCACAGAGTGATAGTAAATTTGTAACAGTATTTTCTTATATGTCACAGAGTGATAGTAAATGTTTAACAGTATTTTCTTATATGTCACACGATGATAGTAAATTTGTAACAGTATTTTCTTATATGTCACAGGATGATAGTAAATGTTTAACAGTATTTTCTTATATGTCACAGAGTGATAGTAAATTTGTAACAGTATGTTCTTATATGTCACAGGATGATAGTAAATGTTTAACAGCATTTTCTTATAAGTCACAGGATGATAGTAAATGTTTAACAGTATTTTCTTATATGTCACAGGATGATAGTAAATGTTTAACAGTATTTTCTTATATGTCACAGGATGATAGTAAATTTGTAACAGTATTTTCTTATATGTCACAGGATGATAGTAAATGTTTAACAGTATTTTCTTATAAGTCACAGGATGATAGTAAATGTTTAACAGTATTTTCTTATATGTCACAGGATGATAGTAAATGTTTAACAGTATTTTCTTATTAGTCACAGAATGATAGTAAATGTTTAACAGTATTTTCTTATATGTCACAGGATGATAGTAAATGTTTAACAGTATTTTCTTATATGTCACAGGATGATAGTAAATGTTTAACAGCATTTTCTTATAAGTCACAGGATGATAGTAAATGTTTAACAGTATTTTCTTATATGTCACAGGATGATAGTAAATGTTTAACAGTATTTTCTTATATGTCACAGGATGATAGTAAATGTTTAACAGTATTTTCTTATATGTCACAGGATGATAGTAAATGTTTAACAGTATTTTCTTATATGTCACAGGATGATAGTAAATTTGTAACAGTATTTTCTTATATGTCACAGGATGATTGTAAATGTTTAACAGTATTTTCTTATATATCACAGGATGATAGTAAATGTTTAACAGTTTTTTCTTATATTTCACAGGATGATAGTAAATGTTTAACAGTATTTTCTTATATGTCACAGGATGATAGTAAATGTTTAACAGTATTTTCTTATATGTTACGGGATGATAGTAAATGTTTAACAGTATTTTCTATTATGTCACAGGATGATAGTAAATGTTTAACAGTATTTTCTATTATGTCACAGGATGATAGTAAATGTTTAACAGTATTTTCTTATATGTCACAGGATGATAGTAAATGTTTAACAGTATTTTCTATTATGTCACAGGATGATAGTAAATGTTTAACAGTATTTTCTTATATGTCACAGGATGATAGTAAATGTTTAACAGTTTTTTCTTATATGTCACAGGATGATAGTAAATGTTTAACAGTATTTTCTTATATGTCACAGGATGATAGTAAATGTTTAACAGTATTTTCTATTATGTCACAGGATGATAGTAAATGTTTAACAGTATTTTCTATTATGTCACAGGATGATAGTAAATGTTTAACAGTATTTTCTTATATGTCACAGGGTGATAGTAAATTTGTAACAGTATTTTCTTATATGTCACAGGATGATAGTAAATGTTTAACAGTATTTTCTTATATGTCACACGATGATAGTAAATTTGTAACAGTATTTTCTTATATGTCACAGGATGATAGTAAATGTTTAACAGTATTTTCTTATATGTCACAGGATGATAGTAAATGTTTAACAGTATTTTCTTATATATCACAGGATGATAGTAAATTTGTAACAGTATTTTCTTACATGTCACAGGATGATAGTAAATATTTAACAGTATTTTCTTATATTTCACAGGATGACAGTAAATGTTTAACAGTATTTTCTTATATGTCACAGGATGACAGTAAATGTTTAACAGTATTTTCTTATATGTCACAGGATGATAGTAAATTTGTAACAGTATTTTCTTATATGATAGATAGATAAGTCTTTTTTTTTTATTTATGCCGATGGCACATCATCATGATGCATATATTTACATACATGCTATTATACGTGGACAGTAAATGAATAACATTAACAAACAATCCCTGATTCTCGCACACACATTCACACACACCTACACACATGCATACCCCATCACCCTTAAAATATCAAATAGCATACAAGAGTAAATAAATACATAAACGGAGAAAGAACATACATAATGCTTAGCAAATAGACAAATAATATTAGAAAGACATTTTGTATCGACAAGTATAATGGAAAGGATGTATAAAAAAATAAACTCAATATTGTGTATCAAATGCAATTATACGCATTTTTGACGCTTGCAATATATAATTACTTAATTTTAATAATATATTTTTATTGTTACTATTCAAAAGGTCTAAAAATTTAGCCATGCTAGGATTGTTATAATAATAACGTGGAATTTATTTTTTACGTAAATTTTCATATTTGCTACATATGATAATAAAATGAAATTCGTCCTCAATGTCTTGTTTTGAACAGAGAATACATTTACGTTCATGCCTCTCTTTTCTATTTCTACCATATCTTTGGCTTTAAAATAAATAGATTATGAGCTCCAATTCTATTTTTTGTAATACATGAACGTAGTTTAAAAGAGAACAATTTTGACATATAATGAAGAATATTGAAATCAACATTAACAAACATATATAAAATACTCAACGTATAATTAGTAGAAACATCGGAATACCATTTTTGCACGAAACAATCGATAACTGTTTTCTTGAATAATTGTATAAAATGATTAATTTGGACACTATGTGGGTTTTCAAAAACATATGTAAATCCATACTCGTCTAATAATGTTTTCACATTAGTTACCCAATTGTTGGATCCATTTAAGTGATGATAAAAAGCATCAAGATAAACAGTGTGAAATAAAGTGTTTTTAGAACAAATCAACTTAAACCAGTACTTCAAAATATATACATAACGCGAAACATATAACGGGTACCTACCTAACTCTCCATAAATGGCCGAGTTACTTGCTGTTTGTTTAACACCTAACAAAGATTTACAGTATTGTAAATGTATTCTTTCTAGATCTTTAGATTTGGTAAACCCCCATATTGTACACCCATAATTTAAAATAGAGCCAACAAATTAATCAAATAATTGCATAAGCTACATGAGGTTGTACATCAAATTTTTTAACATTGTTTAAACCCAGCAAACACAGTAACGTTGTGACAACGTTGCGACAACGTTTTGCATAACGTTGTGACAACGTTTGGAATAACGTGGCGACAACGTTAAAGTGTGGAGTCGTGTAAACGTTGCGGCAACGTTGTGGCACAACGTTGTGAAACAACCAAACCACAACCAAACCAAAACCTTCTGTTAAAAGCTCAGTGGTAAATTGGTTGCACTTCGGTGCCAGCAATGCGAGTTCGATTCACAGTCGTCACAGTTGCTGACATTCAGTGCTGGGTGATATCCTAACTTGGTTTTGTTCACAGCAGTATTAGCTTCGACTGGGTGCATTGGAGCTAATGAACCCTGCCATATGCTCAGTTGGAAATCTTTCCATCCACTCCAGGTATAGGCTTTTTTAGATAACTGTAAATTACTTAATATCTGTGAGGTCTTATTTTCGTGAATTTTTATCACAACTTTCGCGAGATCTTGAAATTGCAATGAAGCTTATTTAAACTTTAAGTAAGTAATGCTGTTTATATTTTACCAAATTTTTTATTCGAGACATTAGCCATTCACGAAAATAAAACCCACAGGTATATTTGTCAATTTACAGTATCTAAACAAATACACATTTACCTTTGAAAACACTTGGTTTAAAAATTTAAGCAAATCAAAGTAATATTACTAATACAAATATTTAATTCAATGTCAAATCATATAGTTACGGGAATACCTAAACCAAGAAATATGCATTTTACAAAAAAGCCATAATTGAGACAAAATGCAAGGCAAACAATAGAACATTGAACTGAATTTTATGATGGCAAGTGTTCTGAGTTTCAAACAAAAACTTGATTAATAATTCAAGCAAAACAATAGTTATGTACCCTACTTTCCCTACAGAGTCATCTTAATATGGTAAACCAGTAATCCATGTTTCAAAACAATAGTTTTTAATCGATACTTTAAGAAAACAACAGCACCACAAGCAGTACCAACTCTTGTTTGTTAAGGGCAATAAGTGCTGCCATTCCTTTCGTTCATTTAAAGATTTTCTTCAGGTCTAAATCAATTTTGAAGTAAATTTTCAGAAAAAGATAAACAAGAGGGCCAAGATGGCCCTATATCGCTCACATGTCAATCACTGCTCACTCATTAAAACATTGTTTTGAACCAGTGACCTAGTTTTTGACCCCAGATGACCCATGTTAGAACTTGTCTTACATATGAATAAGACAAACATTCTGACAAAATTTAGTGAAGATCCAATCAAAACCATAAAAACTACAGCATAGACAAGGTTTTCCTAAGATTTGACCTTGTGACCTCGTTTTTGACCCAAGATGCCCTTTGTTCGAATTTGTCTTGCATATCATTAAGACAAACATTCTGACAAGGTTTGGTGAAGATACAATCAAAATTAGACATCTACAGTGTTAATAAGGTTTTCCTAAGATTTGACCTAGTTTTTTACCCTAGGTGACCCATATTTGAACTTGTCCTTAATATTATTAAGCAAACAATCTGACAAGGTTTGGCCAAGATCCAATTATAGCCATGACATTTAGAGCTTTTATAAGATTTTTACCTAAGATTTGACCTGATGACCCAGTTATTGACCCCGGCTGACCCATGTTCCACCTTGACCCACAAATCATTGAGGTAAACATTCTGACAAGGTTTGGTGAAGACCCAATCAAACCTGTGACATCTACAGTGTTAACAAAGTTTGCCTAACCTGGTAACCTAGTTACTGACCCGAGATGACCCATATTTGTACTTGACCGTTATATCATTAAAACAAACAATTTGACAAAGTTTTGTGAAGATCTAATTATAACTGTGAAATCTATAGTGTTAACATGGTTTTTCATAAGATTTGACCTAGCGACATAGTTTTTGACCCAAGATGACCCATGTTCAAACTAGTTCAAGATATTATGAAGCCAAACATTCTGACAAGGTTTCATGATGATCCAATCAAACCAGTGACTTCTAGAGTGATCACAAGGTTTTCCAGCAATTTGCCCTAGTTACCTAGTTTCGGACCCCAAATGGCCCAATATCGATCTCATCCGAGATTTTGTCCATATTAACGTTCTGACCCATTTTTGCTAAAAATGTGACCTCTAGTGTGTTCACAACACAAAGTTTGACGATGCATGATGCCGGACAGAGACTGATCCTAAAAGCTCACCCTGTCACTTTGTGACATGTGAGCTAAAAAGTATAATACAATGTCAAAAATTACATGTATTCACATAGACAATATATTCTATATTATCCCTCCTCCAGAAACGAATGACACCGACCTTGACTTTTTTCACTTTTTGTCTTTTTAAGTGACTTATTTTAGTATGCAGTAAGTATATAACAAATTATACACAAGTGACAGTTTTTAATTATTTTAAACAATCCAAACATTTGTGGCTCACTTCGCCTTTTGTAAAGTTGGTGCAACTCAGTTTAGGATTCCTTTATGTCTTCAATTCCTCCCGGGCCTCCAAATCCTCCTGGACTACAGATTCTGTCAAACTCTTCTGAAATTATTTTAATATAATTCATTTTAAGTATTTCAATGATACAATGATTCTAGGACTAGCACTAATTGATTATTTTGACAACACTTGAACCATCCTGAATCCTGCTGCAAATCTGAATAGAATCAAATTATGCTGAACTTTTTAGCGCACTACAAAGAACAAAGAGGTAAAGCAAAAGATTATAAAAGCTTAAAGAAAATTGATATTTTTAAATGAACTAGTAACCACAGTCAGTTTGACCTTCAAACAAGAACTGTTTAATGTTGTAAATTAAGATTTTATTTTTCCATAAGCAGTAACACTAACCGTTTTTCCTGACTTTAGCCCAGAAAAGAAAATCAAAAGAATAGTAAATATACCTTAAATTTCAATCCACCTTTGGTGAATGTCACATGTTTCAAAAAGCTTCCTTTTGGCTGTCTTGTGAGTTTTCATGAGTGCATCTGCAAAAAAGAATTGATGGTATGTTTGTATTTAAAAAGAAAATTTGAATGTGCAAAAATTTGTCCCCATGTTAGTTTTAGTTTAGGTATGCTTTGTGCACATGTGTGGATGTTCCTGATTTGTACACTTGTTTCTTCAAAACTTTAAATTCTACTAATTAAACCACAAACAGGATTAAGAACTATCCGAAACAGCTATTTGAAATAGATTCTGAATCTGAATTTTAGCTTGAAAATGTTTTAGATAAAACTACAAATTATGAGACTGAAAAAATGGATTGAGAATATACGGCCAACTTTTCTTATCTTAATTTTCTTTAAAAAATACTTAAATCAGTCATGCTGATTTAAATAATCAATATTAATTTTGAAAATGTTTTTTTTTTCAATTACCAAATTACCTACCATTTTTTCTTAACAACAACAAACAAACAAGAAACTTACTTCATACTTAAACAGTATAAAGGACAACTTACTTAATATTGATTTGCATATAGCCAGTTCTTCCAATCTCTTCTTCCCTGAGAATCCCTTTCTTTCCTTTACTGACCAAACCCTGTGAAGCTCATCACTAAACGACATGTGGTGTCAACATCTTTGACATCTAATGTACTATATCATTCATGCTGTAATTTGTAAAAGGGAAACAAAATGATTGTTAAAACAATGGTAAAAATGTAGGTCTAACATGTTCTAAAGCAATCATATTCCACATGAGTTGGTTTCATTATGATTAATACACGAGAGAAGATTGACAAAAAAGCATGATTCAATAGCTTTCGGCTTGGTTAGTTAAATCAGTTAAAGGGCAACGCAATGTTAGCCTTTCGGGCATTTAATTGTGTAGAACTATTAGATTGATGATGATTACTGTACTTTATTTTTAAAAAATCCATCTTATAACAAAAATATTAGTTATTTAATATTGGCATTTAGCGATTTAGCGATTCTCCATATGCGCCGCCATTTTGAAAGAGTAGTCACGTGTTGTGACGTCGTACTGCTAATCGACAGTATACAGTACTGAGACGAATGCACATTCTTACGGTGTACGCTACTATTATTTGTATTGATTTATTACAATAATTGTCGACACTTAATAAAAAATTAATGATACTTTAATTTGATTATACAATCTGAAGTATAATAAATGCTGAAACTAATATGTAGTACCGGTCGTATACTTAGCTACACCAAGGACTTGTATAGATATAAATACGTATATACAGCTAGGGATGCTATATAAATATAATATGTAATATAGCATCCCTGGTATATATAAGTCTTTGGCTTCACAATGGAGGGACACTGGTGACAGTTCATACTAATATTATGATATCAAAATCTTTCGCTCATATGCCTTTCGATGTACAAAACAAATAAACATACCCAGTTCGCCTTTCGTAATCCATTCACTGAAATACTATATCACTATTCACACCACTACAACACAAGAAGTAAACTCAGCACGCAATGTATTTTTGCACCAACTGGTGTGAAGTATTATTGTTAGGATCCGATTTGTAACTATATTGATCTTCCATTTTAAGCCCAGTTAATTGCAACATTACTGAATGTATAATACTATAGTCAAGTCAAGTCAAATATTTTATTGGCTTTTAACTTTAACAGTTCATCGCCAAATGAATTAAATTATTTACATTTACATTGGCGGTACAATGATCTTATAAATAATGATAATACATGTACAATGAAAAGCATATATACTTGATTATGTGAAAAAGCAATATCATATACAATAATAAACAGAACATATTTTATTTAAACTTATACAAAGTACATCGTCTGGTTTGCATACATTTATAATATGTACAGATAAACAGTAATGCCTAAGGTATCAAAATTACCCTCATATGCACTATAAGTTTACATATTATTGGAAAATTGCAGAATGCTGTGATATAAATCCTAATGCAATTTAATATACATAAATCTCACCATAAAGGTGGCACTGTTCAACAAGTTGAATTTATTTTACACACACCGCCATTTTACCATCATTGCGATCATACGTCACGCGCACCTGCTAATGCATGGTTTGATGGCGGCGCACAGTACTCTTTCAGATATCCTATTTTCTACGATTTTCCGCAAAATATCTTCAATGTGAGTTTTTTAACGCTTAAATGAGTTATTTCGCTCGGAACAGTAAGAAATAATTGTTTTAATGGGATTTGTTCATTTTTAGGGTTGCGTTGCCCTTTAACTATGTTTGACAAACTAAGTTTTGTCATGCAAGTCTAGGTATCTATTATCCATATGCATTTGTACCACCTCTCCTGTCCTACTTGGTATGAGGATATATTAAGGTATAAGCCACCTCTCAATGGAAATAGGTCGGATGATTGATAAACAAAAATAAAAATCAAGGAACAGCTTTCAGACTTGAATTACATGTCGCTTACTATACATGTATATGTATGTTATTAAAAATGATGTAATAAGTGTATCTTCATTATATTAGTCAATCTGAAGCACCATCACTTACTGTTTACTTGGTATATTTTTCTATTTGATGTTGGCGACTCTGAAGATGTGCTTGACTGATCAGGACACGAAGAGCGACACAGCAGCATGTTGCTTTTTTCTGCCTTTTTACTTTTTTTTCCAAAGTGGATAGTTTCCTTCATTGTTTCCGATATGTCCTTTTTTCTTGTCTATAATGAAATATTTTTTCTAGTTTTATCAACATAGATCCATTACAAAAAGAATATTTTGACTATTCTCAGGGCTTTTTTTTCCTTCTATAGCAGGGGCCATTAAATTCTTTAAAATCAAAGTGTTCTCTTCCCCTTTTGCAAAAATTATGAGTTATTTTCCCCAAATTTAAGGAAAAAAGCCCCTTCCCCTACCTGTGAAAAAAAGCCGATTCGATTAGAAAATCTGTCATAGAAATGGCAACTTATAACTTAAAAGTCGTTGTGGCAAGCCTTTTTTAACCTGCTAGTCCTATAGTCGGCGCTGTTACAAAGCGCCATTCTCTCACTATCATTTATTTTCATATAAAATACGGTTTTCTTCCAGAACTGACCTTACCCAAGGATTTTGTTTCCGTATTGAATCCCCCCTTGCCCTTGGCAAATTTAACATAAGTTATCAGCTGTCTGATTAAAATTTATTACAATTAATGCATTTTTTATTAGTCTAATGGGATCGACTTATTGAAAATAAGTGAAAGCATACCACATATGTTGTACTGTAATAATAAATAGAGAATGATATTATTAGTTAGTTACAACAACATTTGTTTGTGTCTATGATTATCTTATTTTAAAACTGTTAAACACTCACTTATTTAGTTATTATGATTTTAATCATTTTTATCAAAAATATTTATATTGTTTATTCGTCAGACAATGACAGTCATTATATAAAACACATCTTGATTTAATACATATTTAATTAGATGTTTCATATTTCTATAATACATATGTGGTATGCTTTGCCTATCAAAACTAATGAACTGGTACGCTTAGCCCTGTTACGTTCCGGTAGTGGTACGCTTCGTCCGACATTCTTTAAAACCAAGATTTTGTGGCCAAAACAATAAAAAAATACTTACCTTGTGCGTAATGGCCACGATTTTAATGTAACACACCAGGCACTGGCAGATATGATTCCATTTATCACTTGAAATCCACCAAAAGCTTTTTAAAACTAATGTTGTTTCCAATGTTAGACCACTTCGGCGCGCACGCGTAGCCGTTAATTTCCAACGGTTAATTTCAAGAATCAGGAACGGTATATTCGAATTAACGTTTCTTTAAAGTAAAAAGAAGATACATAGTACCTAAACATACTAAAATATTAAATTCTAATGATGGTATAGTACGTTAAACAACTTAATTTGAAATCAATGAAATAATTACGGAAAAATATCATTCGAATCTATCGCTGCAATGAAAATAGCTTTACATACTACAACAACAAATCTTTAGAAATTATCATCCAATTTTCAGTGATCTATACATAAATACATGAAGATATTATTGTTTGTAACCACGGTAAGTTCTCTTTAATAACCATATTTATTGATCGGGTGATATAATATGTTTGTTGAATGATTTCTGAATGGTCAGATTAAATTTAGATGACCAGTGCAGTGGGTGGGGTAAACCGTAAAATAATATTATTTATTAACAGTCACATTGAGCAGTCTTTGCAATTAAGGTTTGAAATGTGGTTGCCCCAAACAGAAATTTTAGCTGCTTTTGCTTTGATTTATTAATGAAACCAAAATTTTGGTTGTCCGAATAAAAAATTGGTTGTCCTGGACAGGTTAAGATAAGTTTTCTGCATAAAGTATATTGGAGGGCAACCTGTCACAAATTACTAATTCAAAGACTGGTTTCTGTATCTTATAGATGTTTACTTCATTGTCATGCTGAAATTTAAATATTGTATATCTTGTTTCAGTTTTTAACCTGGCGTAGAAGTTGGCACCAGAGGTCAACAACAAGGAAATTCTTGAAGAAGCAGAAGAAAACCTTCTTTCACCAAATTGTGACCAATGAAGAGCTTCGAAATTTTCAGAGAAACCGAGCCTGTTTCTGGGTTGATACATCAGATTTAGAACAAACTCTGCCCAGTCCAGTGGTTAACTACAACATGAACATATCAATAAAGTTGCTCTTACGGCAATAACTATATCCCAAATTTTGCCATAGACTGATAGAGAGAGCTTTCGTCCATTAAGGAAAATACAAACTGATCACTGGGTAAATCTGTGTAATGACACCAAAAGGAAAATGATGCTATGATATTATCAAGGATTGAAGGAGTTTGACCGTTTCATGTATCTGCAAAACAATGCAATTTTGAAAGCAGCTTGAAGTGCCAGTAATTAGTAGGACTAGTAAGAATATTAATTTAAATGAGTGTTATATATCATAATTAATATTATATAGACAATGTCATGATATTTAAGCATATATAAATTATAATGTGCTGCAGATGACTTCATGCTGCGTTTTTCAATGTGATTGTGAGGATATTTTGAATATAACATGTTATGTGCTGCTTAAGAGTATGATGTGCATTTATGAATAAATTCTGTTTAACTTACTTTGACTTTATTTTATTTGATATACATCATAGGATGCATTTATTCATGTATGTAAATAGAGGCATTTTTTCATGCATAAAGCGCCATCTCGCACGCAAAAAAAAACTTATTTTAACCCAAATCTCACTTAAGAATGACGCTTCTGAAGCAAATCTCAACTTTATTGACAGTCTGAAGATATGGCATACATGTATGAATATCATTATATGTATAACACACATGTATGAAAAAACGAATACAACATGTACTTTATAGTCCTGATGTATGTACAGAACACAGGTCTACTTTATCCATTAAAAATAGAGCAACAAACAGTTGAATGTGCTGTTTACTGTCTACAATTAGTGAATTACACATGAAAAAATGTCATTGTGATTGAAATTTGGCAGCACTTAAGCAAAAGGGATTGGATCTTGTTTTTGCAGCAATAAAAACGATGCAGAGTAAATTCATAACCATTTTGAATATTTGAATAGTTTGCACTGAAATTGGCAACGTTGTCAAAACGTTGATATAACGTTACTCTAACAACGTTGCGACTAAAACATTAGTACAACGTTGTGATAACGTTGCTTACTAACGTTTTCACAACGTTACAGCACGGTTGTTACACAACGTTGCAGCCCAACGTTTACACAACGTTGTATCAACGTTGTAAAAATTTCCAGTTTTAGATAACAATGCTGTATGCATTTTTACAGTGTCTGTTCAATACATAAATGCATTGCTTTTATGATACTTTCTCCTACACATTCCAAAACACTGTGTTAAATAGTTGTCAACGTTGCAACAACGTTGTGACAACGTTGTAAAAAAATACAACCAATACACAACTAAAACACAACGTTGTCATAACGTTGTGTGTTTGCTGGGAAAGTATATACAAGGCCTTCTACGTTTTGGATCTTATACATTTTGCGTTTAATACAAAAGAGCCTGTATTATTAAACGTTACCCCTAGATAATTAAAATCATTGACGGTATCTAAAGTTTTACCATTGTACCTCCATACTTCAGTATTTTTTAATTTACCCCTCTTGCGAAATACGATAATTTTTGTTTTATTGGTGTTCACTTCTAGACCCCATTTTCCACAGTATTGATGCAAATTATCAAGGCTTTTTTGTAATTCGTCGGCTGTTTCACCAAATTACCATGTCATCTGCGAATAGCAAAATCATTATACATGTTTCATTGATTGATAATCCACATGAAGAGTCTTTACGCAGGAAAAGTTCAATGTCGTTTAAAAACATAGCAAAAAAACGTTGGTGAATTTGTTTGGCCTTGTCGTAAACCAACAACTATTTCGAAAAAATCTAATAATTTATTGTTATATTTTACGCATGATTTGACAATATCATACATACTCCTAAACATTACAAGTATTCTACCGTCCAATCCCATATTAAATAGTTTGTACCATAATGCATTGCGATATATAGAATCGAAAGCCTTTTTCAGGTCAATGAAAGCACAATACAATCTTTGCTTATTGTTTAAATATTTTTCTATCAAAGAATGTAAAATGTAAATAGCGTCTGTAGTACTGTGATCTTTTCGGAATCCAAACTGCGCATCCGAAAGTAAATTGTATTTCTCATACCATTTTTCAACCCTTGTATTCAATATACTAGAAAACAATTTCCCAAAATTACTTAACAGCGTTATCCCGCGATAATTAGATACATCACATTCGGGTACCTTCTTGTGTAAGGGTATAATAAACCCCTGGGCCCATGTTTCTGGGAAAACACCAGAGTTAAAAACTGTATTGAATAAGTCACAAAGATGCCCAGACAGTATATCACGGGTTTCTATGAAATATTCATTCATGAGATTATCAGCCGGACATGTAGATTTATTCCGCTTGAGTTTCTTGATTGCTAGCTCAACTTCTGAAATACTAATAGGTTCATTAAATTCCGAATATGTTTCATTGTTTACATTAAAATCACTAGAACAATTGAATTGCTCAACAAACTCTAAGTTATTAATGCCGATATCATCGTACATACTAGAACAATATTGCTTAAAATCCTTCCCGGACAACTTAGAATTAGAATCATTTCGCTTCTTCTTAAAAAACTGCCAAAAGTCCCTTGGTGATTTATTGCGTAAATAACTTAATCTTTTCGATAATTGGTAACGATGTTTACGCTTTTTTATCTTAATCATTTGTTTATATTTTCTTTTGGCTTCAAGTAAAGACCGACGATTTTCTTCAGATTTAAAAGAATTAAACATTGATAAAACGCGTTTGTACTCTTTTTGAGCATTTTTGCATTCATGGTCGAACCATTCTTTATTGTCACTGACTCGGGACACCCCATTATTTTCATAAACAGTTTTCATAAATAATGGATCTGCTACGTCACATATGAGCTGACCAAAATCACACACCAAATCGTTTATATGTCTAACATCGGTACAATCACGTGATAATAAATGATTGAATTCAGGTAATTTACCGAATAATAGATGTACGAAATTGTTGTTTAAACTCCGCATTTCATCTAAATGAATTGCGCTTACTGTAATCGCCGTCTGTATTTTGTACGTTTGTTTTACAATGTATTGAGAATGTTAACGGTGCATGGTCGCTATAAATATTGAAGTCATTCACTGAAAAATCACGAATTAAATGAAAGCTGTTTTCATGTGCGATTAAGTAATCAATAATAGTACATACTGTAGTATTATAATATGTGTAAGAACCTTTATTAAAATCACCACCTAAACGACCGTTCACGATTTTCATTGAAGTAGATTTACACAAATCTAATAAATGCATACCTCTAGTATTACATATTGTATCTTTAGAGGCCCTAACAGAGGACACATCTGGACAATAATCATCAGGGTCAATATCACATACACAATTATCATATTCAACATAATCAGCATTTTTACCAGTTCTAGAATTAAAATCGCCAGCAATCATTATACAACCTAATTACTCAAAGTAAAATATGTCTTCTTGCAATACATCAAAAAGATTAACATTATAGAGTTTGGCAGCTGGACTGTCATCAGTCCATAAATAGACACCACCAATATAGATATCAAAATCGAGATTAAAAAAGTTTTTGTCAAGTTTTAACCATACAATACAATCATAATGAGTACGAACAATTGAAACACCATCACTTATACTAGATTTGACGTAGATAACTACACCACCACTGTTTCTTTTAGCCTTTCTATTCTTAAATTTTCTATAGAAGTTATAACATTCAAAATTTGGTAACTTAATTTCACTATTTTGGTCAGTCCAAGATTCACTTAGAAAAATTATATCGTTATCAATAATGGAATCAATGAAGCTTGAATCATTAAGTTTGTTACTTGTCAGACCATTGCAGTTCCAAACTAAAAGTTTAACGTCATTCTCCGCCGTTTCCTATGTCATCTTTACAGGTTTACCATCGATATAGAGAGTGTCGTATGATAACCAGGCTTTTTTGTTCTCGGAAAAAGCTTTCTTCATCTTCGGGATTAATGCTTTCCTTTTAGCGATGACGTCAGCAGGAAATTGTTCATAAATATAATGTCCAGTACCTTTGAGTTCTCTTCTAGATCTTCTAACTATCTCCCTATCCTTAAAGTATGTAAATTTACAGACTATGTTTCTGGTTCCACCACTGTGTTGCTGACATTTTTAGTGTAACCTACAAAGCCATATGTTATTTATATACTACTCTAGTAGATGATCTATTAAGAACGCACTTCCTTTGAAAAATTATAATTTTATAAAGTTAACAAATTGTGATATTGGCCACAGCCACACTATATCTTAAAATTGCCCAAATATGATAAAATACTTCCTGGTATTAAAAAGGTCCCTAAATGATACACACACGAAATTTCTGTCACATTATTCTGCATTTTCTTCGATAGAAGGTAGCCGTAGTACGATATTTAATTGTTTAGAATGGTAAAACTGCCATCGTTTCGGAAAAGCACTCCATAAATGATCGGAACTGCGCACATATCAGTAACGTCACAGGTTTATAGTGTTATAATGCATTACGTCATGGAATCTATCCATCCATTAGTTATCGGAATACTCACGGAAAGTTTACAGCAATCTCCGATCAGGCATTTATTATTACGATACTTTTAATATAAATGTGATTCTTTGAAATTTGACCACTTGAGTTGTCTGTGTTTTTGATGATTCAGCATACTGATATTTTTCAATAAAGCAAATAAACATACATTTGTACATGCTTTTATTTCTACACGATCCAATCGGTTAACATGGTGTAACATTATAAACAGATACATGAACATAGTCAAGTAAAAACACTTCCAAGCCATGCACATACATTAATGTTATAATTGTACAAACCTATCCTCAATAGGAAAATGCAGCTATCCAAGGGGCCAAATATTGTCATTTGCAACTACTTCGATCAAAAACCTGAGGGCCATATGCTATAAAAACATGGTATCTATATTTCTCATCATGTAAGTTGTATTGTAAACTACATTAGTTTTATACTTCTTATTAAAATAATTATAAAGTGAATATACAAAGATATGCGAAAGTGCATTTCGTACAACAACTACATGTACAATATTCGACAATTTGATGCAATAACGTCCGTATACTGTACTTCACAATGTTTTATCAATATTCTAAACACTAGATACTGTTCACCAATTGATGTCACATCAAACATAACAATCATCGGATATTAATGTAGCATCTTGAACATGTTGCATCTTGCTCTTGCGTTCCTCTCAAACGTTATATGGTTATATTTCCATCGCCCAGCAAGTCACTTCCTTTGGCTTGTGTCAAACTGGTTATTCCTGATTGAATAAAAAACATATACTAGTAGCTATTGAAACATATCCGATACTTACAATTTCAAATAATTATGTATGCTAGACTTTTAGTGTTTATTGATACATGTAGGGTTATACAGGAGCAGTCGTGATTTTGGGGAAACAAATTTATGATTCTCAAGTACGCAAAAAAGCTCCTGCTGTGCACCCGTTTTCGCTGCTGTCCACCCTTCTTATTCCCACGCTGTTGTCCACCAAATAACTCAGAAATACGTTATACTAGAAAATACTTTGTTATGTGTACCAAAGGCCTGATTTTAAGCACATGCATTACAATTTATGGATAAAAATGTGCATCGATATGCTAACAAGTCAATTTTCTGGACAAAAAGATCGAAAAATACTAAATGAGCTGCTGTGCACCACGGAATTTTTCTCTCGCTGCGATTTTCTTGTCCAAGGTAACTTTTAGACCAGAGGTACCTTGTAAATACTATGGGTATCAGTGTGTCCAGAAAATTGTGTAGCATGTTCTTTGCTATAGCAGAAATTTGAAAGAAAAGCGAAATCGAAGAAATAAGCAAAAAATACCTTTTTCATCCAAGACGGCGGCTTGTCAGCCTTTTATTCAAAACGACATACAAATACCGACGACAATTACAAATATTGACGACAACGATAGATTTCAACTTCCGATTCGTCTGAGAATTTTACTGAGCGTGCAATGATATTTACCTCAAATTGATCGATAGCTTTATGTCGCAAAAAAATAAACATAACATGGGCAATACTTACCATGATTTCACAGTTTATTTACATATAAATAAAGTACAAAACATGTTCTTTTATAGCATGGTAAGATAACATCTAATCGAAAGTGGTTCGCCAACTGTTGCCAAGTTGTCAACGGACGAACTTTTGATATGAATAATTTTTTTTTGTAAAATATTGTAAAATTTTACAAGTAAAGAGAATGTGACACATTGTTATCTGTTCAATCTTTGTAAACTGTATTTTCATTTATTTTCGTATGGCTCAATTTTCGTGTTTTTTACTAAAATGGCTTTTTCGTCGGGACATAAATTCGTGGATTTTGATTTTTGAAATGAAAGCCTTATCTCTGCACTTAAATTTGCGGCGATTTTATTTCGTGAATGAGCCGACACACGAAACCCCAACGAAAATTAATGATTCAACAGTATACTCATTTTAGATTTTTGTCTATTGTGTTATTTCCACCATTTATGGTAATTTTATCTTTATTAGTGTTACGTGCTGTATACGTTGTATCGTCATGTGTATATGGCTACGTCCTATTTCGTTTATCAAAACTCTTACACATCACTGCTCACAGACCATGGTCTTCATTCGTGTACCATGTGATCTACATGTACCGGAACCGGAACATACCGTTATGCGCATGCGCATCATTATTCACTTTCTATAAAAGCCCACGTCAGTCGTATATGTCGGGTACTGTTTTACAGCAAATGACGGCAAAACGTTTAAACAGTGCAACCTCTCCAAAGTAACACCCTTTGGGAATAGTAATATTATGTTGTTGCTCAAGAGATGTTAGATTAATAGTTAAATCTTATAGTGGGAAAATCATTTTGCTGCTGTAGGGTGGTTGTTGCTCAAGGGAGTGCCGCTCTGGAGAGATTGCACTGTATTGTTATTATGCCAACTAAAAATAATTGAAATGATATTTGAATTACATAATAAACTCTGTGTAATATGCCTGTAGGGGACTCATACCTCATCCTATTTATGACGTACCAAACTACTTACTACCCCTGTACGGTAATGGTTCGGGTGTTACAAAAGTACCGAGGTAAGCAGTCTTTGGTCGTTATATCTCTTGGCTGCTGAGTAAGGAGACAGGTAAAATGGTAAGTTCAGTGTTATAGATGAAGTACATGTATATTCATAATGCCGATAATGAAATAATGAGTAATTATAACATTTTTTCCTTTGACCTGACAATATTCTAATCGGAAAACAGACGACTTAATAAATGATAACTTGAATGACCTACGATTTTTAAAAAAATGCATAAATCGTCACGTTATTATTTAAAGGGCCTCTCCGCACATTTCATACTTGTCAGATAGGCCCTTTTATTTCTAGGGTGACGATTTTAAATATATATATATTATAATAATAACATATTAAAATCGTATTTTTTTAATTATTCACAACGTAAATGTTTTACTTAACAATCAGTTAATACTGAATAGAGATTCGTCTTTTCTTATTGACAAACGTACGTAATTCTTGTTTATCTATTTGAATCATTCATATGCAGACATTCTGAAATTGATTGTTATCCTAATATTGCCAGTCACTATTGGAACATATGCCTGGTTTGTGAATTTTAAACAGCTTTGTTCTATTTAACGAATTTAACGAAGTTCCATTGAGTACAGAAAGGGTTTTATATACAAGAGCTAATTTGGTTTAAGAATGATGATGCAATTTGGAATAACATGCTGAATATCGGATAAGGTTAACACGCCTGTCAAACAAGCACATTCTAATTTATCATAGATACAAAAGTCTATTGCTCGGGACTGTTCGGGCCTGCTTGTATTGTCAAATGTGTAGCTATACCAATCATCCTATGAAGGTCTGATTTGTTGGTATCATGATCACGGTAAATGAAGTCAAAAATTACAGCTAATATCCAAACCGGGAAGGAAATGAAGTAATATTTATCGTGAGTATTTTTTATCGTTATTTTTTCTTCCTTTCTTTTTTATTTTTGTAGCAGTTTCTGCCTAAAGGAACCATGCAGTGTCACTTCAGTACATGATTTTATATCATAGTAATATAGTTTTATGTCCTTGAAACGTGTCTAAAATACACAGATTGTGCTGGTACAAAATTCCAAAATGTCATTAAGTACCATTATGGAAATTGTGATGATCTTTACAGTCTAAATGTCAAAGTAATTTTTTCTATAAATGGTATTTGAGTACATTAACTTACCAGGTCATTTACTGGTATATATGAACGCCTGACCGAACTATTTCTCATTCGACGCTTATTATCTAAGTTTAACAAACCTCGGAATTTGGATAGTTTTCATGTGGTAATTAAAGCGTTCGTTCATGATGCGTATATAATACATAACTCTATTCATACTAAAACATATTAAAGCTATAATATGTCTTAAATTTGGTATAATTTTCAATGTACAAAAGACCTCGCAAGATTGTGATATTTTAGTATCAAACTGCTCCCAAAATGGTACGGGAGGAACCAATATCTGATCTCATTTAGCCATTCCTTCCTTGAGAAATGACTAACGGAAAACAATATTTAGTATTTTATAAAAAAGGAGAACAAAATACGATATATTGTTTACGTTTAACATTTGTCAAGCATTTCCGAAAGCATCGTAAACCCTTCGTAAATTATTATTAAGTTCTGATTCGTTTATCATTCATAGATATTAGAAACTGATGAAGCAAGTCTGAAAAAATAAATGCCATATTTCCACTTACATCCTCTAATAATACAGGGTCGGTTGGTCGGTAAAACTCACTTTTTGATATGTATTTCTATAATTATTTGAAGATGCAGTTCAAACATGGGCAAGAAATAAACTCATGCTTGAGATGACTTAAATAAAAACACCTGTTTTCTTTTTTTCTTAAGATGTTTGTGCGAGTAGTATAAAGTACCTTATTACACTCAAGACTAAAGCTAACGCGCTTTTGTAAATTTTACTTCTGTTACTTTTTATTATGTAAAACATTTATTTGTTAATCGATTTACAAAAAAATCAAACCAGTACGTATGATCTGTTGAATTATTCTCATTCCAAATTCTAACGACATCCGTTCACGAATACTCTAAACATATTACATATAGGAAGTGGTGCGTTAGCTCTGGCCTTGAGTGTACTTATCAATATTGTTACTCTGGGTTACTTTAATCGTTCCTTTTACGTGAGAAACAGTTTCATAGTTGCTTTAAAAATATTCATGTATGTGAACACTTTGATATGTTTTAGCTACATCATTACTATGAAGATTCCCCTCAACTTTCTGGTTATCACAGTAATATACTGCCTAACCGTGGACGCCATACAAAATTGTCCATGCAAGGAACACGACCGGTTCTGTGACAAAGACTATCTGGTATTTGCTGAAGTTACATCCCTTACCGAAACGTTTGATCAAGATATCAATGGTGTTACTGTGACCAACCGGTCATATGGAGTAAATATTCTGAAGATTTACGGGTAAGAATATGGATACGTTTACCTGTCTGTGTCAAGTTTTAAACTCCTTTGGCAACAATAATATAATTCTTATTTCTGTCTTACGCGGTTATCGTGTTCATTTTTTCTTTATTATTCTCATAGAATCGATAGATTTATTTCGGTAAAGAGTACATAACATAAAAATCTAAAACACTTATACATTAAATATAATAAAATACATGAAAAGAAATCCACCATGGCATGCACATAACACCAAGGATAACACACACAAAAAGATACCGCTTATTTCTATCGTGGTCGTTGTTGATGGCATGACATAGAAATGCATTTAAAACAACTAATTAAATATCATAAATAATTGCACCTTAAAAAGATATTGTTAGTGTTTAATATTCACATAAATAACTCAGAACAAAAATTGTAATAGTTAAAAATATCGTAGAAGACAGAGAATATCACATTATGTATTGAAATATTAAAAGTATATAATTATAATAATGATAAAGTATGTTCTTCATTTGTCGCTTATAGCATCTACATGTACATACAGTCATGTTGTTATATATGGAAACCGTTCAGTAATTATACTAATTTTACTATTGAAAGTAAGCTTAACAAACTCTCATTGCTTGATCGGGTAACGGTTTGTTGACAATGGAAATACAAATGTGTTATATACTTTTAAAGTGGGTTCGATGAGGAACAGTTGGCTAGAAATGTTATTCAGACTAAAGGACCAGATTTCTGGTGTAATGTGTATGGAGTGGAAGTAGGAATGAAATACGTGTTCGGTGGTTCATTGGTAACTGATGCAACAACTGGCGAAGGAATTGTTTTAGGTAATTGTCTCAAGTAAAGGTAATTCTATACTGCAAGGAAACTGTCCAACTAACTTAAACGCCTGTCACACTAGGACCGCGATCTCACGGCTATTTAGAAAATTAAACAATGCCGTGCCAACGCAGTTGAAACGCGAGCAAGGTAATGTGCCTAGAGTCTTCCTCTAAAGGTAAAGCTAGGTAAGTCTCCAAATGACCTTCGCTGTATGTGCGACGTTAAACCCCAGTGAAAAGGGGTTTTTCCGTGGTTTTGACCATAATAAACCATGACGTAAAGTTCATTAAAAAATAAACATACAGTACTACTGTATACTGTACAATTTACCCAGAGCGGTTCTCTTTTGAGCAACAACCTCCCTGCAATAACAGCACGATTTTCCCCACTGCACGATTTACCTCTCTAGAGCAATAACCTCTCAACAACAGTATAATTGTGCTACACCAAACGGATATTGCTATGGAGAGGTTGCACTGGAATAGTATGATATATTATGCAATTTTAATTCATATGATTCAGGTCTTAACTCGTGCAATTACATCGCAAAACGGGACGATGTGGGGCTCGCTGACGTCCTTGTGTCGTATCGTACGGAGAGAGGAGGTTGTGATGACAAGTTTACTGTTGAGGTAGGTGAAGAAGGTAAATCAATATAGTAAATGTAAAATATACTGAATAAAACCTTACAAAGCCCTACTGCATATTTCAATATGCATGTGATTTTTGTGCCAATTTTCATAAAGGTCACCGCCCAGTCCGCTTGGGTACACCGGACTAACGGCATGTCATTTATTTACCAGTTTAGAAATTTCGAAATTTGTATTAAACATTTTTATAAACATTATTCCAATAAAAATATATTCCAATCAAAATGTGTTTATTCATACATTTGTAGATCATATTCGTGTTGATTTCAATTCGGTTCAATTCATATTAATTTTAGTAAAGAAGAATGCAGCCAGTTACTGACAAGATACAACAGAAGCTGGTTTGATAAAAACCTGGAAACTACATCAAAGAAATACTAGATAAGAAGAGAGAAACTGGAGCATGATAAATGCGTTCACAGCAAACCACAGACATGTTGTATATTAAATATTTACACATACCCTTCTGAATTAAAATTTGAAAGAGAACATGTCAATACTGATTTCATCGTACAGTCAGATTAATTTTGATAGCACATGTAGTGTGAAACCTGCTTTTACAAACGGAAATACAAACAGTGATGTAGGATCCCAGAGAAAAGAAACATATACAAAATATTTAACTCATCATACAGATTACATGGCCATAAATTACAAAACATGGGAAAAAACATTGAAAAGCGTAAAATAAGCATTTCTTCATAACATCTTTTTTAAATAACAAATAAAATAACTGTTATCATTAATGGTACAAATAGTAGCTTTAACATAAGTGCAATCTTTATGTAAATAATATTAATTATAGCTTTTAATCAGGCTATAGATTTTACCAAGCAAAATAATCAGTGTATAAGAAATGACAGATATTTTGGAGAGATCGGTCTTATTCTAACAAGACGGCGCCAAGATCGAAAAAGGTCAACTCGCTTGTCAAACAAGTACATTGTAATTTATCAAACTGAATGCAAAAGTCGATTGATCGATGTCATTTGAATTTTCGTTGAATTAAGCAATTTCTACTGGAAGTATATACGCGGATTTGTTGCTTTGCTTGTATGAGAGGCCGCGCAATCAATAAAAATAATGAGAATTATATACACTAGCATGGAGAATTTTATGAGATGAGAAATATCAGCTGATGTGCTCAATGAAAGCTCCCGAAACAGAATATAAAATACTTGGAAATCTTATCAGATGTACTGCTTGAATTAATTTTAGCATACTAGTATACTAGCGCCGATAATTTTGTGCCTAAGTTCCTATGATTTATTCTATGTTGGATGATTATTTGGTTGGTGGGTTTTGGGGAAAGATTTGATGTTTTGTTTGTATTGTTTTATTCAGGACTCCGTTTGTTATCTATGTTTAAACACATACATGTACGTCAATTTGCTTGGCTCAGTTGAGGCAACATACCTTTCTAATGGTGGTTCTTTGATAATGTGTGATACATTATTGTTCGCTAATGGAGTTTTAGTTGGCAAAACTCTCCTGGCCTTATTTTATTTTGTAAAGATGGAATGAAATGGTCGATTTTATTGTCTAGAAATCTATTTTTATACTTGTATTTTATAAAATATTTGTTCGGCTTTACGATAGATGCATAATTATGTGCTTCATACAAGCATACAGATATATACGCAATGTATGCCTTTATTCAAATACTTGACACCACCTGTCGGCAAGTACAAAGATAGATGAGTATACAAGAGGGTAGTACTAAATTAAAATACATCATCATAAACTTTAAAACAATCAATACGATGTGAACAAGCTGTTACATCAAAGAGAAATAATAAGCAGTTATTTCTTGTCACACTATTTTTTTCTGTTTTTTTTTTCGAAATCGGTTGTTTAACGGCCCATTGGACAGCTATGGTCATTTAAGAGCCGCAAGAAAGAGAGAGAGGGGGAGAAAGAGAGGGAGAGAGAGAAGGAGAGAGAGAGAGGGGGAGAGAGAGAGGAGAGAGAGAGGGGGAGAGAGAGAGAGAGGGAGAGAGAGGGGGAGAGAGAGTGAGAGAGAGAGGGGGAGAGAGAGCGAATGAGAGAGAGAGAGAGAGTGAGAGAGAGAGAAGGAGAGAGAGAGGGAGAGAGAGAGAGGGAGAGAGAGAGGGAGAGAGAGAGAGGGAGAGAGAGAGAGAAGGAGAGAGAGAGGGGGAGAGAGAGAGAAGGAGAGAGAGAGGGGGAGAGAGAGAGAAGGAGAGAGAGAGGGGGAGAGAGAAGAGGGAGAGAGAGGGGGATAGAGAGGGAGAGAGAGAGGGGGAGAGAGAGAGAAGGAGAGAGAGAGGGAGAGAGAGAGAGGAGAGAGAGAGGGGGAGAGAGAGAGGGAGAGAGAGAGAAGGAGAGAGAGAGGGGGAGAGAGAGAGAGACGGGGGAGAGAGAGAGGGAGAGAGAGAGAGAGAGAGAGAGGGGAGAGAGAGAGGGGAGAGAGATAGAGAGAGAGAGAGAGAGATGGGGGGAGAGAGAGAGACAGAAGGAGAGAGACAGAAGGAGAGAGAGAGGGGGAGAGAGAGAGAGACAGATGATACCGGAGAACCGGGCATTTATATCCGATTGCCGGAAGTAAAAAATGCCCCTAGTTTTCATTAAAACTTTGATTTTCAGAGTAATTACTAGAAAATAACATTTGACATTAAGTATATTCTTCCCTTTTCTATTATACTTCCATGTTAATATATCTCAGTGAAGAATTTGTATGATATCATTCATACACAATTGTTTAACGATCGATTACCATATTATTTTGTTCTGCAATGGGCCCAAATGATGAAGAATTATCTTTTACTGGATATCTAATAGTGATATATCTTCATATAAACTGGCTTGGCTTTCATACAGTGGGTAATTCTTTCGCGTCTTATTATGATGACATAAATAACAAGTCAACATCCATCTCCTTTACACATTGCATGCTCTGTTCAAACCGAAGTCTACTATACCCAGCATAGTCATACCACAGCGGGTATTTCTGGGTACCATGCTCAGGCCGTCGAAATAAACATGGTGTCCAGGGGCACAGTCCGTAATGCTCAGTACAGACTGCGAAAGAAGAACATCCTTTAGTTACCAATTAGCTGTGTATCATCGGGGGCGATCAGTGGTCGTGGGTCCAGTTCTCGGCTCCACCTTTCGATATTTCAGGGAAACTTTTTCAGTGTCCCCATCCAAACTACCAGTGTCCCCACTACCAGTGTCCCCATCCAAACTACCAGTGTCCCCATCCAAACTACCAGTGTCCCCATCCAAACTACCAGTGTCCCCATTCAAACTACCGAGCCAAATACTGTGTTAAGAAAACCACAGGTAACGAATGAGGCATGTATCAGTGCTTTACAACGGGCACGATATAGAACCAGGAAAATTCATTCGAAATAAGAGTAGAGATATAAAAGGCCAAATCCCCTCTTCCTGTGGTGGTTTTACAATGACCATAGCTGTCAAATGGGCCGTTAACAGATAAATGAATCGATATTCCCTCTGCTTACTGTTTTGGTATCTATACCTTGATATCACGTGAATAATCGGACAATTCTACTATTGGGTTTATTCCAACAGTATGGGTGACAGATTGTTATATTTTAGATATTAAAATACAAAACAACTTACAACTTACCGATGTACAAAAGCACGATGTGTTACCCCTGCCAAATGCGAATGTATATAGGTCCTTTCGTCCGTCCGTTCACACTTTTTGAAACGTGCAACAACTTTAAAACTTTTGAAGGATTTTGTTTAAAACTTGAAATATAGGTAAGAGCGTGATGAGTGGAAGAGAACTGACCCGGAAACATAACTCTTTCATGCATTTTGACTAAATTATCTCCCTTTTAAACTAAGAAAAATTGTCACCTTTTCTGTAATTTACAATAACTTGATACGTATCAAAGGGAACCACATGAAACTTGATATAATTGATAGAGTGTGATAAGTACTGATCAAGAACCATAATTATATGCTTTTATGTAGAATTATCTCCCTTTCTTAATTAGAAATAAATGACACGTTTACGGTTACTTTAATACGATACAATTATACGAAAAGTACAAAAGGGGAAAGAATGGAATCTTAAATATAGGCAGAGTGATGCGACGAAGTGCAGTGAGCAAAAATCATAACTTTATCTTTCATTTGACTGAATTATCCCTTAGTCAGGACAATTGTCACTTTTACTGTTTATAATTGCTTTAATAAGTACCATTGGGGACTGCATGAAATTTCTGGATTAATCAACTCACAAAAATAATTGACGGGGGATGTCAATTCAATGGATTTGCTTGTTTGACACTGTTCAATAGCATAAACTTTATATTTTGGAATGGGCGAAGGCTTACTTGAATGTCTAATAATTTGGAATATAATTCTTTAACAGAAGCTATGAACATATTATTACAGTTTTACCGTAATGATGCGTTATATCATCTACTCTAATCTTTACAAACAAATTATTTCAATCAATGGAAGAATGAATGCCCATCTGAAAGCTGTTATTACGTTCCATTATTTTCGATTGAAAGTATCCGATAATAATTGTTATAAATACTTAACTTACATTTTCATCTTCAAATTCGTAAAAAACAAACTTTAAAATATAGAGCTGTAACGAATGTATTGGGTTAAACATCATCACCAAGTATCTGAAACAATCTAGTCTCGATGAGTGGTTCAATTATATGATGGTATATGTTAATAAATCAATCAGTTTTAAAGAGCTAAATAACGTCTTTAAACGGCGAGTACTGAACAATCTAGCAATTACGTCGATTTTTTTCGCGAATTCGGGATGTAATTCCACCGAATTCAACGGCGATATCCACGCCCCATATTTGTTTATCATCGTTTTGATGTTTCATAAGACCCAGATTAAAGATTTTCAACGTTCTGTATAAGTTAAATTCAGACTCTAAAACCTTAGGCTAAAATTATTCCAATTGGAGAAATTGAAAAAGTATTAAAATGATAAATTCGTGCTTATAAATGCATAATTTCTAATATTTTAAAGGCACGGATCAAAACCCTACAAAATTGATACATGAAGACTTATCAATGTTCTTCCCGACTTCCCGAGCGTCAGATAACGTATCTATTTGATCCATCACAAATTACATTCGATTTCTGTAATTATGTTAAAACGAGAATGATATTCGTATCAGAAGATAGTATTGTAGTCTTATTATCTATTTTCTCATCTCCATATTGAATAATATATCTACAAATATGGAATAATGAGATAGATAGTCTAAATGATGAATGCAGACCTAAGTCAGTAGAATTAATGGATACATAAAATGATAGATAATTCAATACAGACACTATTATCAACATTCAATGCACTGAAAGTACTCATGGAAACGGATCTTACATAAACTTGTACAGCAACATGGAATGGGAACTAGTTAAACCATTGCAAGGCGGATGCAGAAAAATTTAGTACTTCGGTCCGCATCAAATTCATGCGAGTAAATGACGTCTATGAAAAGCTAAATTATCTTTCAGTTTTCAATAAGAAAAACAAATTATCCAGGAACTTGAAACTGCAGTAAATTATAAATTACATATATAAATATAGAGGATTATTGTCTCGAAATGCCTTCGCGAAATGATACTGAAGACGAATAATGGTTATTTTATTGTGAGTTTTGTGTTGTGTTTCTGAATATTCTAGTCAAGTCATAGTTACAATATAATAATCATGCATGTACTATAAATGAAGCATATACAGTAAACCCTCGATTATCCGAAGACGACGGGACCGAAACATTATTTCGGATAACCCATGGTTTTGGATAAGACGATTCGGATAATCGAGTTTACTTTACATTGAAATATATAAAGGAAATCGGGACCGAAAATTCATTTTCATGAACACCAGGTTTTCGGATAATCCCAGTTCGGATAAAGGGGTTCCTACCATAATCCAGGGCGTCAAGATATACCTGAAAGTTGGATTTTCGTTTATTTACATATTTTAAGCATATGATTCGATAATAGCACATACTGCATGTAGTACATTTTTGTATATTGCATTTGTTTCTAATTTCTGTTTATAAAGGATTGTACCTTTGATGTTTTTGTGAAACAGCGATGTGTTTTAGTCATTCTCTTTGTTGTAAAATATTCTCTTTTTTTTCTTATGTTTTTTTTGGTGCAAATTTCCATTATTTTCCGTGTGATAACATTCGGCGTGGTTATGATAAATGGTCCATTTGAAATGTTTACAAATTCCTTACTGGTTAAACCTTGGTAGATTTATGTTTATTATGCAATCTGTCTCTATTTATTTTGTCTATTCGCATGGAACCTGCAATTACCATTAGACACATGTAATGTTTCGTAAATGCTGACTCACGTATTTGGTGCATAAATGATGAATATGTTCCTTTTATGGAGGTCAAAATTTATTTAGAAAAGTCTGCGGAGTATTGCAGCCTGGGCATACTGACCGCAATGGCACCATTTTTTTCTTTGCCTCGATTTTCTATGTATCATTTATTCATAGCCAATCGGCTTATACACTATAATACATTTGGCAATATACAAAGCCAAAGAAATATTTCCTCGGCAAACACAGAACATGTTATTATATAAGCAAGACTAAAACATTATTATACAAAATTATTGCATTAATAACAGTTCAACGAAGCAGCAATCAAAATATGTTCATGCCTTACTTTCATAGCATAGTAAATACAAATGACTGTGTTTTGAAGAAAGAATGAGTGAAATTTTGTTTAAGCAAATCCATGATAATTCAGCTTCAACTAAATTTTGAGTACATATTTTACACTTTTTTACAATATCTCTCATTGCATGCTTATTTTTTGTACTTTGGTTCTGTTTATAGTATGCTGTGTCTGTAAGGCGAATGTATATTATCCTGATGCTAAGGTATATTCGAGGGTATTTTACTTTTAACAGTTTACTATTTTCCGAACCACATTAAATGGTACAGTAACTGATTTTAATTGGAAACAACACAATGCTTCATTCGATTTGTTATTCCTGTAACAAAATATGTACTAGCCACGCCAATGCGCCGAGTAACGTTTTTATTGTCTGATGTTTACCATTAATGTGTCCCCATATGCGTAAACTGATCATCTCAACACTGATTGTTTTGCAACATAGTGTACTAGGTTAAAGGATGTTAAGTCACCAAACTTTTTGCAGAGTGTGTGTCATTATCCGGTCGAGCTGTCTGTTACTAATACTGGGCACTTAGATGCATGATGGCTGATTTACGCCATGTTTCGTTGGGAAAAAACACAGACACGACAGATGTAATTGCAAAAACACGACATTAAAGTTTTTATGTGTCGCGTTGTCGCTCTTCTTTTGTTGTCCTTTCGCAAAAACTGCAAAAACACGACACGGCGTAAATTAGTTACCATATAGATACCAGATGTATATATACACGTTAATGTACACATGGATATCAAATAATTACTGAATGATAAACACAGTACAGTTCAACAAATCACGTTAAATAGGCTTGAACAACAATTATGTCATCGTTTATAAATACATAATGTCCACTAGTGGTTTTCATATCTTTGGAGCCGACTACTATTGTTGCTGACTTATGCTTTTCATGTCGCTTGAGCCGACTCCTATGATTATCACTAAGTTTAATATAATGCAATAAACCAGTGTTAGTATTTCAATTAATACAAAAGTATCGTAGCGGGGAAAGTGTTCGCCCAAACGATAAACAATATAAGACAAACAAATACAACTCAGTTTAGGATTACAAGTCTTTTATTGCCATGATGTTAAGTAGACTGTGTTATGCATTCATTTCATCAATGTTGTTTTCCGGTCCTTGTTTCGTATCCTGAGACCATTCACCAGTTATTACCATTTAGAGCAGCTTTGATAAAAGACCTCAATTTGTTGTGTTCTTTGTTGATGTCAATATTCCTCTTTTTGTAAAAGAAAAACAACAAAATTACCGACAACATAAATGCAATGATGTTGTTTAAAAGTATTGATCATCAAGTGCAGTTTTACAGTAATTTTCTGCCGAAAATTATTGAAATGGTCTGTTCCTTTGAGGAGGAGTTGTCTATCCTCATATATTGCTTAATTGCAAATCCAGTGCGAGAGAATTGTCAATGGATATGCTGTCTGCAATGCAACGAGACAGAGGGGAAACGTGACCGTACATTGTCCTGGTACAATAACAGATAGACACAGGGCTAGTTATCAGTGATCAACAGTAAGCAGAAATGCATTTATATAAGTGGACAATTGAAAAAATATTTTTGTATGACCCACGCCTTTAATATCAATAGAGTTATTACAAGTTAAATAAAATATGTTTTTTTATAATACTTCCTCTATAACTTTACATAGAGCACCTTTCATCGCCTTGTCATCGATATCGCAAAAAAATATTTTCAAGGCAGAATTTTTTCCGATAAAGCCGTGAAGGCTGGCAATTGGTTCTTATTAAAATTCCATTTATTGCTTAAGACATTGGAATTTCAGTTTTGTTGTAAAATAATCTTAGGTAAGAACGACGATGAATTTCAATAGTTAGAATAATTGAAGTATGCTTACACACCTTGGCTTCACATGAGCGTAATGCAGAGGCAACATCGCTGCCAACATCATCGACATCTTCCACTCTTTGATAGAACACATTGCACGCGTGAACGTCTGAAAATTTAAAGCCCCATTAGCATTTTGGATGTTAAAATTGAAGTAGGTCTTATTTTACCTAGAAAGATATCGTATCAGTGAAATTGACTTTAACTTGCAAAGAAACATTCCAAAATTTTATTTTTAAATCACAAAGTAAAGATAGAAATATAGCACAGTTTTTTTTAAATGATATTGCAAAAAATAAAAATAAAGCGTCCGACAACATTTCTACGAAATGTGACCAAAGAAAGGCATTATGTAAATACGTTTTAGAGAAAATAAAATTATATTTCTTATATGTTATCATCATTACATCTATTGTTCTGTATTACTAAATTCAAAAAGCTAATGGGTCTTTAACGTAACTATAGACCGTTTTAATAGTTGAAAATATCCGCCTATATTGTTGATTTTTTTCAACTGCACTATAGTCAAATGATAAATATACAAATAAGTCCTTAGAGTTACTGTATTGTTATATGCAATGTTGGTCCATACCGAAGTCATGATAAATTTAGCTTAACAATATTATTAATATTCAAAATGAGAAGTACAATAATTAACAGGATACACACCTAAAACAGTTGAAGACGATATTTTTTCACCGTAGTAACCCGCAAATATGTACGTAGATCCAACGCTCACAGGCATATCAGCACATGGACCTTCTCCCATCATTAACAAATTGTCCATCGCCGATGAATTTCTTTCAAATAGATTTATAGCATTGACATAAAACTAATTTACTCAATGTTTGGATGCATACACACACCATCATGTTCACCAATACAGCGCGAGTTTCTGAATACTATTTTATACAATATAAATGAAAATCAAATTTGACAATACAAAAATATTTTTAATAAATTAAATAAATTAATTACAATGTTTATTCAAAGAAAACACTGCACTGGGCGGTTTTTTAAACACTACCAATAAATTGAAAATTATTAACCTGTGTACTGTGACATCATCCAAACCAACAAATTGTCTAAATGTTCCTTCGTTCCAGCCTATCGAGCTGCTGGATACCACGGCAGAAATCACATAGTCTTTATTGCAGATTTTCACTCGTTCACAGCTGCAAGCGTCTGCAAAATCACGAGTAAAAAGAACCACTGTCACAACTATAAGCCCTACAAAAGTTTTCATCGTCCGTCTGTGCTGTAATGAAATAAATATTCTGTCATGACCTTAATATGGAACATACCATACATGAACAAATGGACTCATGTAAAACGTATTTATCAAAAGCTCTAATTCAAACAAAATTAACACCAAAGAGAAACTTATTTACTTAACTATACCCATATTTTTAAACTTACAATGAAATTAATCAAAAATGAGAATTTGATAAAAAGAAAAAAAACATGTACCTACAAATAGATTCATATCTTCAGTACAAACAAGCAACGTAGTAAACAATATGATATTGCATTTGCAACAATATGATAAAAGCAATGTTAACTCTTCTCTTTATTTTTTGTATACTATAAATAAAGTGCTGTATTGAAATTCTTAGAGGTTTAAAGCCTGCATTGTAGTTTAAGAAAATTCCGACAGGAATTTAACCAAATCAGTGTTCAACGATTCTGTGTCAGTACTTGCCAAGTTCTGAACACATATAACTAACAACTTTTCTGCATGAATGACTAAACTCAGACATAGAGGACGAGGACGAAAAACTCAAGACAAACTCGTATAACCAAATCAAAACTGAGAATATAATGACACTACGGGCTCGCACACCAGATCGAACTAAAACAAGCCAGCGTGCTCAATAATGTGTGGGAACTGACATAGGGCCTTACAATTATACAGGAATAAACTATTTCATGTATGTCGTTTAACGGTACATTCGACAGTTGTGGTCATTTCAGACCGTACCAAACAGAGGTGGGGGAGGTAGACACAAGAGAACCGGACATTTACAAGTATCCATACTCTTTTCGATTAGTTTTTCCTGGTTCTTTATCGAGCCCGGTGTCAAGCACAGCTACACGCCTCACCCTTTTTTCAGTGATTATTCAGACAAAGTATTAGGCTTAGTAATTGGTTTGAGGATGCAGAAAAGGCGTCCATGAAGTAACAGAAGGTGTAGACGAGACTTGAACGCACGTTACTGCTAGAACACCGATCTACCCAATAATATTGAATCGGCTTCAAAATCAATACATGTGGTATGTTCGAGTTCCCGTTCGGAAATAGAAAAAGCGTGTTACCTCAGTTTCTTATGACCAATCTTACATATGCACATGTAAATGCTAAAGGTTAGTTTGAATAAATTCTTTCAAATAGCATAAAGAGAATAAAGGGTTTTAAGTTAAAACACGTGTTGTCAAATGATAAAGCCTAACAGTATCAAAACAAGAAATAAAAACAAGTAAAAAGATGTTCCATGTACTTACCGCCTGTATCAGTAAAAAATCGAAGCTTTGTTTGTTGTCTCCGTGTAGTGAGAAAGCTACCTAAACAAGTGTTAGCTTTAGATGGACCGATGTGTTTATATACCCAAAAATCAAATGAACTGACGCCAATAATTGCCAGTTTTATGATGGAAAATGACACAAAAACGCTACTTATATGACTTCATAATCGCTTTGACATTTTGTTATCTCAATTTTAAAAAACGTAAGTACTTATTCCGTATATTAGATTCATTGTCGACGTAGTTCTCCATCTAATGTTTCATAAATTAAGCATATATATCATTTACATCTCGCAACGTTGGTAGCTATATTTAGTTATATGATTTTGATACATATTGTACATATTGGTATACAACGTAAAACCTCTTTTTTTACATTTTTTATAAATTCCGAAAATAATGGGACTTGACAAGTCGTCCGATTTTCCGAGAATACCGGTTTTCTGAGAGTTCTCAGTTTCTTATGACCAATCTTACATAAATTATGCAAATGTTAATGCTGTATCGCGATACGTATCGCGATATTTACAAATGGTACATTTACAGAAAAGCATTAAAAATTAACATTTATATAAAGTCTTGGGTAAAAATACAGACTATAGCTTACAGTGTAGTTTCACACTTCAAATAATTTGTTCTTTTTTAGCATTGTTGAAACTATTAATGCATGTATACATATAAATATTACAAGATTGGCCAGTATTTAGACATTATTAACACTGTACCACAATGTATAACCTACTTTTTTACTATTATAATAAACATAAAGTTCAGTTATTTAAGCTAAACCCGATATATCGGTATGCCTAAAATATATTGTGATATTTATATTGTCTAGCCGATATCGCGATATACCGATAAACCGATAAAACCTCCCAGCTCTAGAGGTAACCGCGTTGATATTTTCGGCTGGTGCTATATTTGTAATTTCGATTTATTTGGTCAATCTTAATATTGGAATATTGAAATGTAATATACGTATACTAAACAGAGTATATTTAATAATTTCAAGCTCTCCCAAATCGTACAATATAAACTTTAACTTTCTCATTTTCTGTAAAGAACCACTGTACAAAAAAACAATATTTACATAACGCCTTTCTTTATCTACATCAGGTAAAAATATTGGCAGTTGGTTTTTTTTCTTATTTTTGCAATATCATTAAAAAAAATACTGTGCTACATTTCTGTAATGTAACTTCGTGATTTTTAAAGAAAATTCGAAATGTTTTTATTGCATGTATAAGTCAGTTTCACTGATAAAACATCGTTCTAGGTAAGATAAGACTTTAAAGTTTAACATCCAAAAAGCTAATGGGGATTTAAGCGAATTCCGTCTTAATATTTAAACGGCAACGGGGTCTGCTCCAGCAGTCGCCTCAATATTAAGTACGTGAGCACTTAAAGAACACACGAGTAATTATATTACCAAGGAGAATAACACATAACAACAAAATCTGAAAGTTAAAGATCATACAATATTTATTTTAACAAGATAATATACAATTAAATCATAGAATGAAATACATGTAGAAGTCTGTGTTCGTCTGTTTTATCTATTCCTTGAGCCTGTGTTAATTTGAATGGTTGGAGGTCTGTGAATCGTCTATGCAGGATAGTAAATAATATATATATCTGGTCTACATCTGAACTAAATGTTGACCATGTAGGAACTTAAATCACGGATGTGATTTAAATGTGTCCTTTGACTTATGTCAGTAAAGTTATAAACTGGTAATACGTGTATTAAATAAATGCCAAAAAGATTAAATAGTGACGAAATATCTGATGTGATATCTGGGTAAAGTTATGTCTGGAATGTCTGTAGAGATGAATATAATATCACGGTACGGTTTGAGATATATCTATGCTTGAATTTTTTTAAATCTTGCTAAGGATTCTAAATGTGGGTATTTATTTTTCACAATATCAAAATGATTCAAAATAAACTAGATCAATATATTCTGGCATCTTGGATAAATCTAACAACTGGATATATTATAGACTTCTATACTTTTCTGGAAAATGGGGAGATTTGCATGGTTGGAGTGGTAATTGTCTCTTTGGAATCTGCCTGGTAGCGGCGAGCGTGTTACGTCAGTGGTGGCTAGGCCTGGTACTGACGCCAAAGCTTTGTCGGACGCGGTATTAATAGTATTTGAACGCGCGCGCTGGTGACGTCACTCTCCAGAATTCCGACAAAAATCCGGATTCGCCGAGTGACGTAACATACTGGCTCCGTTCTTTACATAGCGTGACGTCACTACATAGCGCTACCCGAACTCCTCACACCGGTTACGTCACGCTTTGCTAATAAAACTAATGAACTGATCAAGGGAGGTAACCGCTGTGGGGAGTTTGAACACACATTGTACTGGCTCCATAATCGATATCTCGGACATGTTGATCATAAGGATAAAGTCCGTTATTACGCAATAGTTCGAAGTTCACGGGACAGGAAGTCGGTTAGGCATGTTTAGAAATTGTCGTCTTTATCTGAGAATCATGTCGATGTATACGGTTTATAAAGTCGTACAGGATGGAATTTCGTTGCATTCTAATAATATGACTCCGGTTCTTTGACGAACATTCGCAAGATCGGTGTTTGGTCATGCTGGTATGTTGTTTTTGTTGACGATCATGCGGGTTGGCTGTTAAAACAAAATGAGTTGAGGCTATGTTGTTACAATATCAACAAAGGGTACACATGAATATATCGCCATAATAAGTCTGATATTTCACTAACAACATTACAGGAAACAACAAAGTAACACCATTAATTCACCATAAATTAGGAAGATAGGAATTTCATAAGGACAGGAAACACATTTACAAGTACATAATATAACGTGATTGACTAATAGCAGTCAATGATATAGTAAATGCCAATTCTAAGTTGAATGTCCTGCCGTGTCATTTACGTTTATTTGATCCATCATGCAAATTGTACGATTCATTAGCTCCAAATCTAACAAATGTCATTGTCTAGCTTTTCAGATCGTAACTACTCGGGCACTCCCGGACATTCCCGTAACTGAGCATATGCTGCGTACATAAGTGTACTGTTACAAATTCTGCAAATAATTATGTGGTTTCTGGTCACTACTTCTTCAACACTATTTTTTAAACCATTCTCAAAATGGCAGACTTTCAAACGTGTTTATTTATTTATTTACATGTATTTATTTATTTATGCAAAGAAAGTTTATTCCATTTTAAGTTATTTGCGTAATACTACAAATACATACAAGTATTATAAATGTTCATATAAGTTCAAACAAATAATCATTGCTTTAACCTGAATTAGAAAAAAACAAAAGAACAAAAAGTTTGTTGAAAATGTAGGTAGAATTAAGATGCATAATTTACTGAAAATACTCGTGGAAATTAAACTTACATAGACTTGCACTACAATATATAACTAGTTTAACAACTTTCGCGTGGTGGGTGTAGAAAAACGTAGGTAGCACTTAGGTCCGCATAGAAATTCATGCGCACAGAGCGAGTCACGCCTATGGAAGGTTGAACTATCGTTCAGTTTCCATAATTATTTCACGGATAAGAAGATTAGAGTCAAACACTAGCGATTCTAATTGACAACATTTATTTAGCAGATGATAGTCCTTGTCTATGGATCAACTCGATTCCCAATGACAGTTTTCATTGTCGGTTATATTCAGACACAGCAATATTCAACAAGCCACGTATTATAACTGGAGCAAAACAACCATTGGAGCGATTGTATAATTGGATAACGCTAACGATTCGACACATTGCGGAACATCAAACTTCTATCATTCTGGTAATGTGAGTGCCTTTGGTTTTCTTAGGACTAATATGCACGTAATCTGTCAGACAGTTTCTGAAATATGTCAGTGGCCACTTAACACCTTTCTGAAATCTCACGAAAATGTAAAAAAAAACTTTCTGGTATCCGGTATTTGATTTTAACATGACGATACAGCGAACAATTCATAGGAAGCATTCATGTTAAAGAAACAGATCATGAACCTCGACATATAATGTATTATAAATAAACTGTAGACACAAGACATCATAAAGTTTTCAGATGATTTTGTTCACTAGTATTTCTTTGAAGCATTTATGGTTACATGTATTCATGAAACTTATTGGTACTGCAATACTGTTCAATCGTCTTGTAGTAGTATGATTGTAAACATGTCATCAAGTATTACATCATGCCATTGCAGTTGCTGGGTTGCCTTGTTTCAGTTGCACCTCACCTTATATGATTACATGTATTTGGAGATACTGGACTGACTGCAGACCCACTGGTGATGGTAACACTATCGGATGTCTGAGTGTCAGATTTTATTTTTTTTAATTATCAGTTGCAACATATTAATTGAGTAATTTGACGTGTAATTTAAGTGGTCTCGTTGACAGCCATTCTATGAATTCACGCAACTCATTGGCATATTCTTCATTTGCTTAAAAAACACGGACATGAAAACCATCCTATTTCTTGTGTTTGGAAAACTTTCAAATATGATCCAATTTTGGAAATTTTGCTTCAACTTCATCATGTTTTGCTGCATGATATTCACATAGCAGGTAAGTCGATAGAATGTGCGTGATTATAATCTGCATCATTAACAAAGATAGTCCAGACTCAACGTTTCCGCCATATCCGTCCATTGCCACTAATTATCAGGCGTATTTCGGAGCAGTTTATACAGGAAGCCAATCACCATTGCAGACTGGTTGCGTGATTGGCGTACTTCAAATCCAGTAATTAAAGCAAAGGAGCTGAAGTTTCAAAATACAATATGGTTTTGTTGTAGTTTTTTCGTTGCAGAACACGACATGTGCATGCAAGAACCAGTAATAAAGTAAAAAAATAAATAATTTTAATCCTATTATGAGACACAAAAAAATGGTTTGGAACTACCTCATCCAGAGAGTTCAGCTAATCTGGGGCCATAATTTAAGGAGAAAGTATCCCCTCTTGTCTTCCTTGGGTGCATCGGTGGTCGAGTGATAACGCGCTTGACTACTAAACAAAACGGGTCCGCCTTTCGAATGTCTCAGTTATGCTTTTTTCAGTGTCCCCATCCCATGTAACGAGCCAAGTATTGTGACTAGAGAATCATAGAAAAAATGGTGAGGCGTGTGTCGGTGCTTTACACCAGACATGATAAGGAACCTGGAAAAACTATTCGAAAATCGGGATATACATGTACTAGTAAATGCCCGTTTCTCCTGTACCTTTTCCCTCCTCTCTCTCTTGGGCGGCTCTGAAATGAGCATAGCTCAGGAATGGGCCGCTAAACAACAGCTAAATGGAATAACTGCATTTCTTTGAATAGCAGTCATTTGTAAGTCATGACTTCTCGCTTCTGCAAGTTTCCATTAAAATGATCGCGTTTCCATCGAAATAAGAATTGCGAATGATTACCGGGAGAATAATTAGTAATTGTCAGGAATCTATAATTTATTGAAGCGAAAGTCATCATCATTTATCCGAATTCTTTTGACAAAATAGTCAAATTCAATTTAACGGGTGAAGTAATTGTGGATCAATTATCATTTGCATCACATCGACATGTTATTGTATAGTACATTGATGCGCACGAAGTATTGAACTAAAGCAAAACAAGAATAAAAACAATAGCGTCAGCGGCTACATCTCTCGTCAATCTTCGTAGATCAATTCTTAATGGTGTTACAATGATTCTCTGACTTTACTTTAGAATAAATAATTCGAAACTAGTCCAATTAGCTGAAAGATACTTAAAGCAAAGTCGAAAGTTCAAACGTAACGCAATCAAAGAAAAAGCATCAATTTTCATAGATGTCTTTTCTTGAAAGATAATCTTATTTCGCTTTGTCTTGAAAGTAAAAGATGCACTGTGATCAAGATGCCAGATATCTGTAAAAAATCAAAGTGGCATCCTGAAAATAAGGCTACAGAGAAATGTATGCAAGCACACAAAGGCTGCAATAAACTCAACGATCGTTCCAGTAAGAGAGTGCATGCTAACAACATTTATAAGCCCGATCATTTCAAGTTCTATGAATCTCTAGTTGAAAGTTCGAACATTCAATGTGCACACCCAGGTCACGTGATACATCAACCTATGCCTTGAATGCTGGGAAAGGAACTAATTTGAAATAATGAACTGTCATAATCTACGACTCAGGTAACTACGCCCGTGCCGAGTCTTTATCTGGCCATTCATGTTACTATTTAACAGTGTGTTAAAACATAACTTCCAACAATTCATATGAATGGTAATTATTTTATGAACTTTTCTTTTAGCAAAAACGTCTAAAATCCGATCCATTTATCACGATCTCCAACAAACGCGCTATATACCCGGAAGCAATGTTTACGAGTTAATATTCCGTGCAGGAAGGGTACGATTCGTTATACTAAGACTAAGAAAGTCAGCTCTACATCAACTTGACTTGTTATTAGGTCGACGGACTATATAATGGTGGCTGATTTATGCCATGTCGTATTTTCGCCACAACAAAGCGAAAATGCGAAAAAGCGAAAATACGACAAAGTCTACTTTGTCGTATCTTTGCATTGTTGCATTTTTGCATTGTCGTGGCGAAAAAGCGAAAATACGACAGATGAAGGACGACAATACGACACCAAAAATGTGTCTTTGCTTTTTCGTGGCGAAAATACAACAATGCGAAAACACGACAAAGTCGACTTTTTCGCATTGTTACATTTTCGCATTGTTGCATTGTCGCATTTTCGCATTGTTGCGTTCCGGTTACGCATGCGCAGGTAGTTTACATAATCCTTATACAAGTTGGTGCGCATGCGCTTGTATAACCGGAACGCGACAATGCAACAATGCGAAAATGTAACAATGCGAAAAAGTCGACTTTGTCGTGTTTTCGCATTGTTGCATTTTCGCCACGAAAAAGCAAAGATACGACAGACGTTAGGCGAAAACACGACACATCTTTGGTGTCGTATTGTCGCCCTTCATCTGTCGTATTTTCGCTTTGTTGTGGCGAAAAAGCGAAAATACGACATGGCATAAATCAGCCACCACAACGGACGCCTTTTTTCAATACGCTGGATGAAGGAATTGATGATTTCTGATGAAATCATCTTCCACAAACTAACCCATTGTCCACATTCAGCATCATATTATTGTTGTTTTTCGAGAGATTCAATGATAAAGGACTTTTTCCTAAAGCTAAGCCATTAAATCATTCGCTGGCCAAACATTTCATATTGGCTCAGCTGAATAATGCAAAATTAACCCCGCTTTATTCGTCAAGAGGCGTTGTATTAGATTTGATCCTCAATTAGCTAAACAAATACTAAAAGCTGTCCTTCACACGAGTTGATTTTCAGTCGATGATTGTGAAAACTTTGTCACACTGATGCCAAACCAACGAACTATAGAATGTGCTGTTTTAATGGACATAAATTACATAAACATCACATCAACAGATTTACTTGACTTCTTGCAGCTTGTAAAATGACGTAAAAATTAAGTACATGACTGACAAATTAGCACGTTAAAGCGTATAAAGCTATATCTGACATGAAATGCTGCATAGATTTTATTGTGTGTCAAATCACATTGTTTTCATAACCTTAATTTGAGTGTTTTCTCAAAAGAGATTTTAAATTGACAAAAACACGATTGTTACAAGTTGTTCCCAAACATTTTATTCCACAGTTAAACGATTCAAGCAGTGTTTGCTGAATTCAAGCATGCTCCGCCCGCTTTCACAAAAGATATAAACAACAATGTATTTCACCTTGGAAATGAGGAAAACAATGCTTGGATAAATATTGAAAATGTTTGATATTGCTGATTTTTAATTTTCGAGTTCTTCCTTCCATTTCTATTTACACGTTAAGTATCAAAATATACAGTTGGCTTCCAATAATCATTATTTATATATACATTGTAGGTACAGTGTACTTGGGTATGATTCTTATCACATACAAACTCTTATTCTGTCAATTATACGAGTGTAAGATATAATTGTATATAATTTAATTTAAGTTTAAAGACTACGTGCTTGACTAAAACAATTACCCTACAATTGACAAAACGTCTGTAAAAGTGTAAAAAATGTGCTAAATGTAATGTTATGTAAAATGGAATTTTTGGCGGAAACTCTTCGTCGGCTTTTTTCTTTACAAGCTTCTATACTGTGTCATTTATTTGCCTTGATTCTAGATGCAGTGCCAGTGGGCTTACATAACATTTTTGAAGGGCAATCTATTGTATACTGCATTTACAATCAAGGAACTATATGATTCTAAGATTGAATAGTGCTGTCTGTGCTATGAGGCTGTGTAAAAAAACAACACCAAACTTCTATTGTTGCAGACTTTCGCGAAATTCTTTTCTGCTCAGGAAGGAACATATGAGTTTTTGCAGTCATTAGTCATCGAAGCATGATAAATAATTCGACGTGGGCCAGCCTTCAGAGAAAGCAGATGGAATATCAAATTAGCAATTACTCTTTCTCTCGGCAGAAATTTGTCTATTGTGTGATTAACATTTCTGCAATTTCATTAGTGTATCCTTAACATGTAACAGACGTTTCAATTCACTTCTACATGACAAATGTTCAGATTGCAGAGTTCGGCACCGACTTGTTATTTTGTTATGTTGTTCCTCTGCAGGATATAAAGCACTCTTGTATTTCTGATTGGGCCTACAGAAATAGGAAAACATTCATGCAGCTATGAGTATATTTCAGTGGGTTTAACGCCGTAATTTCAACGATATTCATGCAGTTACATACGGGGGTTCGCTTAACCAGTTGTGGAATGGACTATGTTCTAACCGTCCTGGTTATCTTTCCCTTCCACCAGGTGCCACAACTTATCCACGGCGTTTTTGTACTTTTTTACTGCCCAGATAATGTTCATTTCGAATTAAGAGTACATGTATATCGCAATATACCTGTATATTTTGTTATCCTTTGTTCGTAGCAAGAAATGTAAAATGTAAACCAATTTTTATCCAGACTTGACATTCATTATCCCACGCATACACTGTCAACGTCTCAGCTTTTAAAAGATTCTTGTAAAGAAGAAATAAATCCACATATGGTTTAGATTTACAACTGAAAGAAAACAGTTACTTTCGTACAATACATTGGAGACAAAAAAATGCTATCAAGTATTCTAGAAGAAAATCAAAGAAAATAAAGGAAACTCGGTCAGATTCTTTTTAACTCTAACTTTCCAAATGCGAGGTTTTATCCGCTAAATAGGTCCAGAAAATTGAAATTGGGTCATAAATGATCAAGATCGAACCTAACATGTACATGTTAATATTCTTAATCTAAGGGAGCTAACATTAATCCATAAAAAATAGTTCCTTCAAGAGTTGTCTGCACTTTGATTACTGATTTAAGTCAGCTGAGGCCAAAAAGTCAAAAACCTATGCTCTGCATTGGCTAACGTGATAGTTCCCGTGAGTTTGCTGCCTTGATAAAACATTTAAAAACTAAACCATAATTATATAAATCCACTGTATAAAGTGCATGGCAAGTGATTTGAAACAAATATTACATTTGATAGGTCTTCTATAAGCCAATATCGCTCGTAATGTATAAATTTTTGAACAACGATAACTACTCTGTATATAGGAATATATTACAACAAATAGCCTTAAAATTACTATAACTGTATAATCCAGGGAACCGTGCCTCATATTTGTATAGCGTCCTCCGTTTGTTAGATACTTGACTATAAAGAAATTCCGTACCCAGAACCCCGCTGTTTATTACGAAATACAAAAAATGGAAACAAGTATAAACATTCTGAGACACGGTTCCATAGATTAACATTTCCGCAACAAAATACCAAAAACCGCTTTGAAATCCGTCATCAAATAAGACGGCAGTGTTAATTCGAAAATGACACCTAATGACACGCAAGCGGAGAGCAAAACATATATACAAGTGACACATTAAAAATATTAACAATAAGATTTAAGGACTAAAATACAATATTGTACAATACAAATGATAACTTTTCAATGCACATCTAAGTCAATTGAGACAGCATCTATTATTAGCGCAATAATAATAAAAAGATTATCTGTGAACTTAAGTGTCCTAAAGCGAAAGCGAACATTTAAGACAATTTGTATCGTTTACATGGAATAGAAATTGCCCTTTTAAACAACAATCTTTAACGAAAGCAAACTTAAATAGAGTACAAAAGGCTCATAGATGGATTATGTATGTTAAACAATGAAAATATTTGTAGTTAAAAAATGTGAAAAGTAACAATGTCATTGTAATTGTAAACAATTTTATAGTATTATTGCATTAAGTTTTCTTTAAAAAGGATAATATAGCAGCTCATACACACACATTATACTTTATACAATAGAGATTAATACATTGAAATATTAGAACAAGAACACATACCACATACTCTTAGAGAATCCAAGAAATTATCAGGGCAAAAGTTTAACAACATTTTTAGTAACATTAAGGTTAGTAAAACAGCCAATGGAGTTTTGCGATCCCAATTTCAACACATAGGCACCTTGATTCTTAACACTTAACAACGAGTATCTAATGAATTCATCATGGCCCAAATGCTCATACATTAATCTCTACATATTGTTTCTATGACTTTCTTTATAATTACAAAAGCACACTTCTAAATGAACTATCAAATTATCTGTTCTTAGCTCACATGATCTGCACATCTTGATGTATGGACGTGACAGAAAGTACCCAATGCCTTGTAATAACTTTTTACAAATGGCCAACATATTTGGATTGTTTCGTGCAAGCTCCCACAAAGAGGAGTAATTATATATAATTAATACATGCTGTGTAATGTCCCATTCATCACTTGATTGAATCCTCTCAAATATGTCATTTTTTGTGCGGTTTACAACATTTTTATTTACGATCTTTTTTCACTGAAGTTTTGATGGAAATTCAGCAGTATCAATGTAAGATGATATATAATCTGTGAGCTCATACTTCTGGGCAAGTCGGCAAATATCTGGTATAAATCCAACACTTTGTCGATCAAAGTTAAGAAACCGTATTAATCGGTTATGAAATATGTCCTTTACCAGAAATTTTGGATTAAGTCTGCATAGTTGCCCGAAGAATTTCAACTTATTACAGTCTATAATTGTTTCTAACGGTATGCTGTTAACAGCTGAGAGCAAAAAGTAGGTATTAATGGATAATCGGAGTCCTTGGTTGTGCTTAATACAGAACATATGAGACCTCTGTACTCTTACTAGTATTATATCACCAGCAGATATGTAGCTCCATAGTTCACACCCGTACAAGGCTTTGGATAGCACGGCGGCACTATATATCGCCATCAGAGTTTTAGCACTAAATGACTCTGGTCCGATCCCTTGGCTACTAAACTCATATATGTGCCTCTTAACTTCACACTCGCGTCTCGAACACATTTCTTCGTAGACATAATTCTGTTACAGTCAATATCAAGGTGTGTATAATTTTTTACAAATAGGAATTCGCTCGTCACCTAAATAAAACTGCATATGTTCATATGGTACTTCATTTGTATTGAATAAAAGAGTTGCACACTTATTAGCATTATACAGAAATCTCCAGCGGTTAGCATAGCAATTACAGATGTCTAGCATTTTTTGAAGTCCGTTTCTGGAGTACGACATTAAAACTATGTCATCGGCAACGTTTGGTGCGCACATCTTGATGTCATATATGCAGCATCCGTACCCACTGTCCTCCAACTCGGATATCAGCCCGTTAATGTAGGTTAAATACAATAATGGCGAGCTTTTCCCGCCCTGGCGGGTTCCTTGGAGAAGCGAAAACGGGTCTGATAGCATCCCTTTGTATCGAACACGAGTCTGTACATTATTATACATTTCACGTAGAGCAACTACATGTAATATGTTCCCGTCTATAGTTGTATTCAAGTAAAAAGACCGTCGGTTGGATATCCGATCCTGGTTCCTCCATCACAAATAGGTATGATATCTTGAGCTCTATGCAGCGGCAATAATTTAAAGAAGAGCCCGTCGTGCCACACACGGTCAAACGCCTGCCGAGCGTCTAGAAAGCACAGGTACACCTGCGACGAACATTCTCTGGCAAAATACAAACACTCACGGAGGGCAAAACTTGTCATGATGCATCCCAAGTGTTCTTGAAAACCACCTTGCATTCTATTTAAAGAATGTGTTATGTTGTCTTTACATCTATTCAAAAGAGTCATTTCATAAACTTTATGTATACTTGAGGACAATGTGATGGCGCGATAATTATTAGGATCTGATTTACATTTACGTCCGCCTTTGTGAAGGGTGATAATTTCACTCTCTTTCATTTTGTCTGGAATGTTTCCGTTCTGTAACCTCGTTGTGTATAATACAGCTAACGGTGTTGCAATTACGCTGCACCCATATAATAAGTGTTCGTGCGAAATTTCATCCGGACCACAAGCTTTACCCTTGGGCAATGTTCGAATACACTCTGTCACAAGCGTAGAGGGTACCGTTACTTCCATGTCCAGTATCAGTTCATCAAATGCCCGGTCAACTCTTTCTTTCACAACTGTTTTCCATAACTCATCAAACTCACTTGACTCCGACGGCGTATATAAATCCCTAAAGTAGCTACCCCACTCAGTCACTATATCTTCTCGACTTCTATAAATAGTACCGTTGAAAGTCAAGCCGTCTCCCAGTTTAGCTGTCGAACTCTGTCTTCTAGCCTTTACACTTTTCCAGAATCTATTCATATCATGCACAGCTTCATATTCCAGTTTGCAATCAATGTCTTTTAAGAAGTTCTCAGCACATTGTTGCATTCGCCTACGGAAGCTGACCTTATGTGCCTTGTACACTTCATACTCGCTGTATTGTACGCCCCTGGTTCTTCCGGCACGACACCATGCGTCCCGTGATTGCAGCATACTATCATGCATTTCCGTCAACTCGTCGGACCAGAACGGTTTCAGATGTTGTCTGTATCTTTTCGTAGCAAAGTTCTGTATAGCACATATATATTGTACGCATTATTTCACACAGTGATTCATATGTTTGATTAATGTCATGTTCATTGATAACGTTATTGTATATGGCCTCATTCAACGAGGAACAATAGTTTACTTTATGATGATAATTAACACGTTTCCAATTAAACCAGTGTTTCATATTGCAAGCATCATCAACAGGGGTGATCGCAATGTTTAGACAACATAAAATTGGCCTATGTCTCGATACATTTAAACAAGCATCATCGGCAATCTCACAGTATGAAATAAAATCAATATTATCATACAATACAAATATAGTCAATTAACGATGTATACATGTCATCATAAGATACATATGAGTTTTTCGGCCCTTGACAAAAATCTAATGTATTAACAGCACATAAGTTACAATCATTTAAGAAGTTGCGCAAAACGTTGTCTATGTTACTAAACACGTTTGCTTGAATTTTAGCATTAAAATCACCCATAAATACAACCATACCTTGATCAGAATACATATAATACAAGTCATAAGAATGATTTACATAAGGCAGGTACATTTGGAAAATGAATATATATAGTTCCCTGGTGATAACTGAAGTTGCACACCAGTAATCATATCATTGTCAATGTTAAGAGGTGTTATAATGCTATTTAATCGTCTGTGCCACAAAATAGAAACACCACCTCTTCCTATTGTACGACGCAGCGTACCGTCATTTCTGGAGCATAAAGTATGATGATTATAATCTTTTAATAAATTATCCATAAAATGTACATCATGCGGCAACAACCAATGTTCAGACAGACCACATATATCAATTTCACCTTCTGTCAGTACGTGTGACAAAAATGCCGCACTAGACATAATACCCGTAATATTCCAAGTAATCAAATTAATTCCTGAGATTGATATAATGACAAAAAGAATTATTGCATATTGAACACCCATAACTGAGCACAAATAGAGATAAATCGTTACTTAGTCAACTCCGCTAGCGATTGAACTATATCTGGGTCCGTATTCACAAAGCATCTTAAGTAATTTTTTAACTTAAGTTATATTTTTCCTTAAATTCGACTTTTTCCTTAACTCTTTTGTACTAATATAAAAGAGGAAATCACAATAATATGATTTTATCTTTGTTCTAAAGATGCCAATTATGAAAATGATAATTCATTTTCACACTTTTGATGACTGGTTAACAAACTTTTACCATGAAAAAATAAGTAAAAAATAAGTAAAAATTTCGACTTAAGTTAAAGAAAATCTTAAGATGCTTTGTGAATACGGACCCTGTTCTCCGTCGGAATGTCATATTCGGGCAAGGTCAACTGCGTGCGTTTGTCCATCTGTACACGAAACCTTGGCGGGACCTCCTGCCCTGCTCGCCCTCCGGATATGGTTGTCGGTCGACTCCCCTCCTGTATCGTTGCCCGTGGTTCGCCCTTGAATACATTCCGCCTAAAACAAAGTGTGCGGGTGTACACTGTTCGCCCGTCCAGTGCTTCGGTTCACCCATGGACGACAAGTAACGTATGGCGGCCAGAACCCCTCTTCCAACACACGATCTGAGAGATTATCCGCCATCAAGTTGACGCGAAGGACAGCTTTTTGACAAATGTTTGTCATTAATGAATTAACATGTATCATAAATTATCGTACCAATACAATGCACATTGCGTTAGAGATGTTTATACGTACACTGTACATGTTCACGCTGATAAGGAATAGTCGATAAAGGGGTGCAGTATCTATCGCAAAAAAACGCCATTTTTGAGCGTTCGGTTAGAATTATTTGTTGCTTGGTATTAAAGTATGATATCTAATCTTTGTAAATAACGTAAAATATTATTTTACGGTATTTTAGCGATTTTAGCCAATCCCGTTACGTTAAATGCTGAGAAAGGGTAAATGTTATTTTCTAAGGTACAGTCAAACCTTTGTTGGCGGTCACCTCCGAATAAAGGCCATCCTTTTAAAAACTGACATTGACTATGAATTTAAAACAAAATAACCTCCGAATGAAAGCCATTTGTCTTTTAAAAACACATTTTGACTTTCCCAGAGGTGGAATTTGTTCACAGGTTTTACTATATAGACAACTAAGGAAAATAACTTACCATTAATTGAATTTATGTCGATGTCGTGTCCGTCAAAAACATGTCTAACCCCTAGTGGGTCAACTTCCCAACGTGTATAAAGATATAATGCAAGCTTTGTAATTGATTATTTAGTTTTATACAGTGATATCTACTAATGTATCTACACAATATGTTATGTGATATATGGTGGATCAGGAAACTGGGTGAAATAATTAACAGAGGTGGATTCAAAAAGTCCCCGACTATAGATTGAAATGTATACATGTACAATAATGCCCCTCCCCCCCCCCCCCAGACAACAACAACCTGAAATCCTGGAACCGCCTCTGATTAAACTGAAACTTATCTGTGTAAAAAGATACTTGGCTTAGAACTCTGCTTTTTTAATTAGTACAGTTCTGTATTTAATTGTCTATCATTGCCATTATCGTACATGTTATGGCATAACTTTCGTGCTTTTCCCTCATCTGGCAGTACAGTTCATTCAGATTACAATCAGAACTAGTAATGGATTGGAATTGTCTGACAATTTTTTAATGACGATTTATTGACGCCGGACATAGCGAACTCATAATAGAGGCTTTGATCAAATTTGTTCTTTTTAGCAAAAAGATACGAAAAAAGGTCTAGAGCAACCATACGAATTGCAGCCAGAATAATGTAAAATTAAATCAAACGTATGGCTAATTGGAACAATTTGTATTTAAGCTATTGGTTGATTCCACTTCCGTAATTCTTTACTTGTCAGGACGTAAATGCAGATGGTCATGCAGGTAAACGGTAGAATTATTGTTTTGTTGCAAGAGTGTGTGCTAAGACTGAAGGTACATGTTACTGGAACGTCGGTATTCAGTCGATGCGTCTTAACCCTTCGTTTAAGATTAAAGGTTCGTTTACACCCCTTGCCATATGAGGCGGACAGTTCACATAACCATTGTTCCTGAGAATAACCAGTACTTACGGTGGCTGATTTCTGCCATTTCATATCTTCGTGTTTTCGCCCCCAAAAGTCGAAGCACGCCGACACGAACACACAATAAATTGATCATTTGTCGTGTCTTCGCCTTCGACCTTAGAGGGCGAACACACGAAGACACGAAATATTGAAGGCGAAAAAACGAAATTTTGATAGGCGAACACACGAAATCTACTCTTGTAGAGTTTCGTGTCGGCGGGTATGACATCGTCGTATCGGCGCCCTATATTTGTCGTGTGTTCGTGTTTTCGCCTCGAAAGGCGAAGACACGAAGACACGAAACATTGCACATTATCGTGTCGTCGTGCCGGCGTGCTTCGCCCCGAAGGACGAAGACACGAACGCACGATAATGTGCAAGGTTTCGTGTCGTCGTGTAGACATGCGCAGAACCATTACACATATTATTGAATTGCAAAACTATTATACGATGGACTAGATTTATTGTTCTGCGCATGTCTACCGGAAGGGGAAGACACGCCAGCACGACGACACGATAATGTGCAATGTTTCGTGTCGTCGTGTCTTCGAGGCGAAAACACGAACACACGACAAATATAGGGCGCCGATACGACGATTTCATACCCGCCGACACGAAACTCTACAAGAGTAGATTTCGTGTGTTCGCCTATCAAAGTTTCGTTATTTCGCCTTCAATATTTCGTGTCTTCGTGTGTTCGCCCTCTAAGGTCGAAGGCGAAGACACGACAAATGATCAATTTATCGTGTGTTCGTGTCGGCGTGCTTCGACTTTTGGGGGCGAACACACGAAGATATGAAATGGCAGAAATCAGCCACCATAAGTACTAGATTCTAATCGTCCGTAAGCAACTGCCTTCTTTCTCATATAATGATACATGATCGGTAGCGGGGCTAGAAACCCACGACCCTCTATTAGTGCATGAGAGGTCAGTGATTTGAAGTTAGTTACCTTAACCACTCGATCATGTAGGCGGTCGTTAAAGATGGATAAGTCATTATATGACCCTGGTTGTTCCCAGTAAACATGTGGAAGAATTCTCCTCAAGCGGTTAATCGAAAGGCCTCATTTTTTCTATATAGAAATAAGAAGGGGCTGTATACATTTCTCTTAATAACAAAATAACTAGACAAGCCATATCTTAGGTGCAAAATGTTCAGTAATTTTCAATGTCTTACGCATTATTTGATATTAATTTCATGTATTTCAATAATATTTAGATCGTCATAATTGCAGATATATTACACCACCGTGATAGTGATTTTTCCCTTCTTTGTCTATATAAAATCTGACCATATTACCAATCATGGGTATCTTTAACCTGGATTATAACTAAAATAACTCAAAACAAAACCTTAGGTGCAAATTGTTCTATACAGATATTAAAATTACCTTTCAAATGATATATATTTTGTTATTTTTAAAATTAACATTTAGATCGTCATAATTTAGGATCTTTTTGACTAATATTTCGAAATTTTTCATTCTTAATAGTTGTTGTTGTTCAAATTCGGCAGACGATCGATATCTCGCTTGTATATATCGATTATCGCTTTATACATGTGTATAATGTTCCCTGCTGTTACGTACTGTTTTTTTTTAAGTGGAAAGGGTTGTATTGTTTTGAAGCTATTAGTATGATGCTGTTACAAAATTAAATAATTGCCTTTGCAAAGGAAAAAGAAAATGACATAGTGAAAGGTTTGATTGACTCGCACCAAAAAAAGACACACAAAAAATAATTCACCAGTTGTATTTCAGTGTTTTAACTTTATAGCTTTTTAGCGATTATATGCATCTACATTAACACATGATACAAACTGAGGGCCTATTAAATGAATTGTATTATGTTGGTATTATTCAAATGATGAACTTTCATGTTTTATTATCATCGTATATATACATTTGCTCTTTCAGTTGTGTTTTATTCTGTAAGTCGTGATGTGCATGTCCTTTCATTTATTTATTTATAAATATGTATTACTTCTACATATAATTCTATTATTTATTTTTTTAAATTAAAACTTATATCAACCATTTTAGGAAGATGTGTATAAAAATGTCGTTTAAAGACATAAGTTTAAGTTTATTGGTATTATCGGCATATAATGCATGCCTCTGACCATACAGGATACAGTTGACTGACCCGTGACTATTTTAGGTTTATTATCCCATAAACTGACACGCACTAAACAAACACTGTAATTAACAATCACGTGTATTAACATGTAACGCGTGGCTACTAACAGTTACTGAATTGACATAAAATCTTTTTAAATGACAAGTACAGAAACATTAATTAAGTTATTGAAATATATAAACATTATATTTTATATGCTCAAAAGAAATATTAACATAATGCCCTTCTTTCATTACAAACACCAATATCTTAATGCATTCGATCAGAGACATAGATAACATGCTATTGTTTTAAAGACATAAAAAGATAATTATTTTCTGTTTAAAATGAAGCGCACAATGATCAAATGGATATGAAGGCATAATTGTTTTTCATTTTTTGAATTTTCTTTAAAAAAATTCGTCAGTTATAGCTTTATACACTTTAATTTAAAATATTTTTATTTTTAAACATTAATATCATATGACCACATTAAGTCATATAAAGTGGACTCTTAAAATAATGAAATGTGATAATAGATATTAATTCGAATGAAATGTTAGCATAAATAACGTTAATTTAAACAAAGACCTATATATTACATTTGTATGTATAGGTCTTTGATTTAAATGATGCCCGTAGCAGAAAATTAATGTGCTTATATATTTATACTGACAATTTACAGCATCATCTATTGTTTTTTGACACCACAGTGTTCTTACATTTTTGTTGATGATCCGCTACTTAAATATTACATTAAATAGAGCGGGACTAATTAAAACTGATAATCCAATTATATCAACCGCGGATAGGACCAAACATGTCTGTCTTATGAAACTAACGCTGTATTTTATAACGCCTGGCTGCACGTAACCTTTCAACTCTTGATCGATAATCGACAAGGGAACTGAAGCGTAACATAAGACATAATCTCATTAGCGTCCCTTGATTATTGTTTTTTCGGCCGATACCTCGTTGAGGAGAATTCTTCAGTATGCATGCTTAATTATATGAGTCCCATATGGGTTAATTGTTTCTCGACAAGCCCATGTGGTAATGCCCATATTGGACCCATACGGTACCTATGTGGGCAAAACCATATTTCATACGGACCGTTTCTGTGCAATCCCATTTTTATATGCCTATTCAGTCTCCTAGCAGAATTGTCGTTCGTTTTCTCTCACAATGTAACGAACCGGCGTGTAAGAGAGTGATGCCTATTCTGGACCAATGAGGGCAAGCCTTAAATTGTCGCATATGGGTTGTTTCTTGAAGCACTGGAATCAGTCTTACCGAGAATGCAATCAAGGGAGATAACAAACAGAGTAATTATTTTCTCCTCTTATTTGATTATCTCCCTTCATCTTATCAGCTGAAAAATGATTATCGGAAGATTAAAATTTGCGACTACACGTATATTCATTCACACGATTTATTTTATGTCTACGTGTTCTTGAATTTAAACTCGGTATGTGTAATGTGGTGTGCGTATAAGGTTGGATACTAGTTTTAAAGTACATGTATAGTTTAACAAATGATACTGGCTAGTATACATCTCCCAGTACTTCATGAGTCCAGAAAATCGCAGGAATAAATTAAGGGACGATGCGTGAATCGGATCTTTAAACCAGGAACAATTATTCGAAAAGAGTAGATTTACATGTACATGTATATATAGTTGCTCTGTGCTCCTGTATCTTTAAGTCCCAATGATACTGAAAAAATACGATAGTGATTTTGGAAGCATATGTTTACTTGCTATAAATTTTAAAGTATGCACGAGAGGAAAACACACCGGATTCCTCTGTTATAGAGCAGGCAGAAACTATTACGACCAATAGATTTATATTCTTATGGGACTTTAATGAGTTCCCTCTGGGCCGGCTCTGAAAAGACCATATTAATAGCTGACGTAAGTGCCGATAAGCAACATATGTAGTAACATCAGTCGCGCATCGGGTTGTTTTACACACTAATCATGCAGTTATGTCACAATACACTGGCGAATTCAAAAAGGGGCGCCCGGTGCCCCCCCCCCCCCCCCCCACCCTTTAAAGTCCCCAATCATTCAATCAAACAATATCATTCAATTATTCAATTCTGAAGCGCTCTGGTTGTTCCTTTAAATAAATTATTGCTTATCATAACCAGCTGAATACTGTAATTAGTATGCTTGCACTAATCATGCACGGTCCCGGTACCCCATACTCCTATACTTTCCTAAATATTACGCCCCGTCTTCTAGTCTGAAATCCTAGCCCCGCTTCTGCAATAAATGTAAAATTTTAAAAGACAAGATATAAGATTTGATTTCGGAACTAGACCGCTCTCGAAGTTAATGATAAAAAAATAATGCTATTAATTATTGATACAGTATAACTTCTGAAAAAAAAAGATTTTCTAGATAATTAGCTCTTTATTTTCAACCATGACACTTTGAGAATGGAATTGAGATTTGAGCTCAGAGACTGTTCTCAAGTTTTTCAACCAGTCAGGGTCAGTACTGATGAGATCGGAGCTAGTTGCTGATTTCTGTGCTTTGATGCTAAATCAAATCGGACAAATGCAAGCAATCTGTTCATCATTAACTGCGTAACAAGTCAACGTTTTCGACAGTAAGGCCATTCTGTTTTATGCTTTTGTTTATTGCGGTGTCACGCGCGCCTAGAGTTTGAGCTCGATCCGTCAGCCAAAAAAATAACATCATTTTTCTTAATTACAAATGGGAAAATTGCCCGTTTTTTATATTTTTATCAAAACACGAAAGTATCCAACAAGGGTATAATTGATTGAGTTCAAACTAGTAGTAGTAATTAAGTTGATACAACGATTCTGTTATTTATAAACATTAAAACTGATGCTTTTCTTTTATCAAAGTTAAGGAAATTCATTTGCTTTTTAAAAATGAGTTTGCATGCAGTTTGCTTTTTTATTGAATAGTCAAGTCAAGTCAAAATTATTTTATTACACTCATGTCACTTTCATGACAAAATGAGGGAACAAACATGATATCATATATTGTTACATATACAATGATTTTCATAACAAAACAAAAAGAAATGAAAATGATGAATGAAATCTTTCCAACATGTGAGTGTGGAGAGTCAATAGTTTCATGTGTAGACATATTCATACATATTTTTCATTTTAAAAAATAGATATATATATAGGTATACAGGTTTTGCGAAATATGAGGTGTACGCTTAACAAAATATGAAAACAAAATGGCCTAATGGCACTGGCCCAATATACTAGTCACACAAACAATCCGGAAGCTGGTTAATTTATCGATAGTCTATAAATACTAACTAAGTGGTGTAATTTCACGTTGCATATTGCGAAGCACGCTGACTCGTACAAAACACGTCGTATAGAATACAATACACACTGTACAGGTTCTACCGCATAAATTATGTTCGGCTGAACGTCGATAAATTGTCTCTGTGCAGCGTAATTGTTTTTTCAAGTTTTGAGCAGTGGCGGGTCTGTAACGTTACTATAATGTTAATAAGTGAGTGTTTTCATAACGGCCTTATTATTGGGCTGAAGACCCTCATATTAGCCTAAAGCCGAAGGCCGATGTCTAATATGACTGTCTGAAGCCAATAACAATGCTATTATGAAAACACTTGCTTATTGACAATTTTATTAATTAACTATAGACTAGCTAAATATAGCAGTGGTTTCATAATGGCCGAGCTGGACTGCCAATTAGAATGACCGAATCTCATAATAGCCGAGTTTTTTTCATAATGGCCGAGTTTTGTGTTCTAGGTGAACTTCATATCAGCCCAGCACCTGAAGTGAAAACGCGCCTATTATTGAACAGTTAATTAATAATTATTTATAATTAAATTGTTCGTGGTGGTCTCGTGTGTAAAGGGGCGACTTCTCGAAAGGGTTCGATTTTCATAATCATTTTATGATACATAAATCATTTTTAATCATTCGTGAACAGTTATATAGTTGCCTTGATAAGCATACGGCGTGCTTTTCTGGGTGTATTATCTTAAAAAGTCATTAATTAATTGGTTTATATAGTAATGTGTAACTTTCATTCTTAATTAACTTTGCACAGATCTCGAAGTGATTGACTATCTTAGCTCAATAAATGCAGATTAATATAATTACAATTGCAAAAATAACTTTGATTGAAATAATAGATCTAGCATAGGGATTTTTCGGGGCGATTTTATAGCCGAAATTCGGTCATATTCCCAATGGAAAATACTCAAAACAGCATCTTTTTTTCCCAATCCCCCCCCACTTTTTTGTATTATTTATGTATGTTCATTCATTAACATCACTATTAGTAGTAAATACCTTATTCTACTACTGTTCTATGGGAGAATAAGAAGAATAAGTTGAACATTGCAAAAATTGTAGTCATACATTTTTCCCAATTTTGATTAAAACACCGCGAAAAATAAGAAACAATTTCAGATCAGGGTAAGTAATAATTGTCTGACAACAGCCAGGGTAATCCCTTGTAATAAACAATCCCGCCAAAATAATTGCGGGGCTTACCCCTCAGCCCTTTTTCTCGGTTCTCTGTGTAATCACGGTGGATCTATGAAACATGATTAAATTAAATCTTCTATATTCTATTTCTAAATATTACCCCTCCCTAGCAAATTTATGATATCCTGGATCCGCCTGTGGTAATGCATATATGTATGCAATGCATATGATATATATTTCTGATGGTCGAAAACTGATATATATATGCATATCATGACAACAGAACTAGCTCCGTACGTATAATCATATAAAACTACAAAAATGTATTAATTCCTGCTTTTTCAATTTGAATAGTTAAAACTCAGCTTGGACAGTATTTTGTCACACACGGCATATTTTTAACCTGTCTGTTAAGAATATAGACGAGTTTTACTTGCAAATTTACCGTGAGTTAATGTTTGGCACCACGATTTATGCGCGGCCGTTCAGTAATTATAAGTACATGCATTGGTAATCTGTGTAGAACGTTTTAGAAACAATCTTATCATAAGACAGTGTCTTCGTCGTTTATCAATTTCAACATTTTAGCTTGAAGTTGTAATAAGGAATAGTTATGCCCAACATCGCTATCCATTTTGTAAATGGGGCTCGCCTACTTTCCCGTCGCTACGACCCTGCATCGTTAATTTTATTGCCATGTCAAATACTGTACATGAGGGTAGTTATTCGCGCTATGCCGGATGGATGACAATAAAATTAATATCTATTAAGGTTACACTTTACTTTGAAGTAAAATGAACACCAAGATAATGTTTATAGTAAATTTAGGACTAAAACATAACAACCAGCCACGAATCGTGACTTCCTGTATGATTAATGATCAAGGGAGACAATCAATAGCGACATGGCAGACCTTTATTACCTCCCGTTGCTCATTGACGCCATTTTTGTTTTGTTGAAAATAAAACAAAAAAAATACCGAAATTCTGATAGATAGCAGCTGTATGCACCCATAATGAAGACTTTTTCCGTTTATAAATGACATTCCGCAAACGAACACACAAAAATTATACCAAAATAACGCACGGTTAATTTTCTCATCGTGTTGTGGTAAAGAGGTCAGTGTCTCGCCTTGGAAAATTTCGTCTCGCCTGGCTTTTTGCATAAGACAGAAGAATTGGTATAGTGCATTTCATTAGACTTATAATCGAAATATTTTAGATAATTTTCACGTTATGAATGACTGGTATCTTAATTTAGTGTATAATTTGTTCAAAATCTGCTTTGATTTCCGAAAATCTTTTGAAATATGTTTACACACTAAGTGTCACATGTTTCCGCGACATATTACTCTATCTTGTTTGTTATGGAAAAATGTCGAAATTGTGGAAGGAAAGTGTTTTTCGTGGAGATTATTACTATCTAATGTTGTAATATACATTTTTGCATGTGCAGGCGATTAAAGTATTTAATTATTCGCGAAATTGAGTCGATTACGTGATATAACGCAGGGCCACTCCTGTGAGGTTTTGTTCACTGTAATATAATATGAACTCCTTCCCATTATCCGAATTTCTGATGTTTTACATATTTACTGTTGTCATTACCAAACAGTCATATCAATTATGTGTATAAGTTATAGTTTCACTGGGTGACATCTTTGGTTTTGTTTAATTTCAGTCAATCAGTCATTTGCTAAGAATGACCCCATTGTGTAATGTTTCACCAGGAGTTGTTTTGTTTTGATGCTAAAATACAACATTATTCTTGCTTATTCATGAAATAACATACTGGGCGTAAATTATGGACCAAGGAAATGATATGTTAGTTTTTCATATTTATCGAAATGATAAAGATAATCTTTGTTCAGTATAATTTGTTTACAATATAATATGCAGCTAATATATGCCTTTTGTGACTTGGCACATGATACACTTGTAACGTTATCAACATTTTCAGATAACATGATGACTTCATGATTCGAAAGGTTCTTGTCCAAGTGGGCATCAGGGGTTATGCAATGTACTTGGCTATATGTGTTTATGAATTATGTTAATCATGTCATTTTCCCCATAAATTTATGTGTTGAAAAAATTGTCAGTCGGCAGCTAACCCACTTGTCCGCTCATTATTAAGAGTGGAAATTGACTTGGAATGAGTTGAATTTTCTGTAGAACTAGTTGAACTTCTAAGCTGGTCATACAGTAGGACGAATAGCCAGAAAAAAAGTGAACTTATTTATGCTTTAAAAGATGGTTACTTTTTAGAATGATTATCTATGTATCATTATCTTTATTTCATTGATAAAACAAGACAACCTTTGACGCCGCAGCTATGACAAACGTTAATAAAATGCCTTTGTTGTAACTCGAGTGTCTTAAGACGGACTTACGACAAAAATATGGTTAAGATGTCGTAAGACACGTTGATAAAATGGGTCCCTGGAAACAGAATAATTAAGAAATGGTAGTGCAGGAATTGGACATAAATTGTATGATATCAATTTGGTAGTGTTGGATTTCTTTCTTTCTTGTCTTAGTTTGTTTTCTCAAATGTTAACATCACATCAAAGCTTTAATTCCCAGATATAATCAAATCTTTTTTCTGTATTGCATTTCAGGTGTGATTGAAATTCTATGCCAAGACATGAATGTGTACTTACATGAGAAGAGTCCAATTTGATATATGTAATATTCTGAGTTTTCTAACCATAACGCTAGGAAGTATGGCCAGGAGTGTTAAAAGTCCACCATGAATAGTTTTATGAGACTGGGGAACGTGCTGTGTTGTTTTGATAATCACAAAACAAAATATCGTTGGAAAAAGAACATTAACATGTCTGACCTGTGTTAGAACTATTCAATTCTGGGTGTGCTTCATTATATTTTGGAAATACATAAAAATTGACCATTTCCCAAAATGGACAATCAGTTATTTCCAGGAGGTAATGCTTTTCTCGACGATGTCCCGCAGGTATGCCCGATATGTGGCTTAATGTTCAACAATACATTGACTTATCAGCATCACATGCAGTTGCATTTCCTGTCCGCAGCGACAAATGCTCAGATGCTTGGAAGTCAGCCCCCACCAGATCCAGGTTTGTAGTTACATGTGTAATGTTTTTAAAGTTTCAAATTATTTTTTTATAATACAGTGTAGTATTTCATTTTATCAATGATCAGAAATCATGGATTAACTACTGGTTAATTAGAACTAGAAGTTTGTTAATGTCGATGATCAATGTCAAATTTTCATGATGGATCTTCGGATATGAGCGCGCTAGAATAGAACCTGGATTCTGAGATATGTTTTCCGTCTTTTAGTTTTAGACCGCATCGAAGGGAAGTTACTACATCGCATTCAAATTGAAATAATACAAGCAAGTTTTTCTTTGACAAGAATGTTTCGTTATTATAACTTGTTTGAATTTGATTCATGTACAAACATGAACAGAAAACTGATTCCAACTGATGATGGATCAGGATATCAAACCAATTTTCCATCACTAGTACAGTGGACTCTCATATATAGACACAATCGAGCCGAGACTACTGAAATCATTTCCTCTGGTGTTATTATTGATGTTACTGGTTCAAATTATTTAACATTTCCAACAATATCAATCATACCATAAAGTCTGTTATCAGCTATAAGGCTGGATTTTATTTAGAAAGCTTACTTGAGCTTACCTGTACTTTGTTTTGTTATACTTCTAGGGCTGGGGCGAGTATTTTAGTACTTTGGTATTCATGAATCCAATTAAAAATTTGAGTACAAAAAACATTTTTACTGAGGATTCCGCTGTTGGTGTGATGTTCATCCTCAATGAAAAAGAACCACTATCAATTTGTTGGTGTGATAGATCTGTCATTCACTGTGTAATATTGCCAAGTTATAGATGCTTCTTAGGGACCTCCATGGTTGAATGGTAGTGGTCTCTACTTGATAATCACTAGCTCCTCACTGCCTGGGGAGCAATTGAATCCCACCGGGAAACACATTTCACATGTGAGGAAACTGTACAGCTCTAGCTCAACGAAAAGTCAATTGTTCTACCATGGTGTACACCTAGAGTCTTGTTCTACCATGGTGTACACCTAGAGTCTTGTTCTACCATGGTGTACACCTAGAGTCTTGTTCTACCATGGTGTACACCTAGAGTCTTGATTTACCATGGTGTACACCTAGAGTCTTGTTCTACCATGGTGTACACCTAGAGTCTTGTTCTACCATGGTGTACACCTAGAGTCTTGTTCTACCATAGTGTACACCTAGAGTCTTGTTCTACCATTGTGTACACCTAGAGTCTTGTTCTACCATGGTGTACACCTAGAGTCTTGTTCTACCATGGTGTACACCTAGAGTCTTGTTCTACCATGGTGTACACCTAGAGTCTTTTTTTCAACATTAAAGCTAGAAATCTTGCTAAATGAGCCTGGCTGTTTGTACAATGTTTAACCCATTGAAAAAATGATCGTATGTAAGGCTTAAATTAAAATTAAGTTTGTTTGCCCTTTACCGACCGACCCGAAAAAATCATGCCTACTCAAAACATTTTATTGCAAAATCTGGGTGAACTTTATTTTTATACTTTGGAAAATAAACATGTTCTCAGTGCTTTCGATAAACATTTAAAGTAGGTATCATTTGAAGTAATGAATGAAAACAATAATGTGTGTTAAGGCACTGAGTACATGTTTATTGTTGATTAATGCACACAATAAATGGTTGTATGGTAGCAGAATACATAAAATTAGTAAAGGATGCTTCTAGATAGAAGTGTAATTTCATGCTAGGTAAAAGTCAATTTTAAAAGGCAAACAAACATATTTTTAATTTAGGCCTAATTGCCTATACTTCGAGAGAATAATTTTTGTCAATATTATACTTTAATAGCACTTAAGTTAACTTGTTTTTATTTGATTGTTCAGGTATTGGCCTGTCAACACCAGCCAGTATATTAGATCTGATAGGAGGCGTGTCACAACATACACTTGCTAGTAGTGCCGCTGTCTCGTTGGTTCAACCACAAGCTGTGTTCTCGGGGACTGCTATTTCTACATTACCTCCACATCTTATTTCTCCAGGTAAGACTTTTATCCGGTGGTCTAGTGGTGACATGCTTGACTAGTTATCAAAAAGGCGTGGGCACGAATATCGGCTCCACCTTTTAAGTTCAGATATTAATACAGGGACTTCAAAGGTTGGGGGTCAAAATGACCCTTAGCTGATAGAAATTTCAAGAGTCAACATAATTCTCTACTAAAGTAAATTTGACCATTTGGTTCAAATTCTCAAGAGTCAAAAACCTTATTTTTCAAATTTCAAGAGTCAAAATGCCATTTCAAGAGTCAAAGCAGAGCCCTGTAATAGATAATTAATTAGGGATGCTCTTTCAGTTCCTCCATCCCAACTTCTGAGAGGAGCCCCATACTGTGTTTAGAAAATCACAGGAAATGAGCGAGGTGTGTATCAGTGCTTTTCAACAGGCACGAAAAAAACAATTTAAAATAAGTAGGGCTGGGTACTGTGAGTAGAAATTATACCATGGTAAACTATGGTATTTACAAAATACCACTGTATGCCTTGTTCTTTATCAAGTCTTCAGGGCTCTCCTTTGACTCTTGAAATGGCACTTTGACTCTTGAAATTTGAAAAATAAGGTTTTTGGCACTTGAGAATTGGAACCAAAGGGTCAAATTTACTATTACTTTAGTAGAGAATTATGTTGACTCTTTACATTTCTATTGGCTAAGGGTCATTTTGACCCCCAACTTTTGAAGTCTATGGAGCGCCCTGAGTCTTGTCCAGCTATAGCCTGAATTTTTATTTGGTATGGAAGGAGACAAATGTCTATCATGAAATTTACTGTTTGTTTCTTCCTGAATAATAATTTGATGTCATTTTCTTAAGTCTTACATATTGTCCTTGTAAATGGAGATTTCATCATAAAACCCACCTGCTGTCAACCACAAGAAGATTGTTTTGCAATTCAGCATGAGTGTTTGGCATGCCTGCTGAAGTAATGTTAGGTACCTTCCCATATTAATAGGTTTATAAGTATCCTATGCAGCCAAAATTTGATTTTGTGTCAAGTACCTGTGCCAATACAGTCAATGTTTCTCAGTATATCTCTTTTTATTTCATATATATAGATCAAATATCATTTTTATTGATACTCAGTCCTAGTAACTGGTGTACTGGAATGACCACACCTCTAAAAATAAGGCTGAAAATAGAAATCTTTTGTTTTTAGTGCTCAGACAGACCCTTCAAAACAGCCCCAACTTTTTAATTTCTCTTTTTAGCTCACATCTGATCAGTCTCCATCCGGCGTCGTGTGTCGTCAAACTTTACCTTGTAAACACACTAGGGGCCACATTTTTAGCTCAATTTTAGCAACACTGGGTCAGAATGTTAATATCGACAAAATCTCAGACGACTTTGATATTGGGCCATTTGGGGTCAAAAACTAGGTCACTAGGGCCAAATTGCTGGAAAACTTTGTGAACACTCTAGAAGTCACTGTTTTGATTGGATCATCATGAAAACTTGTCAGAATTTTTTTTCTTGATAATATCTTGGACGAGTTTGAACATGGGTCATCTTGGGTCAAAAACTAGGATGCTAGGTCAAATCTTATGAAAAACCATGTTAACTCTGTAGATTTCACAGTTTTGATTGGATCTTCACCAGACCTTGTCAGAATGTTCGTCTTAATGATATTAAGGACAAGTTCAAATATGGGTCACATATGGTCAAAAACTTGGTCACGAGGTCAAATCTTAGAAAAACCTTATTAATATTGTAGATGTCAAATTTTAATTGTATCTTCACCAAACCTTGTCAGAATGTTTGTCTTAATGATATGTAAGACAAATTCGAACATAGGTCATCTGGGGTCAAAAATTAGGTCACAAGGTCAAATCTTAGGAAAACTTTGTCTATGCTGTAGTTTTCATGGGTTTGATTGGATCTTCACCAAATTTTGTCAGAATGTTTGTCTTATTTTTATGTTAAAAACTAGGTCACCGGTGCAAAACAATGTTTTAATGAGTGAACAGTGATTGTCATGTGAGCAATATACATGTAGGGTCATCTTGGCCCTCTTGTTTAGGTTTTCAAGTTTTTAGCTCACATGTCACAAAGTGACAAAGTGAGCTATTAGGATCACTCTCCGTCCGGCGTCGTGCGGTGTGCGTCGTGCGTCGTCAAACTTTATGTTGTGACCACACTAGGGGCCACATTTTTGGCTCAATTTTAGCAAAACTGGGTCAGAACGTTAATATCAACAAAATCTCGGACGAGTTCGATATTGGGCCATTTGGGGTCAAAATCTAGGTCACCAGGACCAAATAAGGGAAAACCTTGTGAACACTTTAGAAATCACTGTTTTGACTGGATCTTCATGAAACTTTGTCAGAATGTTTATTTTAGTAATATGTAGGTCAAGTTTGAAAATGGGTAATTTCTGTAGTAAAATTAGGTCACTAGGGCAAATTGCTGGAAAACCTTGTGAACACTCTAGAAGTCACTGTTTTGATTGGATGATCATGAAACCTTGCCAGAATGTTTGTCTTCATAATATCTTGGACAAGTTCGAACATGGGTCATCTTGGGTCAAAAACTATGTCGCTAGGTCAAATCTTATGAAAAACCATGTTAACACTGTAGATTTCACAGTTATTATTGGATCTTCACCAAACTTTGTCAAATCGTTTGTTTTAATGATATAACGGTCAAGTATAAATATGGGTCATCTGGGGTCAATAACTAGGTCACCAGGTCAAATCTTAGGAAAACTTTGTTAACACTGTAGATGTCACAGTTTTAATTGGATCTTCACCAAACATTGTCAAAATGTTTGCCTCAATGATATGTGGGTCAAGGATGAACATGGGTCAGCCGGGTTCAAAAACTGGGTCACAAGGTCAAATCTTAGGTAAAAATCTTGTAAAAGCTCTAAATGTCATGGTTTTGATTGGATCTCGGCCAAACCGAGATTGTTTGTCTTAATGATATTAAGGATAAGTTCAAATATGGGTCACCTAGGGTCATAAACCAGGTCACAAGGTCAAATCTTAGGAAAACCTTATTAACACTGTAGATGTCAAATTTTGATCGTATCTTCACCAAACCTAGTCAGACTGTTTGTCTTAATGATATGTAAGACAAATTCGAACATAGGTCGTCTTGGGTCAAAAACTAGGTCACCGGTTCAAAACAATGTTTTAATGAGTGAACAGTGATTGTCATTTGAGCGATATAGGGCCATCTTGGCCCTCTTGTTCATCATATAATATTCGGTCAATTTTTGCGAGTAGGAAGCGTAATTCTTAACAAAATATTTATTAAGGATGGCCTTATTGGATACAACTTGTAACCCTGTGATCTGTGTTTGAATTCCTGTCATGGCAAATCATACCCTTCTATGAAAACTTGACAAAGATGACAATTTTTCTCCATATGTGGCAATGTTGCCAGATTCTATTGCTTAAAATTATGATTTGCCATGTAGATTATTTTGTATTGGTTTACCTTAATAACCCTGGTACATTTTTTATTTCAGGTGGTGGTTTAGCCACAACAACTTTGCCCAACTTGGGTATTCCTAGACAAACAACTAGTCGAGTGAAAGAGAAAAAATCTAAATCTAAAGCTGCTGTTATTTCAACTTCTTCAAGTATCAACACGTCTTCAACATCTCTACTGTCAGCTAGTTCCACGTCAGCGAACTTTAAGTCTTCTGATAGTTCTATTAACACTTATATATCTTCATTTCCGAAGGACTTACAGAAATTGGACCCTATACAATCAAATCCTCAGAATGCTCAACCCATTCCTACCAAACCACCAGCTGATATGTTCCAAACTTCTTCAGCTACGATGGATCCATTGGAAGCTTTACTTCTACCTTCTCCCGTGAAACAAACATCATCAGTAGATCGTCAGGTGTCCAGAAATAGTTCTGGCTCACCGCAAGATTCTTTCAGTGTCTCCAAAGATGTAAAGAAATTGTTTCAACCCTTTGTATCAAATGATACTCCTGTTACTGCTTCATTTGTTTCTAAATCAAATGTTCCATTCAACACAAATAGCATGATTTCTCCTATAAAAAATGCTGGAAACAAACATGATGTGCTGACAACACCACAAAAAAGTTCCTATCAGTCGAATTCTGAGAGTATGTTCAGTTCACCATCTGCAACGTCTAACACCCACAATTCTGATATACATCCCTTTGGTTTGCTACAAGACAATGACACAGAATCAACAAGTGTCGACAGAAAGATGGACTTGCCTACTAAGATGGCCCATCATGTTGAAGACAGTGTTGCAATGAAGTCACAGTATTTTCCTGGTATTGTAGATTCTTCAAGTATTTCTCCAAAGTCTGGACAGACAGCTAGAAAGAAAGATGTGCCTGTTGATCCGCTTATAAAAATGAATGTGATGACTGGGTCAGTGGATCATAGTCAAAGTTCTAGTCCTGTATCCCGTGCAGCATTAATTGGTGATTTTGGGCCTGCAAGACCAGATTCTCCTAGGTCTATTGTGTCACCGAAGATTTCCCCAGCCCTTCCTGGTGGAGTTCTAGACACTGAGTCGGCAACTTTACCCGCAAAGTCACATTTATTTGCATCAGACGTTTTACCATCAGCAAGTGTTCCAACAATTGCGCCTCCTGCATTTGGTAACACTGTAGGAGCCAATACAGGTGTTTCATCATTAGCAAGTCCGGCTATTGATATGGCTGTAAACCCATTAGGGACAGGTTACTTGAATGCTCTTACTCAGAAACTGTTTAACCCATCATTTTCAATGGGATCTGACTTTAATAAGCCTAGTTCATCAGCAGCATCTGGAAGCAGTGATGATCTCAAAGCCAAGAGTTACTTTGAAAATGGTGTGCTTATAAGTAATGACTATGACAAAATCAGTGACACTAATGATGAAGATGATCTTGATCGTTGGATCGATGACATTGATGACAAAAGTGATAATAACATTGCTTGTGAAATAGATGACTTGCTGAATGAATTCAATGAAAAGCAGACAGAAGATATGAAAAATAAAAGTCAAGTTGATGACTTCATTAAGGATGTCATTGGTGATCCTGGTACAAGCAAACCCGCACCTAAGGTTGCAGATGCAAGCTTAAAAGTAGATGACATATTTAATCCATCTGATGAATTTGAGAGAAATAAAAGTCTGATATCTGAAATTCTGGAAGAAGAAAAGGAGAAAATAGACAAAGAATCCAAGGAATTAGAGAATGCGAGATTAAGTGCAAGTGGACTGTTCAGTACAACTTCCACCTCTACATCAGTAACTGTGTCATCGTCAGCAGCTACTAGCACATTCACATCTGTGTCTAACACAGATCCAAAAATGTCTTCTTCTACTTCTTCAGAAGTTCATGATAAGAAAGATGATGACCATGTTGACTTTGAAATTCCTAAAGTTGGTAAACTTATGAAAATCAGAAAATATTTTGAGAATCGAGAACAGAAAAGGAAGGAGCAACAAACAGAAAAAGTGGCAGAAATAAAAGTTCATGAGAAGACTGAGCCTGTTATAGAAGATAAACCACAGACAATTCTTGTCCAAGTGTCAAAAAGAAAGAAGATTGAATATGGTCCTTATTTGAACAGACAATCATTACTCGAGGGCAAACCTAAAAATGTTGAAAACAATTCTCCTCCCAAAGCATACCGTCCTAAGCCTAAACCACAACTCCCTGAAAAAAGAACTTTCAATTTGCGTGAAAGAAAAACAAAAACTGACTTTGCAACACTTGCTAGCACAGGATCTAGAACAGCAGAGAGTAAGAGACTTGAACAGAAACAAAAAGGTGGTGAAAAGGAGAAATTAAGTGAAGAAGTAAGTGATCTCCCTGTAGAAGAAGACGTGAGTGAAAGAACAGAGGAAATAGTTAATGAAGGTAAAATAGTGACAAGGAATCAAGAAAAGAAAAAAGATTCTGCTGTAGAAGAAAAGAGTAAGCCCAAAAGAGGAAATGTAAAGTCCAGTGCCGAGGCTGATAATGAAAAGGTTAAAGATTCTGAAGGAAGCGCTCCTGAAAATGAAAACAGAAAGTTTTCATTGCGCATAAGAAATGTTAAAAATGATAAGACTGATGCTGTTGAGGGAAAGAACTTAAGAAAGAGAACAACTAGGTTGGATGTGGAAAATAATAGCATTAGAAATAAGGTTAAAAAGACTGATGACACTGAAGTAAAGTCAGGAGCAGACACTGAAGAAAAGGTCACTAGAAGTAAAAGCAAATTGAAAACTACCGGTATTTCCTCTGACAAGTCAGGAATAAAAAAATGTTCAGTAAATCTTGGTGAAAAATACACAGATCCTAAAATAAAGATTACAAGGCAGATAGATAAAGTAGTAGATAAGAAAAGTATCGGAAGTGATGAATCAAAAGATGGATCTGACAAGTTGAATGAAGAAAATCAAAGTGTGAAGATTGATGTTGATTCAAATAAGAATTGTGGTGTTGATGAGAAAACTGAACATTCTAATGATTCTGAAGTAATTGGCACTTGTGCCACAAAAGGCATGGATACTGTTGATGGTGATAATAGTGATATTCAATCTGAAAACATCATTCATGAATCAGAGCAAAATGATCAGGATGAAGAGTGTACAAGTCCTGAAGTGGTTGATACAAATGAGGGAAACATATTTGATAAAATGGATCAGACTGATCTCAAAAATGAATTTGAAGAAAATATTGTCCGCCCAAAAAAGGCAGACACACAGTTAGTTAGCATAACATCTACTGACAATACTGACAAGAAAGTTACAATGAAATTAAAACTTGGACCTGATTTTCAAAAAGCATTTGAATGTGTTTTTAATCCAAAGAAAAGGAAACATGAATCATTGGATGAACCGGATAATAAAGCAAGTGCTAGTCAATCTAAAGAACACTCACTTGATGAAATAAACATGGAAAAAGATGATCTTAATGAACCTGATGTTTACAAAGAAGATGTTGAAGCTGCTTCAAATGATGATTCCAAGAATACAAAGACAGGGAAGAAAATGAAACATAGTGTAGAAAATGAGTTTCAGAGACTTGTTGATGAGGCTATGAAAGAAGCCCAAAAGGAAGGGGACTCAGGTAAACAGGAGAGGTATGTGAACCTGCGGAGACGACTTAATGAAAATGTGAAGTACAATGTTGATGATTCAGATGAAGATGGTGATAAGTCAAAGATTATGCTGGATAATATTACTGACTTAAAAATTACTCCTAAGATACAGAAAGGTCAAGTGAAAGGCACACCTAAAGGAAAATTAAAACAAGATCCTGCAAATTCTGAATCTTCAAAACAGCTTTCAGCTAAAAAAGATGTCGATGTTTATGATTTTACAGATACTGAAATGAGTGATACAGATGAAAGTGCTCCAAAGAAACTTGGATTTAAACCCAAATATGTTAGTAATTTGAATTTGTTTGGTCAGAAAAAGTTGCCATTCGTGTCAAAGCCTTTATCGCCTAGCGAGTCCCCAGAGGTAGAAAGACCAATGGATAATACAACTGAAATTGATCCTGTGAAAATGGAGTCAGATACTGAAACTGCTAGTTCAGAAATTTCTTACGTTGGAAAAACTGTGGAGCCATTAAAAATTAAAATTTCAAAAATTAAACCTTTCAAGGAGAAAAAGCATAAGCATAAGAAAAAGAAGAAGAAAAGAGATAAAGAAAGAAGAGATGAAAATCTGGATAAAGTAGACAGTGAAAGTCGTGAATCTATGGACTGTGACAGTGAAAAGATGATAAATATGAATATAGAAATTAAGAAAGCTGAAGAAATTAAATGTGTTGATAGTGTAAGTCATGAAAATAACTCAAATAATTCCAATGAGGGTGAAGATGAACAAGTTGATGGTGTGACTAGTTTAAAAGGTTTTAAGAAAACTAAAATGAAAGAAAAAAAGCATATTTGTGAGTATTGTAATGTGGGTTTTGGGCAAAAGTGTGATTTACGCCGTCATGTAATGATTCATACTGGCGAACGTCCTTATCCATGTGAGATTTGTGATAAAAGATTCCAGCGTAAGACTGATTTAGTTAAACACACTCGTACACACACTGGTGAAAAGCCATATGCGTGCGAGTTTTGTGACAAACGTGTATCTGATAAAAGTCAGTTGAATGTTCATCGGAGATTGCACACAGGTGACCGGCCATATTGTTGCTCAAAGTGTGGTAAGCGTTGTATCACTAGCAGTGAACTTTCACGGCATAAAGCCGTCCACTGTGGTGAGAAAGTCGAACGATGTAGTCTTTGTAGAAAAGCATTTACTATTAAAGAATGTTTAGGAATGCATATGAAGTTACATTACAGAAGTAGAGGAAAGGCATTTAAATGTGATAAGTGTGCTATTGGTTTTGATAAGAAAACGGATTTAGACTCACATCATTGTATAGATCCGATGAAGAATGTATATATGTGTAGTGAGTGCTATGAGGAATTCAATGATGAAATGCTGTATGCGGAACATATTAAGAATCATGATCTTGGGGTTTTAGCTTGCAATGTTTGTACGAACATATTTGAAGACAAGCACAGCTTGGAGACTCATCTCTGTAGTCTAGGTATGGAGAAGCAGAGACTGTTCTGTTGTGAAATTTGTGAATTGGAGTTCCAAGATTCTGGTAAATGTATATTTATTCTTTATTGTCAGTAATACTAAAATACCGTAATTGTATAAGCAGGGGCGTTAGAAGCAATTTGACATTGGGGCAGCTAGGGGGTTGATTTGGTTTGAAAAAAAGGCTTTTGCCATTCTTTTGTTCTCGAAATATTGGGGTGGCAGTCGTCGGCGCCCTTTGATAAGACACATTCATTCAAATTTATTGCATTTATTACATTCAATCCATCTCTAGCTTCAGATTTATAGTTTTGATTCTAGAAGTTTAACCGCTTTGAGTGCTTATGTTATATGGAGAATCAAGTTGATGACCTCAGACAAAATATTAATTTCAGGCTAAAAATAAAAATATGTTTGTTTGAAGTGCTCCTACCGACTCACTAAAAGTAAACTTATTATGGGCATTTCTTATTTTTGGCTCACTTGGCACAGAGTGCCAATGTGAGTTTTTAGGATTTGATTAGCTTTATCTGTCATCCGTTGTATATCGTCAACAATTTCTTTAAACAACATCTCCCAAACCACTGGATCAATTTCAACAAAACTTCATGGGTGTGTTCCTTGCTTGAAGCTCTACCAAAGCTGTTCAAAGAATTCCATTTCATGCAGAACTCTGGTTGCCATAGCAACAGGAAGGATTTTTTTGAAAAGTTTAAAAAATCTTCTTGTTCACAACCACAAGGCCTACAGCTTCGATATTTGGTGTGTATCATTGCCTAGTGAACCTCTACCAAATTATTGCCCCGCCCTGGGGGTCACTTGATTTATATAGACTTATAAAAGTTATATAGGAATTTTTTTTTTTAATTCTTGTCCCAAACCACTAGGCCTAGAGCTTTGATATTTTGTATGTGGCATTTTCTAGTTTATCTTCACTTGAAGTGAGCTAATATAAGCGAAAATCAAATTCAAGGACAGATAACTCAAAAAGATCACTGACCACCAATTTTAGGATTTATCTGTCCTAGAAGAGCTATATATATATATAGATGATTTTAGATGATTTCTGAGCAAAATAATTTTATGAAACTGTCTAAAGAAATGAAAAGTTATGGTCAATTGATTTAATCTGCTCTGAAAGATTTTCTTTAACATAAACTGAGTTCATTATGGAAACACTATGGTTCAAGGTCTCTTCTTTGGCAATATTGGTCGGCCATGTATGATCTTCTGGATTTTTTATTTGGCTCTATTAACACCCTCGGTTATATCTTACAGTAAAACCTGTGTTAGCAGCCACCTCCGAATAAAGGCCACCCTCTGATGAAAGGCAGTTCTTTTAAAATAACATTGATTATTTCGAACGAAAAAATGACCTCTGATAAAAGGCCACCTATTGGTATAGGCCACATTTTGTCCTTTTTTCGTAGGTTTGACTGTATTTACCATTAATTTTGATGTTTCTAAATCTTTCTTCCAGATGCTTTAAGTTGTCACCTATCTCTGCATGACGAAGACGTAGGACCATTCATGTGTGACCTTTGTCCTGAAATGTTTACTGTAAGGAAGCATTTTATTGAACACTCGAAAGTGCACGAATCTATGATAGGAAAGTCTTCAAAATCTTTCACTTCCAAAGAGGACTCGAAATCTATTAAGTCCAATTCCGGTGGTTTTGACAAAGGTGAAAGTGTTGTAAATGCTACGAATGTGACAGAAAATGGAATGATGGAATTATTTAAACAGGAAGTTGATGCAGATGATGGTAATTTTCCAGCATTTGATGAAAAACATGACAACAGGGTAGATATGGCTGAAAATATGTCAATAAATGTTAAACCTGAAAAGTCTAGTGTAAGTTTTCCGTGCACCAGTAATAGATCTCGTGCCAGCGTTATATCTGGAACATTTCGTATAGAGGATGAGCCTGATCATAAACAGGCGACAGCTGCGGGAAGGCTCGCTTATTCTAAACGCAATTTTCATCCTGATAATCCTAGTATGCCAGGCAAAGGAAACACTGATAGTTTTAATGATCGTTCTGCCGACTTCCTGTCTGGCGACAACCTTTTTGAACCTAGTGACTTTACAAATTCACCCGATTTTTCCACTTTGACAGAAGTGGAAGACATGAACGCATTTGATGGTTTATCGGAATCTCTTTCACAGGAGTCTATGACTAAAAGTGCTAAAAGACAAAGGTCGGGTGAAAAGGGAGAGAAATCTGTACATTATTTTGGTGTCAATCAGAAGTTATCCCATTTTGCTAACAGTTCTCAATCATTTGGATTTGTTCCTTCTACTCAGAGTTCAGATTCACCCATTGATAGTTTAGCATCAGTGAGAGTGCATCAAAAGCAGAAGACACATACAGGCTCTATACCAACAACAGAAACTAACCCTACTCAAAGGTCAAATAGTTCTCAATTTAATGACAGAGACTTACACAGATCGCTGTCTTCTGACCATGACTTTCAAATGCAGGAACATCAAACTAAGACGGCCCACAGTTCCTCATATTCCCAGTCGTCACATGGCAAACAATGGCCAGGTTTCTCAATGTCGGCTTCGGATTTTGTTAATTCTGTCCTAAGTAACGAACATAAACGTGACTTAGATAGGTTTGATTCATTGTCGGCAAGTAGCAAGCACAATCCTTCAGTTCAAGGTCATTCTAAAAGTGACAACAGTGAGATGAGTTCATCAAATCGTACTGATATCTATGGCAAAGATAACATTGAAAATCAATTGAAATCAAGTATGTTCTCTGAATTTGACATAAATACAAGTAGTCAAAAATCAACTATGCAGGGAAATAAACACGGCGTCGCCTCTGATGACAATCCTAGTGCTGGCTCATTTCAAGGATTAAATCGGAGCGGGTTTGGTACCAGTCGGTTTCCTCAAAATTTTGTCTCAGAGAAGTCGGACTTTTCAGTATTTGGTCAACCATATATTGGACCATACCCCTCTATCACCTCTTATAGTTCTAGCGTAAACAGTAGTGCGTTAAGTAATAGTGTTACAGCAGATGTCAATAAACGACATTTACAAGGTCTGTTTTCTAACAGATCTGATGCTTTACATAATAATTTCTACCTCTCGGATACTATGAAGGATGTTACAGGGGCCGACAAAGGGTCCGACGAAACTACTTCACTTCTATCAAATTTTGATCAGTTTTAACAAGACACTGAAATCTGTATTTATAATAAATTATATCTTTTAGACTTTTAGGTTAATAATTTAGACATTGGAACCAGTCTGAAAATGGAAGCATTTCATTGGTTGATCTATAAAATTGACCAATGCCTGGGCTGCATTCAGTGACTGGTCTCTAGGTTTAATTAGTATTCTTTGAAAATGATATCATTATTAATACTTATAATTATTCAAAAATAGATTTTTATGGATATAATTATAATATAAGTTTCTTTGTTTTATCCGACTTTATCAGATTATCACAAATACATGCTATCAAGTAAACAGTCCAACCTGTATTAGTGGCCACTACTGAGTAAAGGTCACCCTGTGAATAATTTCAATAAAGGCCATTCTTTCAAAAGCTATACATTATATAGAACAAAATGACCTTCAAATAATTGAACCTGTCAGTAAAGGCCATATTTTGTCTTTCCAAAGGGTTGCCTATGTTCACAGGTTTGACTGTATACATGTAGATTCTTAAACATACTCAATTTGATATTTATCTTCTATTAGTGTAAACATGATGTCTATTATAATTGTTTACTAAAAAATATCTATTATATCATGTCTATTAGGCCCTATATAAATAATTGTTTACTTAAATTTTCTGTATATTTGATTATATCATTTTTTCCTATGAAGGACAAATTTATGACAAGAGTGCTGATCTAGTCTGCTAGCTAGAGGCATTACTACATAACTGATTAAGTAGGCCATCCTTAAAAAAATGTTGGTTTGCGTTAAGCAACCGACAAAAATCCCCCGACAAACAAAAATCTCACCAAGGGGTTAAGTTTTCTATTACATTAGTTTGACATTTTGTTGATGCAACAATTTTCTATCTGCCAAAGGTCAGTTTTTACTCTCTATATTTGATGTCTAATGAGTATGCTGGTTCCATTCAGTAGAAGCCTATAATTATAACAGGAAGAAAAGAGTTATGTCTACCTGCATGTACCTACGTACCATACCCACTATTATAAGTTTGGATCATGTAACTACATACAAATATTTCTTTTAAGACTGGCCTTACTTTATTAGTTATTTCATCTAAATTTTCTATGATATATAGAGTTATAAAAGATTATTCCATTGAATCATGTATCAGAACTGGTAATAGCATTATCTATATCATTGTATCTGTCTTTCACAGACATATGGATTGTCTGGAAAAAAAATGGGTGACCACTTAAACAGGTGAAGTGTAGGAATATTATCTCATGTTAAAGAATACCAATTAATGTAAATGGTTACCAAGTTTCTTATATAACTATATATATAAGAAGTACACACAGTTAAAATTCCTGAAAACTCGACCCCTTCAAGACTGAGCCAAAAATCCGTTTTTCTGACAATCTGGTTTTCAGAGAACATTGAATTTTACTAAATCTGAAAAAAACGTGACTTGAAAAATTGTCCAATTTTTCAGGGAATTCTGGTTTTCAGGGAGTATGGTTTACAGGGGTTTTACTGTACATAGAAATAAATTCAGAAATCTCAATCTACTTAAATGTGATATTTTTTCATTATTTCCATTCTTTATTTAGAACTTGTTATATAAACTTCGTTAGACTTCATTTACAGGCTTTATAATTCATAGTGTATTCATAAAAAAAAGTTACAGAACGGCCTAATTTATGTGCATGTATAATAACTGGTATAGTTAACATTAAATTTTACTATGTGCCTCGAGACTATCACATGCTCTGTTTTAATGATTGAATATCTTTCTGAGAGTCTCATCAAAGTGAAAGTTTTCACTGAAATATTGTGATTGGTCAAGGTGAATAATTAAGCCATGAAGAAAAATCTGAAACATTTTAGCGAAACTTTGAATCTTAGTAAAAAAGTTGACTTGTGAAAATTGTACTCTACATTATGACTAATACAGTAACTACTATGTAAAATTCATACCTGGCTCATTGGATTCAGAATATGATAGTTTGAAAGTATGTTCCTCTTGCGGTATTGATTTTGGATTGTCGACTATCTTGCATTAGTTTATTCATCTATAAGACCTGCAGTATAATATGCTATATGATTGAATTTATATGATATTAGATTATAATCATGTATCGTATTTAAATCTTTGTATACTTTAACTCCTTACCATTCTCTTGTGATTGTTTTCTCTTGTATGGTAATCAATTTTTATAAAGTAATGAACTTGAACTATTATTTCCAAATAGAATACAATGTAAGACAAATTATTGATATTTATGGATTAATTTATTCTTGATTTAACAAATTCAGTGTTTCGCTTACATCAGACAGCGATTTCTTTTGTGTTTTCACAACAAAATTCTGTGAGCATTTCTAAATGTCCATTGTGTAAAGCTTGTCTCCGCTTAAAATTGTGACGTTCTAAAATTAGTAAAAATCGTGAAATATTGAATCCACATGAGTTTCTAGGGATGCAATATCTGCTGTGTGTAATGTTTGTAGCAGTCTGAATACAGCCTATGTGTTCTCTATAAAACTTTGTGTAGAAAATGCATTTAAGTAACCCTATTCTTCATCTTTGATTCAAGAGGGTGTGTGGAGGAATAGGAATGTTATGGACCATACAAATACTCATATTTAGTGTAAATATTGCAAAATGTCTTACATTTATTTCAAACTAAATGGCTGGAACTGGTAATGTTGAATTTAAATTTGTCATTGAATCCAACTTTTCTCATATCATTAATGAAATAGTTTGTATATACTGTAGTCTGTACAAGCTCTTTGTAACACGTGTTATGCCATTACCGTAAAAACTCTCAGTTCCTGGACACACAGGCATGTTACTGGATGAAGCCAGATAGAGTGACCCTCTTACTTTGTCTCTATATCTCTTCTTATTGTGGCAAGAGTGACTGCCCTTGTTACTCCATTTTCGTGGTTATATGGAGTTTTGCTGTGTGGTTTAACAGTTGGAATTTTTACCTTGATAAAGTAAACTTATTTTTTTCTGAAAAAAAAACAGTTCATATTGATAAACTAACAAGTAAGGCCAAGAAAATACCTTTTTCTGCTAATATTGAAAAAATAGTGTTCCCAGGTCAGCATAACTTCAAATATATTTGTTTTGTATTGAGATATCGCTCTTTTGTAATTATGAAAGTAAAGGCAAAACCGTTGACTGGTATCAAATAAATTCTATGGTCAAAAGAAAAAGTTAGGTCGATTGGGTTTCGGAAACATTGATTTTTCGTAATGCCTATTCTGATGACCTGTCTATGAACTTTGCTATGAATAATTAATTTGTTTGCATTTTTATGCTTATAAATCTTATCTGTATAGTCTGTCTGTTTGTTGTTGCGATTCTCTGTACAGTTTGAGGAAAATATTATTTGTTCGAAAAGTTTTATTTCATTGTTTCAATTTCATAGATTTAAAGGAGTTTGAATTTTTATATATTGTTATTTAGATTTGTGTATTGATAGAGTTTATTATGTAAGACTGAAGTAGATGTGTACATGAATGTCAAACATATAACACATTTTCGAGTTTATTTCCATATCAATAAATTCATAAATCACCTCCTTGGTCAAGTGGTTAAAGTCGCTGACTTCAAATCGCTGTAACCTCTCATTGACAGAGGGTCGTTGGTTCGAGCCCAGCTACCAACCATGTCTCTATAATTTATGAGAGAAAGTAGGAAGTTGCTTATGGTGGATGGGAGTCTAGTACTGGTTCTTCCCAGGAACGATGGTTAGGTGAACTGTCTGCCTCATATGACTCTGACTGTTGGAAAGGGGCATAAAACTCAAACAAATAAAAATCAATTCATACAAATTCAGAATTTTCAAAAAAAAAATTATTTGTGATGTTCACGTTGCATTAGGCTGAGGGCTGGATTGGGATTAAAATTTACAGGAGCTATTACTTATCAATATTTAATGTTTACTATTGTAAATTCTTAATTGCAATCAAGCTGGGTTTTTTCTATCTATACATGGCAAGTTAGGTATAAATATACATAATTCTGTTGATGAAAGCACTGTATTTTAGTTCTATTTGTGTAATCCTGATAAAAGTGGTTGACAAACGAATGCTTAAAAATTTCTTGAGTGAACTGCCGAATTATGTGATTTCTTTTCAACAAGGGAGATAACTGTGTAGTAACATTATAAGTGTCAGTTTACTGGAGTTGTTTCCCTTGATTCGTTGAATGGCTGAATTTGTTCAAACACTGAATTTTTATCACCTTCATTGTACAATGATCACATCTTTTCCATAATCTTGTTGTTTACATAGAGATAATTTTGTCGATAATTAAAATTTCACTTGTACAGTTATCATGATTCAATTTGCCATGTTCAGATTTATTCAATGTTATTAACACATTATTTAGGAGGATTCTGCATTATTTTTTTTCATTACAATCTTTCATCATTTAAATTAGTGCCATGTATTTGTGTCATCTTTCACTCAGCTTGTATGTGTATTTAAAGTTCTTGATGTTAGAGTTGTGACTGAATTAAGTGTCTGTGTCTAACTAAGTTTTTCTGCCCCCCCCCCCCCCCCCCCGTCATTCAAAATGGCGTCCGTTTGTTCAATTTTGGTTTCTGAGCGATAACTCACCAAATATTCCATGGATTGATTTCATGTTTTACATGCAGGTGTATAATAATAAAGTACAGGTCAGGTTTGATTTCTGTTAAAATCCAAACATTTATAGAGGAGTTATGATCACTTTTTGACTTAATTAGCTCTCAGCGGCATTCATGTCTTCAGGACACGTAAAATTTTCTAGTTTTAAGTAATCTTGAATTAAAAACGTTTGATAAAGTAGCGCTACTTTGTTAAGCTGCTTAAGTAACACAGTTGAATTTTTGTGATTTAAATGTCTTCATTTTTCTCATATACTTTGAGTTAATTTATGCTGTATTAACTGTCACTGTAAAATCAATTGACTTTATTTTATATCTGTCTATCTTAAACACATTGTTAATACTTCAGGGCTACGAGTGTCGCTCCGGCTGTGCAGAATACATGTATACAGTTTCTTTGAGTCTTTTAGGACTGAACGATAGTTACGCTTTCCATGATCACTCCCTCGGCGCTCATGAATTTTGTGCCGACCAAAGTACAACATTTTTCTACATCCGCCATGTTCTTGTTAAACTAGTTCCTGTTCCATGCTGCATTGCAAGTCTATGTAAGTTCAGTTTCCATGTGTACTTTCAGTACTTTGATTATTGTTTGTAATTATAAGTGCTACTGTGGTTTTAAATTTGTCTAGTTTCTTGTTGTTAAATTTGCTATCTTCTTCATGTTTAAACACACCTTCACATTACCTGTATCATAGAGATTATTTAATAATATCTTAATTCAGAATTGTACTTAATAGTTTTCATGTAGATAAATTGATTTGTTATTTTTAATTAAAAGTTTTCAAAGCAAGAAAAATTTTGGTGTAAATGTGCTTCACGTTTTTTTCCTTGTGTCAAACATAAAAAATCGTAGATCATCATGTTAAATGTTCAGTCATGATTTAATTGTTATATATTTGAATATTTGTTAAGAAAAGTTTATTATTGTGTATGTATTTACATCCGTGATGTATGTACGCCTGTATTGGTGCAAATCGTTTGCTACCTTTTCATCATTGTAAACATTTTTCATGTTGCCATTAAAATGTAGAAATACAAAGAAATACAGGTGATATTGTTGTTGATTTTATTTTCTTATTGGTCCATCTGATAACTATGGTGGCTGATATGCCATGTCGTTTTTTCACTTTTTCTCCACAGAAAATGCAAAATGCGAAAACACAAAGAGAAGACAAAGTCACAGTTTGTCATCCTTTCATATTTTTGCATTTTCATCACGAAATGGCGAAAAAGCGAAAGGACGACAAAAGAAGGGCAACTACACAAGGACGACAAAAGAAGGACAACTACACAACACGTAAAAAAGACAGAACAGAATGATGTTATGAGAAAACACATTTTATGTATCGTATTAGCATCCTTATTTGTCTTCTATTAGTGCTTTCGCATTTTGTAGCAAATGTGAAAAATATGACATGGCATTCATTTAAGCCACCTAAGATAAGGCTTGAAAAATAAAATTGTTTGTTTGTCTGGGTACCTGCTTATGTCATGCTCATTAAAATTAATGTAGGCAGGTTGGAAAATGTTTGTATTATTATTATTGACAGTGTGCGGAAAGGTAAAAAAGTTGATGTACAGCTCCTCGGGTGTATTAGAAATTAAGTCTAGGGTTGCGGGAAAATATTAGCATAGGTCAGGTAACCTGAGAAACAAACAATTTGTTTACGCCTAATGATTATGCATACATAAACAACCTTTAGGCTAGAATCTTCACCATTAATGATCAGGTAAAGTTGCCGAATGACTCTAGCTGGCTATTGATGCGACATTTTACCATAGCAAAAAAGACCTACCTTATCCCCTTATAAAACAAACAATTATTAGGATGAAATGCATACAATGTATATACTCACCCGAAACAATTCCTATCAAACCTGTGAACAAAGGCCACCCATGGGAAAGACAAAATTTGCCCTTTATTGACGGGTGGTCTTTATTTGGAGATAATTTTGTTCTAAATAAAATCAATGACCGGTTTTGAAAGAATGCTATTTATTCACTGGGTGAGCTTTATTTGGAGTTGGCCGCTAACACAGGTTTGACTGTATATATATATACAACATAACATTTTGGAATTAGTCTTTTGCGACTTTATATAATAATACTAATATATCGTCATATTCACCAGATGTAACGAGTGTTGCAAATATTCATTTCATCGTCATAATTATGATTATGAATAAAAGCAGAAATGAATGGATGGACATATCCCAATTTAGATAAAGGGGATTGGTGACTTCTTACACGACCATACTTTAATTTTCATTTGGTCCTTAAACATGAATCAATCTTAATTTTGGTAATTCTTAGAAGCAAAATGCAATGACCTGAAATTACAAAATATGAAAAAGTATGCTAGCTATATAGCCTATTAATATTTTTTATTAATAGATCTAGTATTGTACATTGCATTAGAATTTCGGTCTCAAACAAACAGTTAATAAATGTATTCACGATTGTATGGGCCAATATACAATAATTGATCTGATCATCACTCTGACTTTTTTAGTCCGTTATTAGTCGCTATATACATACACAGGACACGTGCGTTAAGTGATTATAGTGATCTTGAATATTTACAATTAATATATATATAATGTTATATTCCTAATTTGAACATCGGTTCCGTAGTGTAGTGGTTATCACGCTCGCTTCACACGCGAGAGGTCCTGGGTTCGAGCCCCAGCGGAACCATTCTTTTTACTATCATCTGCTTTATTTTTTACACAGGTGAAATGTACTAACACAATTTCTAACTTTGATTTTTCAACAAATAAATTGTTGCAAAAATGTGCGTTTGATATTCGCTAATCTTAAGAAAATCATGTCAGTCAAAATCGCAACAATCCGTGTTTTCTAGATAAAACTTACTGAACAGAATTGAGATGTCGATGTCGGGTTTATATCCAGATAATATTGATAAACTGGTACAAAACACTTGATGTTCAAAAATAACGATTTATGTACCATTTTTAATGATTAAAGAGTAGTGTATAGATTTAATCGTTCATACGAATTATATTTCTTGTGAGAAACACAAATATATTGTCTGAGATAAAGTAATGTAGCTCAAATCCCATCCGAACCAAATTTCAAATGTGAGGAAGCTGTCGGGTCAGCTTACGGATGATCAATTTTTCTAATTTAGATCTAGAGAATACAATGATGAATTCAGTCTATCTGTCCGTCCGTCCTTTTATAGAATTCCAGTATCAAGCGCTGCAACGCATATTCTGAGGCTTTTTTTATTTTTTTACAATGCTTCTGTGCACAATTCCTCTTACATTTTTTACGATTTCCATCAAAGTTATAAGTTACCAGGACTCTCACGTGTTCCGTGTTCCGCGGGTACAATTCTTGTTCTCATTAAAATCTTTACGTAACTGGGGTAGATGTTTAAAACACAAATAATATTATGTTAAATATGAGCGATTCTTCCATTTGAATAATTGTTGTTAATCATATCTTCTAGGGTATAATTTACATTAAATTTTGTCCATTCTGTGGGTAAGAAACCGTTCTTATAGATACTTTTCTTTTGAAACGATTGTCAAATGTTTGTCATGTAAGATCGTCTCAGATTGATCTCATCGTTTTATCAAACATTCTGGTCTGAACAATGAGAGTTAATATCTCGAATGAAAACAACCCTATATTAATTATATTATATCATAATTATCTGTGAGACATTGAATTATCTAAAGTCAAGGACATCATGTATTTAACCATGTTGTGTTTCGTTTCATGTCCACATATGTATTCTCTAATGTCAAATCATTTATTATGTTGTACATGTACTGATAATTTCCCTTTATATTGCTAGGTTTTAATAACAATGTGTATATCATTCTGAAAAAGTTGGATTTTGATAGCTAAACACTTTCCATGGCTAATGGTTCATTTTGTTTCAAAATATTATTAATTTTTAAATTCCAAAGTAAACATCTTCTGCACTTCATTATATTAATAAGATTTAATTGTTTTATCTTTTTAGCCGCGTGTAACAAACGTGATGACCATTTAAACTGTTTGAAATACGTTTGATTATTAATTTTGTTTACAAAACAGAACAGAAGACGAACACAAAACATAAAGTAAGTATTGATAGTGGTAAGAGCGACCGTGGTGGGCGGGGTATTTTTTCTAAACAAGTGTCTGTGATAAAAAAAAAATATGTATTCAGGCGATATTTTCTCACTTGAAGTTGTTAAAATGGACTGGTGTTGTTGTATGATAATGTCTTATTACAAAGTCAAAACTTTTTTAGACAAAAGTTTTATGGAAAACACACCATAAGTAATTAAGTGCTCGAAAACTGTTATGATTGTATAATTGCTTGTTATGGCCCTGGAGAAACACACTTTAAACGTTAAAATATGTCGTCGGCCGGGTAAACTGTTGCACCTTGAAATTTCTCAATATCTCAATTATATGTAGTAAGTAAGTAAGTAAGTTTATTGACTTATACATATATACATGTATCTCATCAAGTGTAAATTACAAATACATATAAAACAACATAATAACACATGGTATAGTAGTATTGGTACTTTACATTGCAATGATAAACATAACACGTAGTAAAGCATTTAAATTATACGGAGAATTATATGTAATTGCAAAACTAGACAGTAAAACAACATCTTTTTCCTGTTGTATTATTCAAATTGCATGATGGTGAAAAATTCTGGATTGTGTCATATTGAATTCTAAAATAATACACATAAGTACTTTTTTCTTCGATTCGTCCCAAGTCACTTTTAAATTCGTACTTTTTTCTTCGTTGTTGTGCTGGCTTCATGCAGTGGTGTTTTAAAAGACTTCCCTCTATAGGGGTGATATTTCTTCTTTACCGTCCGTTCGTTCGTACGTTCCAAAATGTTTGTGGAATAGAGTCTCAAACCTTTACAAGAATGTTTGTTGAAATGTAAAGTTGCGAACCTGTGTTCTGACAGGGTTATAGCCATTAATTAAGACACAATGGAGATCTTCTACACGAAATTATCTTATATACTTTATGATCTTATTGCAAAAATAGCTCCTCAACAGCCTAACATTTAGTGACTAAACTTTACACATTATGTTCATTCGAAATCGGAATTGCAGACCTTGGTTTTTGTTTTCATATATTTCCATTACTGACAGCATAACTAGCCCTTGACTCTGTCTTAATTGATTTGTCTGTACTGCATACTTTTGCTTGCAGCGAGCATAGCAACTTTAATTACTACCTGAGACAGAGTCAAGTAAATTTACATAAATATTCACTTGTATGACAGTGGAGCTGTGTATCTTAGTTTTCTTTGTAATCACATCATTTCAGTCAATCGGGTTTATTTACTGCATACTTAAGTGCAAAATGCACTGCAATATATGATGGTTGCCTTGGTTTTGTTAAATATCAATACATTAAGCCCTTTTTGGTATTATCATTAGCATCATTGTTGTACTGTCTGTCTCAAAGATAAAACAAAATGCACCACCCTGGCTGTATATGTGTCACATAGATTTGTTAGAAAAATTCATTTGAAAACATAGTCAGTCTACAAAACTGCAAGAAAAAAGACTTTGCTATTTGATATCGTCTATGCGGCGCAATGGTGCATTTCGCCGCATAGACGGGGCCCTGTAAATGCATTGAAAAACACCGCATAGACGAAACCGGTCACGTCTATGAGGCGACACGCCTATGTGGCGTCACATCCCTCTATTATCTGCCCTGACGGTCAGGTACTTTTGCTCTGATTCTGAGAGATTATCTCCAGTTCGATGGAGGAAAGCTCAGGACGTTTTTGTTGTTGAGCTCATGTTGACGGATGTTTGTCCAATGAATATATTTTATTGGATGCTCGATTGTTGTTCTTCTTATGACTGAGGTGTCCTTATAAACGGTGGGCAAAACATGGAAATCCCCAATGTTGTAGGTTTCATCCATCTATTGTACTTGCAGCAAAATATATTTCATATCTGTACTAAGTCGAATTGCTCATTTTAAACAGTATGCATGTTCTTATAACTAATGCTTAACCAACTTGTTTACACAAGTATTTTGTATAATGTCATTTTGTCTGTTCATAATTAACTTAGAAGCATAATAAAGATATAAGATCTAAGCTCGGAGACCTATCTCAAGTTTTTGACCTTAGAGCCAACTTTGCAACTTTGTGTCAATTAATATAATAGGCCTACGTCACATCTACTGAGCTAAGTGGGCCAGTGGTCATCCATTGAAGTCCCGTGAGCATCACTTGACATTGCCCGTATTGTCCAAGCACAAAATGCTCGAGACAATTTGGTAGTAACAAAATACAACGCCTTCTTGCATGTGCAGAGCATTTAATTCAGCAAATTACCATCAATTATCATACAATTACTGTGAAAATAAATTACAATCAAACCTGTGAACAAAGCCCCCCCCCCCCTTGGGAAAGACAAAATGTGGCCTTTATTGACAGATGGTCCTTATTCGGGGGTCATTTTGTTCCAAATAATCAATGTTTGTTTTTAGAAGAATGGCTATATTTACAGGGTGGCATTTATTTGGATGTGACCGCCAACAACGGTTTGACTATATATGCATTGTACATTAAATCAAGCCATATTGGCATATTATCACATGTGTATAAATATTACATAGTAATGAATAGTGCTTTCAAACCAATCACTGGTATTTACGAAGGAGCAGTGGTGTATTGGCAAAGCGTCGGACTCCTAACCCGAAAGTTGCGGGTTCGAATTCCGCCAGTTGCGGAAACTGACCGGAACCTTCATGATCCCTTCTTTCGGCACGAGTACTGGTCATAATCCAGGAAGCAGTCATCAAGAGTAGTAAATATAAGTTGTAAAACTTGCTCTACAATCGATGTAAAATAAATACGTTTCAACCATAATCACTGGTAGAATTGAATAAAGAATCATACATACATATCAAGGAAATGTTTCCACATCGCCTTAACTAATCATAATGCATGCATTCTGTGAGATTTTCTCATTTATCAAATTGAAATATAGAAATAATATAAAAAAAATATTCGAAGTCATTTCCATTCCAATGTTCTTAATATAAAAGAGGCTGTTCAATAAGGCATTACTGGTTCGCAAAATAAACGCATACATGTAATAGCAGATATAATAACCACTACTCTGAGTACGCTAGTAGCATTCTCTATCGTATAACACAATGGACGTTTGTGGTTACACTTCATGTGGACTTTCGTTCAAAAGCTCAAAAAGACATTTTTCACGGGCATGGATTCAAACATTATATTTGAATTAAACAATATAAAAAAATATTTCGAGAATGTTCGAGTGTGCTTTCTTTAGTACGCACATCCATGTTTGTGCGAATTTCGCGAAAATTAGCACAGCCCGTATAAAAATAATACCACAATAGCTTACAGTCTATAATATAATTATATACGAGTACATGTAACTGGGTACATCTTCAGTATTTTGATTTCTTGGTGGAGTTCATAAGTCCTCGTGCAGTATTACTCAACAGAAAATCTATTATTTCAAACACCGTCATAACACTAGCTCCGATAAATAGACCAAGCGATCCGCCGATATCACCTGTAATAATGTATAAAACATATATTGATAATAAAATTGCATAAGGACATTCAACGACTTTCTAAACAGTTATCATAATTAAGTATTACACTATCTAGGATAAAGAGACTTTGGGGTTTTAAGCGTGACATTAATTAATCCATTGTAACGGCTAAATTGTTCAGTTATTGCAAATGAAATTTGAGGAGTACATCGCAAAAAGAATGCATTAAAAGGTTTGTAAATTTCAATAAAAAGCATTTTTTTGGTTGCCTTCCAATTTACCAAAAACCTACTGGTGCCCGGTTAGATATTTTGTTCGAACCGCGGCCGTTGTCCAGTTGTTAGTGAGCTGAATTGTAAGCCAGCGATCCGGATTTGGTTCCCGGTCGCGGCAGGTCATACCCATCCATGATAATTAGACAAAAATGTCGAGTTTCCTCCACATGTGAAGGAGTTGCCAGTTCGTTGTGGAAGGAACTTAGAACTGGTTAGATTATAGTCCAGGATAAATTTAGTTTTGATAAATTTGATCTATTCTAGCTATAGTATCTTATATTTTGTCGATGTTGTTCGATGTTTGTGGGTCATGGCAACCAACGAATTACGTGTTGGAAATAGATTGAGCCTTGTATATAAACTACGAAGTACACTACATGTGCCCTGGTTCCACAATTAATAAAGTGATATGTACTTATAACTCAAAGTTTGAGAAATTAGATTATCGTACATTAGAATAACTTACACAATAAGGCAATCAGGTCATATGCTTTTTGTTGTTCAATTTCTTCGTGTCGTAATTCTTTAAAGAATATGTCCAACTGTAAGAAGTTTTCTCTGAAAATTGATTCAAAATGTATAAAAAAGGAAAGTCAGAGCGCACACGTCAGAAAAGCCCTAATTATATGTAGACTGAAATAAGGCCCCAAGGTTTGTCCAGCAATTATCTCGCAATTGTATTCTTAATCAATCACATTTAGTTGAACATCAGAGCTCAATCAGAAACAGAATTGCATAAGCATCTATTTTTTTTTAAAGGTGAAAGTTGAAATTTTGAAGAACAATAGACACTGAAAACGCTCGGTGCCGAAAAGACAGTTATAAAGTCCGGACAAGCGGACATGGAACAGGCTTAGAAAGAACCAGAAATTCCGATATACATGTACGCCAGAAAACTTTCACCCATATATAATATAGAAAGATGCGCACGGGCAGAGGTGTAGCCAGAGACAAACTTAACCCAAGACACTCCAGGGAGATCTTGTTTTAACACAAACTTGAGTATCAGAATCATGGGTGTTATATGTGGCAGATTTGTAACTATTAAGTTATATTTTAACCATACATCATGTATAAACATTCTCTGCTGAAATCTACAACAAGCTTTAGGATCGATGAATCTGAAATCTCAGAGTACATGCGGCAACTTGTCTTATTCTAGTATTACAGTACACTGATTTTCCAAATTTTATTGTTATTTTCTTATTGCTCTGCAAATTTTAGCCGTGCCTCAACGCTAATGAACTGCCATACACAACAAGAACAAGGTACCTTATGAAGGTCTCTCCCATCTGGCTCTCTTCTATGAATTTATCTAGTTCACCACGTAAACTTGCTATTGTTTCAGCGAACATATGATCTGTGTTTCCTATGATGTCTCTTAAGTCAGTTTGTTCCTGGATAGCTTCAATCTTTTCATGCGTTGTATTATACACATTAGTGAAGTTTTGTAGGAATGCTTCAATATTTTCAAACTCGTAATAATCGATACTGTCAATGTCATTTAGAATGATTTCCCAAATTTTTAAAGTGATGGTCATAATATTGAACCATTGTTCATAAGCGAGCTGACCCTTCTGTCTGACGTCTGTGAAGAATATAGACAACGTGTACAACCTATCATTCAATGATTTTGATGCAAACATTTTAGCTATTTCCATCTTTGTTACATTTGCTGTGTTATTTGCGGAAAAATAATTTTGCGCTTTTTGCATATAGTTCTCAAAACTGTCAAGAAAGCCAGTCTGTAACTCCGACAGTTCATTCTTTAAACTAAACATAGCATTTAGTAAATCACTTGAGTGTTTTTCAAGTTCTTTGGCCAATAACGAAAACTGAAATGTTCGTTCCTCAATGACTCTTAAAGGTCTGTCAATGGTTTCAAAATAAAATGTACTCTTGCTATGAAAGTAATCCTCGCATGAGTCAAGAAATTCTTCACTAAGTTTGTTCATCTTGAGAATGTCAATGTTTAGCGTTATGTTGGTATACAGATCTTCAGCAAAGAGTCCAAATTCGGCAGATGCGTTCATGACGCGGTTAATGTCGGTGCCAACTCGGTGTGAATACCGCCTAGCATAATAATTATGATGTAGGGAATCGTTGAGTAAAGCTTTTGGAATGATTGCATTATTATGTGTTCTAGGTATACTTCTGAACTTGTAGTTAAATATTCGCTGCCCATTGGCGTAAGCGTCAAATAATTGGGTGTAATTATTCGCGGCTCGACCCGCAGTTTCTATTCTGCTACGTAACATATTGTTAAGTAGGGTATAAAATATATCAGCGTCGGTTTTATTCTGTCTCACGGCGTCTGTCATCTGTCGAAGCAATAATTCAGTATTAAAGACATGTTCATGGAATCCCAAACACAGCACTGACAATGTCCTTTCTTCCATAGCATCTCGTGCACGCATGAAATTCTTCTGCAATGAATATTTTTGATACGCGTAAATAAATTGTTTTTTCTCAATGACGCTTGTGATGTTTCCCATCCATTCGTAGACGTGATCTATTTGTGTGCCAACCCTCTGATATATGTCCGATGTCACAAGCTTCTTTAACATTTTAAAATCATCAATGGTAACTTGTACACGATGTTGGAACTGCTCATAAGTGTCACGATTCATTCTGGAAGTGACTTCTCTAGCACGATGAAACCTTAAAATAGAAATAAAAAAACATGATCATGGCGACTATTTACTATATAAGGAGGCACTAAAGGTAAAGGCGAGTACAGTACAGTACTACTATTGTCATGACGTGACGTCTTTTGCATGGAAAACCCTTAAATGAATGTAAAAACATGTTTATTGTCACTTGTTTACTATACATCGAAGATGAGTACAATATTACACTGATATTGTCATAATGTCATCTTTATTTTCATGCACCCCTACCGATAGATTGGGGTCATATTGTTTTTGGTCTGTCTGCAATTCTGCCTGTCTGCCTGTCTGCCTGTTCCGTACTTAATTAACCATGCCTATAAAATCAAAACACTTCCACCAACAGTCATCAAACTTCATAAATCATGTTGGTTCCCCATGACAACCTTTAAAGGACCTGCGCATTTTCAGGTCAGTAAGTCAAAGGTCAATGTCACCCTGAAGTGGCATTGTCACTGTATTTTAAAAAAAACATCTTGCTTTTCACAAGGGTGATCCCAGGCGTACATGTGGGCAAAACTACCGACGTTATGCAAGCTTGCTAAACAGTTCTCCTGCAAAATATGGTCTCGGATGGTATTCGAACCTAAAGGAGCTATAGATAACTGGTCAGACACAATATACACTCGACCACGAAGACTCATTGATTCATGATCCTGATGAAACAGTTGTAAACAATATAGTACAACCTCTCCAAAGCAACACCATTTGAGGGGAGCAAAATAGAGGTTGTTGCTCTAGAGAGGTTAAATTGGTAGTTAAACCATGTAGTGGGAACACTCATGATGTTGTTGAAGAGAGGGTCGCTATGGAGAGGTTGTACTGTAATAGAAAATGAACGAGAATCCAAGGGTCGGATATTTTGTACTCACTTGTTTTGAAGTTCTCCGCCTTTTGAGTAATCGAGTAGGTTTCCTTTAACATTGGCTGATGTCGAGGCATAAGAAATACTACTTTCATATAGAACATATTTACACGCAGTCGGGCACTCACATTCCATCACAACCCTCTTGTTTATGTAGTCTAAAATATTATAATTATGCATGTACGTGTATTTACACAAAAATTAGTAATTTAGTTACGGTAGATGAAATATTCGCATTTGATTGGTCGAGAATGCTTAGAGCTCCCAGAAATAAACAATAAATTCATCTGAAATAGTTCCAAACCTCTCTGTGCTTTCAATACAGAACAGAACAGAAACTTTATAAACTTGTACAATATGTACGTATACATTGTTCACATAAATGTCAAACCTATGTTAGCGGCCACCTCTGAATAAAGACCATTTTTTTAAAAACTGCCATTCATTATTCTGCACAAAATGACCTCCAAATAAAGACCACCTGTAAATAAAGGCCACATTTTGTCTTTCCCAAGGATGGCCTTTGTTTACATGTCTGAATGTAATTGTGTTTTTTTTATATTACTTTCATAGTTCCACACGCTATAAATCGAATAAAACATAGTTAATTGCCATAATAGAGGTTTGGACTAATTCATAAGTAGTAATTTGGTTAAATACATTAAATACGTTAAAATGAATATCTCAAAAAGCTATGTACTTTCGTATAATTAATTATATATCGAGGGTTGAACGCAACAGTGTCGTAACTCATATTGAAATAAGAACAAGTTACGACAGTGTTGCGCTGAGCCCTCGATATGCTTAACATGCATCTTCATGTGTTTTCAAGTTTGTGCTTTATTCTTACCATAGGCCTCTTCGTAACAATTAAAAAATTGTGTAACTGTGCAAACTGGTATGTTTCCTGTAAGAAAAGTATAAATATGTAAAATTTATGGTTCCGCTGGGGCTCGAACCCAGGACCTCTCGCGTGTGAAGCGAGCGTGATAACCACTACACTACGGAACCATTGTTGAGTCATTCTTTTTTGAAAATTAGAGCTAAGCAAGATTTATCTGAAATACTATTCTCGAATGTAAATAAAATGAAACATTATTTACACCAATATCGGCCACTATAAAGTGTGTATTTAATGATGTAATTATAACACATTTTAAACGTTTTATAAAACAAGAAATATCTCGAAGTGCGGTAGACAAAAAGAATTAAAATGACTGTTATATCATTTGAGTTTAATACCATAATAGTATATATATATATATAAGTACGTACGTGTGTGTACTTAATATTTGTGTATATTTTATCCTAGTCATGATTTAAATATATGTTTCAAGACGGTCTGTGAATTATTTAATTTTATACCTGTCAGCAATACACCATATTTAATCCATGAAACGTACACAAATGTTTATAAGTCCTACAAGATGGTGTTGAATTTTAACTTTTCTTATTCATGCATGTACATCATTTTTTGCATTAAATTATATGTATTTCAACTCTCTTAAAGTGGAACCAAACGATTAAAAAGTCGTTTTTGACGTCAAAGCCGTCATTTTTACGATATTTATAGTAGCTCTCTGAAAATACTTATAATTATCGCTCTATCAGTTTATGTTGATATTTAATGAAATAAAGATTTAATAGCGGAGAATGAATACAATTACCTACACGCAGGTGTAAATTTGATGTTCATAATCAACTATTAATGTTAACTATTAATTCAAGTAAAACGATTTTAAATGTAAAGTTTAGTGTTCTTTTCTTCTCACTTTTAAACTTAAGTTATTTTTATAAAAAATCTGCCCGAGGGATTTTTTTTATTTTTATCTGGAATAAAGTTTGATGTGTCATCTGTTGTTCTTTTAATTCTTAGAAAATCTAAATAATTATGAAAATACAGTCAAGCCTGTGTTAGTGACCATCTCCTAATGAAGGCCACCATTTACATAAAGACCATTCTTTTAAAAATCTTCATTGATTATTTAGAACAAAGTGACCTCGGAATAAAGGTCACCTGTCTACACAGGCCACGTTTTGTCTTTTCCAACAGTGGCCTTTGTTGACAGATTTGACTGTACCGACATTCACTTCGACTAAAATCTAGACTCCTATATCTCTATATACATGCAGTCAGAAAACGGATGCGGTCGTGATACAACCAGCTTCGTCTTAGCATTAAACAATTTTTGTTACATGGGTCACAGGTTCGAGTCTGGATAAACCGAGTAAGATGCACATGGCTACCCACCGGTAAGGTCCGGCATGAAGAAGTTTCTACATCCGCACTGGTTCACCACATACTGTGTGACACACTCCAGCGTGCATGATTCTTGCGAGTACTGTCCGGAAGAGGACAAGACTCGGCTCCCGCATTCTCCATGAGGCTTCGGTAAGTTGTTGATCTGTAAAATTGAATTAAAGCCAAATTTCAGACTTCTGATATAATGTACTGACTAGAGATACATAAAATGCGATTAACCCATCTAACAGTAAATCAAATCTATAATTCTTTTAACACCAGTAAAAAGCTCAAAATATAACGTTTTACCGCTTTTTGACTAGACCAAGGAATTTGCGAATAAAATCTCGCTACTTCATAGATTCGTTATCAAAATGATGTTTTCATACGCATTCATCGGTTGTAAGTAAATTATTACTGTAATGATATCTTTATTGATAATAACTTATCAATCTTTGACATACGGAATCCTTTTAATGCCATGTGAAATGTCACCCGTCGCCCCCTAACGCGACACGAAGAATTGTCATACTTAGTGGAAGTATTTTGAAAAAATGAACACATTATTAAAGACAGTGCTATAATATCAACGCAGACGAGTTTTTACTCCGTGAAAGTTTTTTTCTTTGCAGTGAGACATCGATCTGTATGCCAGGGTCTTTGATTGAAGCCAGAATGTACAATTTAGTCACGTGATGCAATACGGGAACCGATATAAATTAATTACTTAGTATTTAGCGCTAAACTTGGAAAGAAATACTGGCTCAATTTCATGATTTGTTTGGCAATAATTGCACGGTAGTCCAAAATCTGAATATTCTCCAAGAGTAATTTGGGGCTATAAATACAATGTATTTAATATACGTGTAGTTGTTTTCCAGATGATTAAAACTGTAAGTGATCATTCTGTCTTTTTACGGAATATAGACTGGAGCCAGGAAAGTACGAACGATGATATAAGAATACGGACACATCGATATATTTAATCAGAACGGTAGTGTAGACTTTGAGCAAATTGATGTTGCATGTACACTGAAAATATCTGTCACATTTTTACAAAGACTAGGCTGGCTGCGATACCGATTAAAAAATAAGCAAAAATTAGTTAAAACTATCGCTATTTAGTTATTTTAAAAAAATATAGTTCAACAATAAAATTAAAGTGTTAGATTTTCACCAGTCAATCGGTTCTCCAAACCAGTTTTCCAGGACTGTAATCTAACCAGTTCTAACTTAACCTTTCACATAGAGACGACAACTTCTCAAAATGATAATGAAGAAAAATCGACATTTTTCATCAAATTTTCATGTTTGCCGCCGCAACCAAGGTTTGAACCCTGATCGTCAGGTTACAAGTCCAGTACAGACACCACAGAACCACAGCCACGGCATTTAACTTTGTTATGTGCAAAGAAAAGATAAAAAAATATATCCAATCAAAAACATTTTCTTCAAAATACAGTGTCGCGTCAAATGAATCATAGCAGGTAAGGCATGATAGACTGTTACTAACCACGAGTACACCGAGGCCCACAAAGGCGTGGGCACCGGTTGGGATCGCCATTCCGACTTCCTCCACTCTAGGGAACTCAGGTTGGGATGTGGCTAATAGTTTTATCCCTGATGCATCATGAGGACCTGGCATGGCTTCATACTGCTCGGTGTTCAGTGTTAGCCTCAAGCCATGTTTGGCCCCTGAAACAGTTCCTGAAATTTAGCGTTTAAAGTTTATATCAAACAGGCATGCAAGCTAATCTAACACCACTCCACACAGATGACCATGGACATGTACAAGTTTTGAGTATTGTCAAACACCAGTTTAATCCGGAAATTGCATGGAAAGAGAACCAGTTTTTCAAAGAAACCAAAGTTTTGATAAGCCATGCAATAACAGACAGCACGAGCAGAATACAAACAATGCCGCAGTTAACAATTAACTATTGACATGAGATTCGTTTTTGTTACAACAATAGAAAATAAACGGATAATTCATGTTTATTCGATTTGTTGTTACACCAGAAAAGTGATATCTTTGATGCAAATAGTGTTACAACATTTAGTTTCAGATATGATGCTTCTACAATAAAACATGACATCAAATACTATCATTGAACGCCTGCCCGGTTAGATCAACGGTTATCTAGAGCGTTGATCTACAGATCAAGAAGTTGTGAGTTCGAATCCCGGGCGAGGGTCACACTTTACATCCACTGTTAAAATGTCCTCAACCTCTGATAGGTTATCCGTAGTTTGCGAATAGAATGTGGTTAGTACTGGTCAAGTTAGTGTAATTGCCCGCCACGGTATAACTGACATAATGATAAAAATGGCGTTATAGCTGATGAAATAATGAAGACTCTGCTTGAATGTTGGGTTATGATGTATGCAACAATAATTTACAAACATCACGCGAACATTCATTTATTCGCTAACGGTATTATAAAAATAACTAAGAAGCTGATGACAACTGATTCACTTATAATTCATTTTGAATGACTGAGACCCATTTCTAAAAACAACCATATTATATCTCAACGAAATACATATAGATTATTGTATTAGGATCCGAACTCTGATGTATTTACTAAAATAGAATCGCCCGATTGTCATTATTTAAACAAGTAATGCTTTGTTGTCATGTTATAATATGCTCTTTCACAATAAAAAAATGTCGTAAAATGATGGTAACTATCAAAGAGATCATGACACTTGCGTTGAAACTAAGCCACGCTAGTTTATATTTGTCATATAGCGTCCACGTCAGTTATTTTCTTTTTTTAAAAAGAGATCTGAATTAAGATATTCAGTGTTCTATAAAAAGTAATTCTTTAAACTTAAACACACACAAAGTATAGAAAAGCAGTGTCAACAACGAAAACACATGGAAGCCTAGCTAATGAATAAATAAACAAACAAATGATTAGCATAAATAACAAGGCCGCAACATTAATACAAGCGTACAGTGGCAACGTAAGAGAAACATACGGAGATTGGCGTGTAAACAAAATAAGACCCCTCCCGAACATTGGGCATGACAATAACAACACAATGAGGTTATACAATTTGAGAAAAGTTTCTGAGCTCAAAACCCAATCCCGTTCTCAAAGAAGTATGGTTGGGAAGAAGGAAGGCAGAACTGACTAATGTTAAAATAACTATTCAAATCAATCATGCAGATAGACTAATGCCACAATAATACCATTACTCCCTGATTATAATTTACGGAAGAAACATTAAAACATGGCATGTGATTTGAACTCGGAGACCGATCTAAAGTTTTTCACCCGTCGGACCCAGAATCTGAACATGGGTTAGGCAAAATAAACATTGAGGGTATAATAAGTAAAATGTTTTTAAAATTGAACCTCATTCACTTGGAACAAAGCGATTGCGTCAGTGATGAGGCAAGCGAAAGCGACCAATCTGAATGTTATTTCAACTTTCTAAAACAAGTCAATGCTAAGCTGAAAACTTACCTGACTAACATAGTAGAGTCAGACAGCCCAAATATGGGAAAGGATCACCGATAAATAGAAATTATAGTAAGATTTATGTAAATAAATAGAAATGTGTTGGTGTTATTACTTTATGTAGCGCTACTTAGATTACATAATCACACAAGCATATTATGATTGTCTTTATACGTTTAGAAGCATACAGAAATCAGGAAGTCAGAGGTACGATATATTGGAAATGTATGTTAAAGCTCCCGATGATCAATATGCATGTACCGGTATACTGACAATGCCAGTTCGTCCTTTTTCATTGGGCTTTAACGTCGCACCGACAGCCAGGCTCATTTGGCGACTTATCCAGGACCCCACGTGTACACCTGGGTAGGACCACCAACCTCCCATAAGTAAGCTAAACAGCGTCCACACATGTGATTGTTTTCGATTCTAGAGCTTTTAAAAGCGGAAATACCAATTTGAAGACTATATACGTCTATCGCCTACGAACTAAAAACAGACTAACTGAAGACGAAGGCAGGCTTAAAGAAAAATATGCAGAGAATCAGGAACGCAGAGATTATTTCAGACAAGAAGCGATCATGTCATTGCCATATGAATAATAAATAAGAATGTGAAAGCGAAATATTGACTGATCAGTTTATTCGACGCCATATCGGACAAAATCAGTAGCTGTCCTCAAACGAAGCCTATCATAAATAAATGTTCCTTCCTAAGAAACCGGCCAGTGATTTTTCCATATCTTTAGGAATGGGGCCGGGTCCGGTCAGATTTGTGAATTTTGGAGTCGCGATAACTAGTTATTGGAAAGTTATCGGGAATAAATCGAGTTCTTTGGTTTCTTTAGAACTTTACTATACTTCTTGTCAAAAATGGTCATAACTTTGTCATTTTATGCCCGATTTTGAAAATTCTTTCTTTTAAAATGTTCATTTGGATTTTTTTCATTTCGTTTAGGTCAATTTGAAGCTTAAATGCTATTGGGAAGGGTCCATTTTGTAAATGGCCCTGTCTAAAGATGGGAAAATCATTGATTTAACCACCCAGCAAGTTTACCTACCTGAAGCAGTGACAGATATGTTTGGGGATCCAGCATGGTATCCATTAAATGTGTAACACATTCCATGGTCAGTCAGAGTGATAGTAAAATTATCTGCAGTACAAAGTTCTCCTGCCCATGAACAACTGTAATATAAATACATGAAGTCATCATAAAGGGACGATACTCCATATCTATGATTTATTTTTTATACGCCTGTTTGAAAAACGGGTCGTATAATGGGAACACCCACGGCTGGCTCGGCGTCCTCAACGGTGTCCGTTCTCTAATTCAAACAGTTTTATTCGGATCCTCATCAAACTTCATGGAAATGTGTATGGCTATGAGATCTCGGTCAACGTAGATAACCAACCCAATCGGCCAAGGCACTTCTGAGTTATGCCCCTTGACGGGCGTATTTTGTGACCTGACACTCTTGTTTAAATTTGGTATGTGGCAATAATTAAATGAAGAAGTTCATTACAATTAAGAAGTTGTGATTGTGAACTGCTATACGTGTTTAGACGTTTGTTCTAAAAAGAAAAAAATATATTGCGTAACAGACGCAGTACATAAAGTAAATTTATTTCTATATATTTTATCTTTCTTTTCAAGACCTCGACATAACTTGTAAATGTTACAAAAATCAAATAAAAAGAATTGCACACTTTCAGAGAGAGAATTCTCAGACACATAATTAAGCAGTTACCTCACAATAAAGTCCTCTCTTTTATGGCTGAGTTTTGTATAGAGTTCATCCATGTGGATATCATCCGCTTCTATGTACATCTTATCATCAGCTGTATCGATACCATCCCGATACATTCTCTCAATCAGCAGGTACAGATCATTGTCACTAGCCGCTGACGCCCTGATTGAAATAATAATAGAATATGCATATGTTTCGTGCCCAAGAAACAGGTTGAACAGGCATCGGTACAATCATTATACTGTTAATAAGCTATTTAATGACTTGTATACAGCGATACTGTCTAAAAAACTGGACCTCTCATCACGTATCTCACGCACACGTCAGACCAATTAGCACAAGTCTAGAAATGTATGACTTTCCAATGTCGATATAGTAAACTTTGAATAACAGGATACAATCGAGGAATCGGACAATGAAATACCCCCCCCCCCCCCGACATTCTTTTATTTTCTTTGCTATATAGACAGTGAAATATGGGAATAATGAAGCGATTTCTCGGGTCCCCAGGAATTTACTATTGTCCTGCATAACGTTGTACAGTGTACATCGGCCCACCTTGATCGTAAGCCAATATTTGAATGATTTGAAATTTCCCGGATGTAAAACTGACAAAGATGGCGGCCTTCATTTAAGAAATGCCTGTTAAGTTTGTTTATGTTTGTAGTAAATTACATACTGGAGAAAGCAAAATATTTCTCTGCCTGGAGGACAATTCTGCCATGAATAAACTTCAAATCCTGATGACGTATTTAGTTTTTTTTCTTAGCAGTAAATCGGCAATCGCACAAAGCACGTAAGCCTTAGACACATTGTGAATACATCCGAGGCTTGCTGAAGGCACGGAATCGAACAGGGTCTCCCGAAAGCGTACAGAATACAATATCGTGATTTGCAATTTCGAAATTGATTTGAAAAAATATCAAGATGGTAAAAAGTTGCTCTCAAATATCGTTCGTTAGTATAAGATTATTGAATATGCCAAGAACGCACTTTGAGACGAATTTCTGAAATACGGCAAATGCTTTTAAATTCTCTCCAAATTTAACGAGAAGACTACATGATTGTATTATTTTCATCAAATTTAAGGAGACAGCTCACGACTTCTATCCATATGTCAGAATGTCAGAAAGTCTTAACTTGGGATCATGTTTGGTCGAGTTCCGTGTCGCCGTTAATGGAAAATACGAATAGTTCGTAATAAGAAAATTATTGTGTGTTTTAGGAGGTGCTTGTTGTAAGACTTCAAGCTTATCTTCTGTCATTTCTTCCAATATCAAACTACTTTACAACCAAATGTAATGTAGCGTGAGTTTATTTATAAAGATATATCATGCTTTTCAGATTTTACATGTAATACATCAAACAATGCGTTCTTTGCTTTTCTTCCTAATAATACATGTATGTAACAGTTGCACTAACAAACGTCTTGGTTGGACTTAACAATTTATTGTTTACTTTAGAACACAAACATTCATACAAACAGCCTTTTGTGCATGGCAATAAACCAAGAGAAAAGAGGATTTTGAATCAACAAAACGTACGTAAGAAATTGACAGACAAGGGTACGCCCGTAACATAAGCCGAAATGCGCCGATTGTAAATACGAAAATACAAACCGAAATGCATTTTGGTTACATATAGTAATGGCGGGAAACTGCAAGGACTGATTGTAGTTGACTTTGAAGTTGACAGCCACTGGTGACGTTTGGAAATACTTGACACGGTCCACGACTTGTACAACCAGGAGGCTCGAACACAGGATGGTTAGCAGAAACCAGAACACCCTGAAACAAAACAAATAAAACACTGTTATCACAGATTAGAAGCTACAAAACACGTACACATCTAATCGATACTGTATGTGGTTTCATTTATTTTCATTAAGCTTAATTGACGAGGTGTTTACTAAAATGCTATTTTCAGGGAGATGATCTTGATTTATATAAACTATGTTTGCCTCATCATTTTCTGTCACTTTCTTTAATACAAGAAGCTCTGTAATCCAATAACTTCAGTATCAGTGATTCACATTCGTGTGTCAAAAGTCAAGCATATCGGATGTTGTATGTAAGTTGCACAATTGCAGATTTCGCCAATTGTTCAATGCATGGTTGACTGATATTTCGGCATTCAAATTCGTGTGAATTTGATTTCGAGGACATGTCGACCCACGAAATGACGAAATTCAGTCCTCAGCTAACATTAGAGAAACCACAGTTTATCATTATACTGGCTATACTCCATTAGATATCATTCATTTATTTATCCGAATCAATTATGTGTTCTGATTTTTCTTGATTCAGCTTTGCTCCAGCTGATCGGTTAAGACGCCGATAATTGCTTTTCATTCAGATAATGCATCAATCTATCGATACAATCTGTCCTGCATCATGTTGAGTTTTAGATCTTGCATTTACAGCATGTATGATTCCTGTATAACATCATTTGGTCGCGATCAGTATTATCAGTACGCAGCTGATAACTGTACATCTCAAATTTAGGCAATCCTTAAAAAACAAATTGTTTGCCGTAATGCTACCTACTCATCAAAAAGGCCACTACTTAATTGTTTGGCCTCTCAGGATTTTTCATCTATTTCAATAAAATAGCATTCTGACGTGTATTTTGGGTTAATATAAAAATAAGTTGAAAAAAAATTCCTACCTACCCACTGAAATTCTTTTGGGTCGAGTTATAGCAAACAAACAATTTTAAGGATGGCCTTATACTAGCACAATTAAGATCGTTTTTTGAATTAGAAGATATAATCATTTATACATTTATAAGTACTACATAATACACTTAGCGATTGATAATTTTAGTTGACAGAACCGATGAAGTCACTGGTTTAAACATTTACATAATGATAAATATAAAACACTAGATTCTTGTCAGTGCATGAATTATTTGTTTACAAAAAATATACTAATTTAGAAAAATACACATCAAAGATCGGGTTGTGTATAGTTTATCAGTGCATCAAATAATGATGCATAAAGCCAATGAATCATGGTGAAAAAACATTACAGCCTCCGCGAAAATATGAATCCAAAGATAACATGCAATGAATCAATTGAATTTACGACGATACAGCCATAAAGTGTTATTTGTTAGCACGTGAGTAGCTGGGTACGAATCTGATTGAAAAGAAAATAAAATCTTTGAAACCGATTTAACTTCTTGAATATAATTATCATTAATGTTCCATTTTTACCGGAGTAATAATTGAACTATCTGAGATGCGTTTGTCTATTAGTGTGAACATACTTGTTTAGTATTCATAAAACATAATGAAAAGTAGAATGTACAGGAAGATTAAAGAACATTCTATGCTAACAAGCAATACCTTTCATGTTATATTTTTTAGTAAACCTAACAGCTATGTTTATCGTATAATTATTATGAAATCGTTAGGACTGCTAACAATTTTTCTATCAACTACAAGCATTTTTGGTAACAGAACGATAGTTCACCTTTTCTTAGCCGTCATTCGCTCGGCGCGCATGGATTTTTTATGCAGACCTAAGTACGACTTTTATCTACATCCGCCATGCAATTGTTAAACTACACTACTTAGTCATTTGAACTGCTAACTACGTTTATTTATTTTATCAACTTCAAATAACTGCACTACGAATATATTAATGTTTTCTATGGTGAATTAGGAATAAATACATCATTGCAACCACAATACAGTATACATGTGATCAAATAGGTCCAATGTTAATGCGCGCAGGTTTTTCAGTCGATGGGGTAGTTTTCTCAATCCTGTCTGTAAAATACTTCCGCGTTTATTTCGGCACGGTCTGGGCGTATACTTACATTAAACGCATTGATGATAGATATTACTCATGTTTTACAATAGGCATTGTAATTATAGAAAACCAATGATAGTTTTGTATTGCAATAAATAATTACAAGCTGTCTCTGACATTGTTTATTATCAGAAAACACATTGCTCTTCGGTACCAGTAACACGATGTATGGCTAAGTGGTGCCATTGATTTATGGCTTAACCAAAACAATACGACTGATCTTAATGTGTTGCGCACACTTTCAGTTTATAACAGAAAACTCTTTACTTCGAATATATTTGGGGACGGATCATGCCCACAGGGTACGAAAAAACACGTCAGGAAAAGAAACTAGAAAAGAAAAATTATGCGACCTACTAACACTTTAACATAACCTTGTTTTCGGTCAATTAATCGGAAACATGGCTGCCACTTTTATAGCCTTGCCTTTACTATCTAATTGGTGATTATTAAAGTAAGTAATTCTTATCTGCCATGAAATGTGTTTTGTGTGCGGTACGTATCTATCGCATATATTGTATTACACTCATAATTGTCGATTTGTTAGTTATTTAGGCGTCTGTAGATTAACTTCGATATTGTTTTACAGACAATAGTAAAACCTTTGGCAATGTCACGCTTGTGCATAACTAGTGTTTCAGTGGGATTAACGCCGTTTCACAACAACACTTCAGTTATATACAGTAGTCGGTTCCTTTTACTAGTTTTCCTGGACTGTATTCTGACCAGTACTAACTTACCCTTCAACAAGGAGCTGCCAACTTCTCCACACATTTTCTTACAATGGTACGGCGTTCTTGCCGCCGCGACTGTGTTTCGAACTTGACATCATTTGTTTCATTTTTTACACTGACTGGCATATGATGCTTGAATGATCAAATTGTAATCAAACCTAATCAACAGTAGCATAAAAAATAATGAACTATCAACTAGAAGCAATATCGCAAGACATCCTTTTCCAATTTTGAGTAGTATATTTATTTATCTATTCCAAGTAAGCGAAGTATACTGTACGTATCACATGTACTACGAGACACTATTCCCAGAAGAATAAACATTATTATGCTATTCAATTATCCTGTAAAAATTGTCCCTATTTCAGCAATTGTGGGTCAATTTGTACAAGTCCCGACCAATTATAAGCAAAGCTAGATGCCATATTTACCAATTAACACGCGCAATGTAAATGTCAAAACAATATAGATAATTATTTAAATAGAACTATTTCAGATGAATTATACGTACACTGTAGTTAATAATTTATAACCGTATTGTTCTGTAGACAATTATAATCAAACTACTGAAAATACTTATAAAAACTGAACTTACGTAGTTGCACTGCGACATGAAACGGGACCTAGTTTAACAATTGCATGGCGGGTGTAGAAAAACCTAGTGCGTATTCGAGGGGGGGGGGGGGGTAAGATAACGAACCACAATGGCCTACCGAACTATTTACACATATAAATGTTTCAGATAATACTTCCGGTAGTTACTTAACATCTCTAAACTACTAGATTTGATTCGACCTCATCAAAAAAAAACACATGATAAAAATTCATCATAACCACATTTTTCATTTTTACACGTCACAAAGGCATATAATCACGTGATGTATTGTTTTCATCGCGTTACAATGGCGACCAAAATAAGTTTTGTTACTGTCGTAGTTTGTTTAAAGACCCTGCAGATAAGTGGACAGTTAAAAGCCGCGGTACTAAAGGGGAACAAGTCCAAATTTCTCTGCAGGGTCGACAGACAAACTATGTCAGTAACAAGGCTAATTTTGATTTTCCTTCGAACTCCTGGGCACCGCCATTGTAACGCAATCAAAACAATATATCACTTGATTATAGACCTTGACGTCAGTAAAGTCAGACCTATACTTAATAATCGAACGATGTATCATTTATAACCAAACAGGCCATCATCAAATTACTCGACAGATTTCTTTTCTATTCTAATACAAGGAATATTTGAATAACTACAGTAACTGCATTCAGAGCAGGCTTCTTGAAGAAAGTCGATCACCAACATGATGAATTCGTGATATTTGTAAACAAGGCTTTACTCTTATTTGGTTTCTATGGTAAATAATTACTAGAATAACTGTTAGATATTGTTGACTTTTTGTATACTAGTAAAACTTGTATAAAAATGTTTAAGTGACCAACCTTACTGTATTAAAAATAAAAGTTTTTGTGACCTAGTGACCTCAAAGTCGATAGAGGGTCATCTACATGTTATGACCAACCTCTTAACCAAATATGAGGTGCTTTGTCCCAATAGTTCTCTAGTTATTGCCCAGACAAGGTTTTGTTACGAACGGACCGACCGACCGCCATGTGCAAAGCAATATAAAATGTACATCCTTTTCTACGAAAGGGGACATAATTAGGACAAATCTAAGAATCATTATCAAAAGCGCCTATCATACTTTCACTGTAACTACAGGACACATTATGTTATTGTAGTAAAGTATTAAAATAGTATAAATGGCACGTAATGTCATTGCAATTGTAATTTAGTTTCTTTAGTACTTCCAACTATCAGCTCTTATTTCACAATTAATTCGGCACACCTTGACCGTATACGTCTAATTTCGAATGTATTCGATGAGCCGATATTGGAGATATTGGAATTTCTTGGATGTAAAAATATAGCGGCCTCCCCGAAGAACACGCCTGTCAAGTTTGTTTTGTCTTTACAAATTATTTACTCTTTGTTGTTTACTCCATACTATCCATACTATAGTAAGCAATATGTTACACTGTTTAATGAACGCTTGACAGTCTTCGACAGACACCGTTGTATGAACAAGAACTTGGTTGTTTAGTGCAGTAATCTGGTAGCAACATCATACATGTTTGGCATAAATGCATATCAAGCTACCGAATACATCATCCGACGTTAGATGGAAGTAGGGAATCTGTCGAAGTACACAATGTACTTATTTACTATAGGGCGTCATAGCATGTAAATGTTATATTTTCCCAAAGTTACCATATAAATTGATAGTATGACTTGCATAATGCCTCTCCTTCCTGATTGACCGAAACTGTATGTTGAAATACAGATGACGCAACATTATTGCTGAATAATTGCACTTTGAGCGTTTGGAGATAATAGGTACACGATCGTAAAAGTGCAATTTGTAACAGTTACTGATGCTTTTATTTTATGATGCTGTTGAATCAGACTATGGGGGAACTAGAGCGCGATTATTACGAAATATTGTACGCAGTTGCGACGTTCTAGCACATGATCTGGTATTTATTTCCAATTTGTATTCAGTGTTGATCTTCGTTATCCCTCACATATATCTCCGTCAACGTCTCAACGTTTACAGGACACTTTAAAGCCACAAATGGTATAAGTTTTACAACTAAATGAAACAATTTCTTTCGTATAATATGTTCTATGCAAAAGATGCACTAGTTTACAAGAAAACCACAGCTGAAAAAAATTATCAAGCGCACTATTGAAAAATATAAATGATAAAAAGTGTTGTTGTTTTTCTGGTTACAAAGCTCAATCGCTTAAATTTTAGACAACAAAACACGAAAAGATCAAACGAAAGATTTGAGTATCAGACAGAAACTAAAGCAGGCTCGGCTGCATGTTTTTAGAACTACTTTTCAGAGGTGCATGTGATTGTAACGACACGACAGAAGACAGGGATTGATAACCGAAGCCTTTTAATACCATCATGAGTGTGGATAATGCATGGGTATGTCTTTATAGATGCTACACAATCAGCGTGGGCTTGGACTTCAAAAATACTGTTAAATCTAATATGCATGCCAATGCAATTAGTATGTACAGTTGTGATTCATTTTATATCCATCCATTATAATGGCCCTTGTTCCAATCCTACACTTAATCATTTCATAAACATTTTCAAAGTATTTTGTCAATTTAGCTACTAGTATCCAATATGTCAAGCATGGACTGCTTTAAAACATTAAATGTTTAATTAAAAAAATAGCAATTGCTGAATCAGACATCATTAATAAAACACGCCGCATGGGTAGCGGATTCTTTTAATGCATCTATTTTACAATAAATACATACCATGAAGTATACACCAAAGCTCAATTAAGAGATGATTAAACAGCTATTCAATCAAATATTGAAGAATGGCACAGCACAAAGGAATAGACGTGTTTCCATCACTCATTTACAACAACTGATTACAAATCTGAGTTACCATGTATGAAAGTTCATGAAAGAAAAACATGATAATTATGCAATTTTAAGGAGAAGAAGCTTCAGGGGCAGTGTATCTATTTTCATTTGATCAAAGTATATACTAATTGAATTGTCGTACAGCGGAGGCACATTTTGGAACACATCATAGTCGTTGTTAGAATCATTAAATGCTGCCTATGAAGAACGTGGACCTTTGTTCCATAATGCATCCGACTAAGGTACTGTAATTGTTACTTTGATGATTGAAGGACCCTGTCATCATGCCGAAAGGGAATACATCAAGGTCTAATATGAACCCGGCATGTTTGATAAGAATGGATTTCAATAGAGGTAAGTTCATGCCTGGTAAGAGTAACTCTTTGTGTGCCCAATACGTGGATGTATTTATCATGGACTGTATAATTGTAATTAAAAAAAATTCTTTGTAATATCATTCATTGCATAGACATTTGTCATGCTTAGATTGCACATACCAAAATGTATTGAAATAAGCTTTAAACTATTGTTTATATGGTTTATATGTGCCATAGCTATTCTGAGTTTGTCCGGCTGAATTTGATTCAAATTAGTCAGAAAGAACACTCAGAGGACGATGTACACATGTATTTATCATATTAATTTTATAAAAACAGCACGTTCTTCAAATATGCAGCAAATTATTTTAATATATAATTAATCTAGTTCATGTTGTCATGTAGTGCTACATCATTTAGTGCTCAATCCATCCATTCCATATCAGTTACAGATCCTTAATTTCCATTTGTCGTGTAAACCAGTCAATTATTGACTGGTTCGTTTTGTCGATGACTCTGCTAAAGGAACTTGAGACGTCTACGATGCAGCTGAATGATTTAAAGTAATTAATAGCAAGATAATCGATTTAGTTATTACACTGAGAATAAAATGATATATTTGTGCAAAATAGATGTTTGGAAATGGTTCCAAATAATTGAGATCATTGCTAATTTGCTATTTAACCAGACGAAAAGATATTATATTTCAGTTAATCAGACTACACTGGGGGTAATCATTGACGCCCTAGCACCATCGATATTAATTGCAATTTCGACCAAAGCAGTAAATGTTTAATATAAAGTAATTATAAAACGATTAATTAGTTTACACAGTGCAACACTTTACAAATATAAACCGCCCATTGCTAATTACCGTATATCGATATCACAATGCATGTACGTGATATGCATTCTGGTCGAATGTATTGTTTTGTTGTAAGCGTTCGTTTGACAATTAATTGCTGAATCATCATCCAGTATTATTTATTTTGCAACAAATATTGAGATTTGAATAAACCCCTATCAAACAAAATGAACAACATATTTATATTGCAATTACATCGCACATTACAAAATAACACGATAATGACAGGAGAGAAACTAAATAATGAAATGGAAGGGAGAGGCTATTGTCCCTAGGGCCGACTAAACCTACGCGTATCTTGCTGCTATCTTGTACAAATAATATAATTTCATCAATGTAATAAGTATGGTGCTTTAAATCTATGTTTGATATGGTGTTTTATGTCTTATTTTGTCTGAAGGGTATAATCAAACAGTTGTTTATTGGGTGATAAAATGAAAGACCTACCAACATCAAGGTAAAAAATCATTTTAAATTACCCAGGTGTATGTCACATAATACCCTTGTGTATATTGATATTTATTATAAATCAAGTTGATGTATAGCTACTAGCAATTTCAGACAATTGATGGTAATAATGCACTTTCTAAAAGTACGTATGTTTTTGACTAATCAACAACGGAAATTCACGCACCCAACATGTCTACTAGCAATTGACTCCTTTTTTGGGTTGATGCTTATTCACTAATGTAATATATTATGTACCATGTATTGTGCAATAGCTGATCTCCAAGCGATATACAACATCCTGACATTGACACATTATGTTATTTTCTGTTCCAGTGGACAATCCAATCAAGACAGCTAGGTAATTAATTTATTTCCTTTATCGAATGTTTTGAAATGATAGATATTATACAAGACGCATATGGGCAATACATCTACAGTTGGTCCTTGACACTGGTACCAATGTTACTTTTACGGGACACATATTGTTTATGGTTACAGTCTCGTCACTCAATAAAGAATAATAGGCATGTTCTTTGATAATTACTGTATTTATTAATATATCTAAAATAATGGTTACTAAAAAAACAAACATTATCCCGCACACATAGGCTGCCCAAAACCGCCAACCCAAATCCCATCCAACTCGTAGGAGGGAAAATCATAGTATGCCAGAATCGGATCTCCAATGAAAGGCCTACAGCGAAGCTATAAGGGGGTCAAATAGTTGTGATGGGGCTAACCTCACACTTACCACAAGGGAAACTAATTGTAAAAAACATACGCAAGAAAACGATAAGCAAAAACCTGCAAAAAAGGTGATTGTTCCAGGTCCTCTCCTCTAATAACAAAACTAACTAAAAGTGAAAAAGACAAGTTACAAAAACCTTACCATTCAATTCTTGATCTTTCTTTTTTATGAATTCAGTCTTAATTTTGGTTTCATTGAATTTTGCTTCAATTGTTTCATTATCAATACAACCTCAACAAGTCGGTCAGTTAATGCAGTCGTGAACTAGAATTCTAAAACTTTTTTCATTCAGGAATTTCCATCCAGATCTAAGCAATATTTGTTCCACACTAAACTTCCAAAATAAAAAGGACATAAAATATACGAATTAGATAGTGACGGCTAAGTTTAATCTAACCTTAGATAAAGCAATGATATTTGTTCCAGCATTGACTATGCTAGTATAGCTTACGAATATTTACCATGGTGGCAAAGTCATTAAATTTTCTCAACTTTCCATGTAATGTTTAAAAAGATGCCAGGGGATATTTTAGATGGGCGTTTTGTTCTATTTTCATTGTTCCTAGCACATACTATCTTCATTTCAGCAGGTGTAAATTTGCAAACATTATTACCATTGATTCTGTTACTATCTGTATAATGTATCAATGTTTTTGGCATGAAACTGAAGACTCACATCCGTGAATGTTTTACTTCTTCCGAAGTTTAAAACGTATGTGGAGGTGTAACTGTTATAACTGTCAAAGAAAACTTGTAAAAATGTCCTTGATATCGATCAAAGTATCATACACACACGAATGCTAGCGAGATAACGAATCAAAGATAAAAGTCCAACAGCGGAACAATCTGGAACTATTACAAACAATATAAACTTGATACAGGTACAACAATATATAAAACTTGATATGAATGTTTTATTATTATAGTACTCCCGTTAATTGGATTCAACATTTAGTTAGTGTCGAACTATTTCACAAGAGGACATAAGTTCAACTCATGGACTCGCCAGCGGTTTCACCCTGAAACTTTAACTATTGATATCAAACCCAAGGATGGTGCCAAAGTTTATCCATGAGCTCCGACCCAATAGCGAATCTACATAACGAGCAATTAATGAGCTAACTAGTGTAGTATGTAAGACGGAAGGAATAACTGAGATGGCTAAGACGAGTGACAATTGATTCCCATATAGGCTTCATTACAATCACATTATCATACTATCAGTTCATCATTAGTGATGATGAATATTAGATTTAATAAAGGAAACCAGTGAACAAATGTAATGTATGCTTATTTAATAAGCACTTTTACTAAGAAAATGTATAAGGGGTACGACATTACTCTTGAGGATGTTCCGGAGAAGATGTCAGTCTCTATATACTAGTAACCACAAAAGTTTGTATTCGTATATGATAAACACATTATTATAACCTTGATTGTTGTCTTCATTTTTCATTTATTGTTTCAAAATTTGCATGTTTCACGACATGTTGTTTAGCAGTTGACACGTTTGCTCTACTTGTGTGTAACCTATTGTGTGCATGGTCCAGAAACTCTAACAGATGAAGATTCTTACAGTTAGTGTCGTATGTTGCTTATTTGTGTTCAGCACAAAATGTAACCTTGAATCAATATTGATATTAGAAGTGTATTCACCCATAGTATATTATGGCTAGCCACTAAAATTAACAACAATGTATTTTACAAGTCACCTTCAATGCAGATCATGTAATTTTTGAAATCTTGAAAATGAATAACATTTGTAAATTAATCATCTTGTCCTCGTTAAACATATCATAAACATTGATTGCAGATCTTTGACAATTATTTTCTTACATTGATACCAGTAATTGCTTGCTATAGGTTTGTTATAGGTTTCATTTATTTTTATTATGCCCGAAAATTTTTCTTTAAACATTACTGATGTACGATATTCCCATTTGGTTAAACATAAACAATTACGAATACTTATAAAATACGACAGGTGATATTTAGATAAGTTAACCAGCAACTACCACTTCCATAAATACAAAATAAACACATAATTACAATATGGAAACATTAACACCAGTGTCATTATAAATACAGGCGTATGACCCTTAAGAGATAATAACACGACGTAAATAGCGTGTCGTGTCACCATTTATATGTTACATTCTATATAGGGAAATATTTCTCCTTAAACCTGTAATTTGATCAAGTACCATACATGGATGAAACTCATCGGTATTCAGGTGCTTTAATTCTTCATGACTTCTCTTCTCATCGTTAGTTGCCTCTTGCACTGATTTCACATTAAGTCTAATAAAGCTTATATTTTAATAAGATTAAACGATCTATTCCGTAAAATGACAGACCCGAAGGGAAGCGATAAAATATTTATCTTCTGGAAATCAAATCGAAAAATGAAACGTTTACGTCTTAAATTGTTCATCAGAGAAATAAGCACGCATGCCAGTCAAAGAAAAGATGGGTTCATAATAATGGCCTGCTTGTGTTTCTGATCTCAGACGCATGTTGACATCTTTTATATGCAAATAAGTTATAAGCTTATATGATAAACATACGTTACCGTGGCTATGTTTGTACTTGGGAGTTTTCCCGTCTTCGTAACAAACAGAATACTATATTCTATATCAAGTTTTATGCGTTAACTTTATAAATAAATAAATGAACAAAACGACAAGTAGCATGGACTTAATGTAAGTTTACTCTCCCGGGACATTAAGACCACGTAAGCAGACATTTGATTAGCTATTAATTGATAGCACTATAAACGGAACGAAGTGGATTCCACGGTTTTGATTTAAAGAGATCTGATACAATGACTCAGACGAACAATGGAGGCCTTTCAGTTTATGACATTTAATAAAGAGCGGAACAGCAAACGCGAAGATCCATTTTAAACCAGACCAAAACGTTATTGATTGACAGAAGAATGCAAATTAATACTGATTTGAAATCATTTTTCAATATGGATAGAATCATTTGCATTGATATCAATTACCGCTGCTTATTGTCTTAATCGTTTTGCCTTCAGAAAACCAAGGATTATATATATATACTTTATTTACAGATCGGCAAATACTTGCCTATGGTACACAAAACAGTACAAAAGCAATACAAACATGACAGAAATATAGAAAATGCATATAAATACAATACAAAATACAAAACATTAGTACAATACAGTCAGTGGTTAAATGCAATTGGACAATAAAAAAAAATTATGACGTAAGACAGTTGTTGCGTTGTGAAAATGCCTCTTTTAGGAATAAAGCTAACTTGTAGAGCATTTTTTTGTTGTTTGTAGTTAAAATGTTATAGAATTTATTTAAGGATGGCCAAGGAATATTACCAAGATATTTTTTTCTAATGAGTGAATATTTTGGACAACAAAGAAGAAAATGAAACTCTGTTTCTACTTGTGTTAAAGTACATAATTTACATAATCTATTTTCACGGGCAATATTATTTGATCTCCCAGTCTCTATAAGTAATTTATGAGATGATAGTCTAAAAGATGTAATTTGTTTTCTCAACTTATCGTTTTCAATGAGATTTATATAATTGGAACATGAAAAGTCATTTTTTAATTTACTAAAATAATTTAATCTTGACATGTCATTAATAGTGCTTTTCCAATGTTGAATAAAATTATCACGCATCGTTCTTTTAAGTAAGGGGAGATAATTACAATTTACGTTATAAGTATTTCTAACATAATAATAGCCTAGAGAGTCAATTGCGTTATTCATTTTAAAAGCCCAGTTATTTGAATTGTTCAAAGTACACTGCTCATCATAAATTTTTCTTATAAACGAATCGTTTGTCGACATGATTTTTTGCCAAAATTTTAAAGATCTTTCCTTAGCTATTATATATAATGGAACTCTTCCTAATTCTCCAAGAACAGCAAAATTGGGCGTGTTTGAATTTACACCAAGAATGTGTTTACAAAATCGTACATGGAGTTTATCAATTTCCTTGTAATTATAAATACCCCATATTTCGGAACTATATAATAAAATAGGAGCAATCATAGTGTCGAAAAGGTAAAGTTTAGTTTTAATTTTCAAATTTAACCTATCAAATAATGAAAGCAGTTTATAATACGCTTTAAGAGCTTGATCAGACAGAATTTTCACAGCGTTTTTCAGGTTACCATTCTTTGAAAAATTTATACCCAGGTATGTGAAATTGTCGACAATTTCGATTTTTTCGTTATTAATCATAAAATTTGATAAATGGACAGTTTTTCTTTTTTCGAATATACAGATTTTGGTTTTCTTTACATTTATTTTTAAACCCCATTTAATAGAATACTCGTAAATAATATCGATTTGTTTTTGTAGACTAATAGGTGAGGTAGTAAATAAGACAATATCGTCTGCAAAAAGTAAAAGGTATTTGGAGAGGTATTCAATGTCATAATCCGTAAGACAATTAAAATCAATACAATTTGAAATGTCATTTACAAACAGAATAAAAAGGAGAGGTGATAAAGGTTCACCTTGTCGCAAACCCAACGAAACATTAAAAAATTCGGACATGTGCATATCAGGTGAGAGTTTTATGCATGACTGAACATTACTATAGATAGCCTTTAACATTGTTATCATTTTACAACTTAATCCGATGTCGAGTAATTTAATCCAGAGCGCGTTTCGAATCACTGTATCAAATGCTCTTTCGTAATCTATAAAAATGCAATACAATTTTTTGTTTTTGGCAAGAATATTTTGTATGATACTATGTAGAATGAATATTGCATCATTTGTTGATCTTTTATCTCTAAAACCAAATTGTGAATCATTGAAAATATTTTCTTGTTCGCACCATTTATTTATACGATTTCTTAAAAGAAGAGAGAATAATTTAGCTATGATATTTATTAATGTAATACCTCGGTAGTTTGAAGCATTTTTGGTGTCACCCTTTTTAAAAATCGGCACAATAATACCTTTACTCCAATTTTCAGGATAAACACCTGTATCAAAAATATGATTAAAAAATGTACATAGATATGGGGATATAAAATTGCGTGAATCAATGAAGAAATCAGCGACATTGTTATTAAAATCACAACTCTTATTACGCTTCAATTTACTGATTGTAATACTTATTTCATCCACCGTAAATGGAGAGTCTAATTGATCAATATTAATCGGAACATCACGGGAATTAACATAGTCCGTTTCATTAAAATCACAGTGAGGCGTATTCGAGATATTTTCAAAATGCTTGATAAAATCATCCGCTCCAACATTGGAGGGGTTAGATTTATCGTTCTTGAATTTATTCAAAAATTTCCAGAATTTCTTAGGTGACGTTTTGCTCATTTTTGCTAAGTTATTTGCTTCTTTAGAGAAGTATTGAAGTTTACATTTACGCTTAACCTTTGCAAAATTTGATCTGTTTTTAAGAAAAAGAATTTTGTTTTGATCAGTTGGATTTAATTTGAAGTTGCGTTTGGCATTTAGAAAAGATGATTTTGCTGATCTACACTCATCGTTGAACCATTCTGCCTTCTTGGTTATTTTTCTTACATTATCATTCTTACTAATTGTTCGACCAAAATGTGAAAATGATATGTTAAAAATGGTATCTGAAAACTCATTCATGCATTGGTTTAAATCTGACACACCAGAAGACAAGTTACTAATTATGGTGTCAAACGATGCACGATGATTTTCTAGATCATTCATAAATGTCTCGCTGCGAGAAGAATCCCATACAATTTTATCAAAAGAATTAGAAGTGCTATTATTGTCATTAGAATGCGAATAGCTCATAGTAAATAAAATAGGACAATGATCAGAATATTCGGTCATATCACAAACAAACATATCATCAATATTACTAAAATTTAGAAAGTTAGTAATAATATAATCTACTGCGCTAGCAATACTTTTATTTCTACAAATTGAATTATAAGTATATGAACCGTTTTCAAGTCTACCATTCATGATCAGTATGTCATTACTTTTACATAGGTTAAGTAATTTTATACCAAATGTATTAACAGTTCTGTCACAATTTTTACGTTCTGGTATATCCAATGGAGAATTATCATCCTCGGGCATATCAACGTAACGGTCAAGATTTACCGCTGTCACGTGATCCGGTAGATTTCCTGTGCGTGAATTCAAGTCACCAGATAGGTACACGGTACCCTTGTCACTATACCGGCGAATATCACTGTTCAAAATATCGAAAATATCTACATTATAAAGACAGGAATTTGGGTTAGTATAAACACATGAATTTTCTGGTGGAATGTAACACAAACATATATACACATCATTATCGTATTTAGTTAATGATTTGTCAATTTTAAACCATAAAACACCACAGTTATTTGTGCTAACTAATTGTATATGATCACGATATGCTTCCTTAAAATAAACTACTAGACCACCGCTATATCGCTTTGCGGATTTGTTAGATTTAGGTCGAGAGCATGAAAAAAAATCATAGCCATCAATTGATAAATTGGAGTTTTTAGATGCCCACGTTTCCGTGAAAAGGAGAATATCGTAATCATGCACATAATTTAAAAAGTCACAATCATTTAACTTATTTTTGAGACCTTGTACATTCCATAGAAGGAAAGATAACTGCTTTGTGTTATTTTGTTATTTAGAGTCTAACAAATGAACAGTGTCTGCAGTAAACAGTTGGTTATTGATGTACAGCTTGTCATACACCAGCGTAGCATGTTTGTGGTTCTTTTTAGCTTCAATGAAAGCTGGCATCAGTTTTTTTCTCCGCTCTCTTATAGGCTGTGGGTATTGGTCCGATACTCCATACACTGACTCACGAGACAGGATTTCACGTGCTTTCCGTTTAACATTCAACTTATCTTGGTGGAAATTAAATTTCACAATGATCGGGCGGGTTTTGCCGTGGTTATATGCCCCCGTTCTATGAGCTCTATCAAGTTTGAATAAATTTTTGGCGTTGTCAATTTTAAGCTCGTTTTCACAGAAATTCAAGATTTTCACAATATAAGAATATAAAGACTTAAGTGGTATTAGAGTTTGCATTTATTTCCCATTGGTTTAATATGCTTCTTTGCACAGAAAAGGCTCTCCACTCGTGATCGGCAATAATTATGACTTAACTCGGACCAATTATCCAGCTAATCCTAATGATTAAACAATGCAGAACCCATGGACCACCAACATAAGGAACATAACTCAAATACAAAATGGTTTAATAGTGCCGTTCTCTTTTTCAAACGGCAAACTGTTGTAATTTAAGTAGCGACAAAGCAATGTATTTAGATAATAATAACATGCATCATAGGGCAATGCTCAACGTTACATATTTCATCAAACAGTCTGCAGTATTTTCACTAAGAAAAAAATCTCGTCGGAAAGTCACTGTCATCGCAAGACTATACATGTACTTATAATGAACTCATGTTTCTTTTATTTTGATAGAATGACTACGTTTAATACAACATCGCCAAACATATTTATAAAATAACTCTTGTTTCTTTTGTTTAATAAAACGACTTAGTTATGTTTATTACAGTAAATCAGTTAGAAAACATTGCTCGCAGCAAGATTTCTCTATTTGTTTGTACTTTTAACCAATATATCTTCAATTTGATTCAACCATAACAATCCTAGAGTACGTGGCGTAGTAAATGATTGTGACATTAACGCTTAACGCAATGGTATAAAACTACATGTATTTGAGAAAACGAGATTTCTTAAACGTACATAGTATATTAGTGGAAGGTAAATAAAGACTGGTGTCCAAGTGATACGTATTAGGCTGGGTCCACATTTCTAAAGACCGTTCCAAAGCCTTACCCCTCCTGTAGATTATGTTTTCCCCCATTATTGTACATATCAGAGCGTTTGGTATGTTCAGTGTTGGTGGGCGTTTAGGTAGGGTGTATCTTGTGGAAGGTCCTTCTCATATGACATTGTATTTGCAAATGACTCCACCTAGCGGTACAGATGTGAACTGATTGTGTTATAAAATCCAATGGCATAAACAGTTCTAATATCCCTTTGACGTCGTTTGTAAAATGTTTTGTTGTACTAAATGAAGACCAAAAGTGTATAAATCTGATTCAAAACGTTTTTCTGAACGCGTAAATGTCATTAACTGCCTTAATGTTCCACTATTAATAACCTGAATACGGACAAAATGTCAAATATAGCGGAAGGAAAAGCTCAATCATGAACCACTTAAGCCACATTAAAAGCGAAATTATTTAAAGCTTGTTTAATTAATTGTGATTATACAAATATGCTAACACAAAATAGTGACTGAATAGTTAGCATTTAAAACAATTAGTAATTACACTTAGTATGTCAGTGTCAGCGATGTCAATAATTACCATTGCGTTTTCAGCTATTTGATTATACAATTACGATCTGCATGTCAAAGGTCACAACCACAAAAGTTATTGGGCAGACATAAAGGAACGACCTACAAACTAAAGACCCTTTTTAGAAGGGATTGCTATATTGACTATGTAACTACGTGATAAAACGCTTCATTGATTGCAAATGTACCATAGTCCATTTCTATTGTTCTGGAAATGCACACGCCAAATAATATTATAAGTCTCGAACGATTGGCTAAGCCATGTATAGACAATTTAATGAACAAGCATAGTTTTAAACTTGGCTTTCTATTGATTCTATTCACCTAAGTCCAAGCAGTAAGTATGTCCTGTGGTCTCCACTTATTGCTTTGATTATAATAAATCCACTCTGAGCCCAGTTAGGTTATTTTTTTACTTAAATTGGTTATACCATTCGTTAAAACAAAAGTACAATTGGAATAGGTGTTAGATGTTTTGTTGCCATTAAAAGGTTCATATTCTAATTAAAGGTTTACATCCATTACATTTCACACTTAATTATTTCTTGATGTTTCCTACACCTGTTTGATTATCAAGATTTGCCAACAACTTGTGTTTATAGAGTTGGTATAACGTTATAATTTAATTGTTGTAGAAAAAAAGACAAACATCTGGCCTGCAGTATGTTTCCGATGGTAAGCTATAACAGATTTATTATTATTCAATTTTCGACATTTAGATAGAAAAAAACACTTTGGTAACTACGTCAGTTTTATCCATAAAGTTTCCATTTCACGTAGCAATGAAGTAGTATAGAAATCATAAACAACCAAACCATCTTGATGGGGATGGAAAATCACATTAAAAAAGAACATATAATACTATATTCATATCATGATAATAACTGTAATAAGAATGGTCTCTTTTCTGTGCGTTCCTTGGTATTAGAAAGTATGTCATGGTTCTTTTTTCAAATTACTGATATTTTAGTGCTTTATGCAACTTATTTATGTTAAACATATGTTGTATATAACTATTTATTAATGTATGTTGTGAACCATTATATGTTACCTATGCCGAAATAAATATATCTAATCTATTCTTTACAATTGTTTTATCGACAGAGGTTCAATGTCGCACCAATAACCAGGTTTATTTGGTGACCATATAGCTTTAATGATGTAAGAAGACCCATGCTTACGACCTTCCGTGCGCTAGCAGGTCAGCCTCCTTATATGTGCAATTTGATTCAAGGGTGACACTAGTAATTACTAGTCAGATACCATACCAGTCGACCATATAGGCCACTATTACAATGGCTGCAAACATATTTGCATAAAAAGTATGATGAAAATGGAACCTGAAATCCAATTTAAACTGATTGTCTTTTCAGCTTACAACTAATTAATTGGAGTATTGTTAAATGCATTTAAATGTCATATCATTTGAATATGGCCAACTAAGCACCATTAAACTAAATTACTTAAATTTTAGTCAATTAATGCCCATTAAACATAATTACAACCTAGTTAATTGCTAAAAGCAGTTTCTATTAATCATATCATGCAGTTTTCCATCGATCTTGTTGCATTTGCCTCTATTTTTAATTTGATAGGAAATTAGAAAATTAATATTCTCCACAATAAAAGGACATGTTGCAATTAACTGGTTTTAAATTGATCCCTTTCGTATCATTGTAATCTCGATTTGTTCCTCAAATGCACCCCTTGACAGAGTACATGTATATCATTGTCCATACGTTAAACACAAGTAACATCCTGATTAAGGTAAATCTGCATTAAACAATTAAACTAAACAAACTATTAAATAGAAATTCTTAACATACTAGTAATACGTTGCACCAGAAGAACTGCAATTGCAATACTTGGCACATTAAAGAAATACATAATTAATTATTTATATATGATAATCCCAATACTATTTGCACAATAAAAACACGTTATTTAGGTGGAAAATACGTAATCTGTCCAAACAAGCATACAGCAAGTTATATATTATTACTGATAACGCCTATATCATTTTAACCACATTCATGCGTTAGCTTCCACCACTAGCATGTTGATTTAGTTAATATGTTTCTAAACGTTTTGATACAATCATAATGTTGCGAAAACCTGTTTATCGAAGTTGGAGGAAGAAAACAAACTATGAACATACTATCATGCTCTCAATGTAATACACACACTTCAAATAGTGTTTCTTGTAATGACATCCAAACAAATATTTTTGTAAGTAAAAAAATCGAGGCTAATTGTCTGGTAAATATCTATATCGACTTTCAAGTACATTTTTTTGTATTTCTATTTTTCTGTTATCTAGTCGGTGTTAAAGGATTCTGCATCAGTATGCAGCCTGTTCTCCGCAAACAAATGATAATTATCAAAGTCGATGATCAGCTGTTGGTGAAGACAGATCATATTATCAAACATCATGTCTTCAATCTAATCGTCACGGAGAACATGTGAAATAAGGCAGGTTGATCTTTGAGGCAACGAATCAAAAGTTTTGACACAGAATAAGTACAGGCTTATAGTACGCCGAAGTTAATATTCTCAAAATGGCAGAAAGGGTCGCACTCAAACAAGCGAAAAACAGAATCAACTGAAAGTGTCATAAACGCACAGCTTAAGGGAATCGGTAATTTCATGAATATAGATAAGGAAATGATTTCTAAAACCTTATTTACAAAACATTCCACTTTTCCTAGATACTACTCCCAAAGATTTCCAACCAAAGAAACAAGTTCACGCATGAGATCACAAGTTGATCCTGTCTAAATCCCAGTTTGAAACTATTGGAAACCAACCCTCTTCGAATAAAATTCATGAAAACATGAATTTTTCTTGAACTGTTCTTGCATATTTCATGAAACTTCAAGAAGTATGAATAGCAACTGGGGCAACGTTCATCGAGCAACTTATGTATCTTAATACTTGACTTGGAAGATACTGGAGTTGGAAAACTACTAAATAAATAATTACCTATAATGTGAAGTAACCTACATATCAAATCAAGATCAAAACATATCTTTTCTTTTTGAAGTATTTACATAATACGTTACTCGAACGTCTATAGAGCAAACTTATTCTTTAAGAAGTGGCCTAAATAAGCTATGGATTTTTTATCATAATGAGTTGCAACACATGTACAAGTACGGTAAACATTAAAAAAAACTTCACGAGGTTTGCACATCTGCTGCTAAAGATGCTTGAACACAAATCAAAGCATATCAAGTGTCACTAATGGGCTGATTTTGAAGCACTGAACTGAACAGGATCCAATTCAACAAATAGACTTAAAACACACATTCAAAGCATCGATATATTCGTGTGCTATAGCTTGACCAAGTGCTTTGAGCCGTGGCGAAATTATTCTCAGAATAATTCACTTAATTAAATAGAGGATATGGAAATTCGGAACAAATCTGGAATTGAACTCATGTCTGTTGGTTCATAGAGATTACGTTCTATCCACCGCACCAGCGTCACTTACACATACCGTTGTGCTAAATTATTCTTATATATTATCAGTAAATGCCTTTTATTCAATAGCATTGTATCCACATCTACATTAGATTAGATTCATTCATAGCTTGACCATGACGGAATTATTCAGAATAGTTCACTTAATCCAACTGGGGATATTGATAATCGAAACAAATCTGAAATTGACCTCGTGGCTGTTGGTTCATAGAGATTACGTTCTATCCATCGCACCAGCGCCACTTACACATACCGTTGTGCTTAATTATTCTTATATATTATCAGTAAATGCCTTTTATTCAATAACATAATTATGCTTCTACTATCTACATCCCCCAGTTGATTTAGTGCATTCTTCCGCCACGTCACAAAACATACGGTCAAGTTGTAGTAGTATGCTTATTTCTACAAAATTAGAATCTCACCTTATAAGAATGAATGAATCACCAAGGACAATTTGTCTAAGTCCATGTAATGTTGTATATTCAGCGAATTCCTTTAATAAATCTAAGCACGTGCCTTTGTCCTTTTGATCAGCATCTATTACCATTTCATTATCACTAGGTTTAGAATATTCTTTATTTTGAAACTGGTTCCTAGAAGGTTCCAGCGGAATCTCAGTTTGGTTTGAATTAGTCATAATTAAAATTTAATTATTCCAATATCCTTATCAGAAATATGTTTAAAGTCATGTAATCCATTAGATTTCGTTGGGTCAATGTACAATTTATAAACACCGCCATTTCTAGATGTTCAAAACCCATACTAGTCCAATAAAATCATGATTCTAGGATACTGTATATGTACTGTATACAACGCATCATTATTTGTTAACTAGCGTTATTATATGCAGTTATTGGTCGTAAAAGTTCGCGAACAGTAACAGTTCACAAATATTTCCAGAGTTTAAGTTAAACCAGAGTCTCTATTTTGTGGGATGTAATACTAGTACTACCAAAACAGCGAGTGAACAGGAGAGGGGGGGACATAATCTAAATATCTCGTACAAAACTCACGAGATCTTCTCATTTCTGACTTCTTATATATTTTATTAAATAAAACTACAGGATAGTGCTCTCAACAGGTAACACCATTGAGCTGAAGGTATACAAAATATTGAATTAATTGAATGCATGTTATCACGTGATGTTTGATAAGCCGATAAACTTATATCAAAAACACGTGGGTAAACTTTTGTAATACATCCACTTCAGAAAGTACATGTGTTTGAAGTTTTTTTCCATGATTAAATCGTCTTCAATATGTTTTTTTTTCATCTGATTTTATCCAGGTATATAAAAAAACACATAATCCCTGTTTCAAACTATGCAAAAAAGTATAAAACGAAATACTAGCATCATTAAACATCATAACGACCGCGTAGCTTTACCAAGTATCCGCATAATTACCGCATTATTTTTTGCTTAGATAAAGCCGTGTGTTTCATATGGAAAGCATTTGGTCTACGGACTCCTTGTTCGTTAGTTCTAACCCTGAAAGCGCCCTTGCAGAACAGAACGATTTGGGCTGAATGCATTTCGTCATTTGTTTCCGATTCTGGCGTTCCAGTTAGTTGTGATGAACAAGGCTGGTTACGGAGAGTTACAGACTTACGGAGTTCATGAACTTCTGTAGATTAATACTCAGTTCGAATACTTAAGAAAACTAACACATGCGGTTTGACATACTCCCCTTTTAATGTTTCATCTATATTTATTAGATTGCGATGTTCTTGACATTAACAACTATACCCACTACTACATTAGCCTTTTTTTATTTTAATAACATTTTTTTTTTTCTGGGTTGGGTGTAAAGTTGGGTACTCAAGACTAGTTAAAAACCTGCTTCGCTACAGGCCGTTCAAATGCGGTACCCTCTATGCGACTGTGCTTTGGCCTCCAGTTTGTATGGTCTGATAGGATGGGTTGGTTTGGGGTTAGAATGTACTGTTAATAATTGTTTCATGATAACTTATACAAACACAGCTAATTTCCTTCACAATTGCCACTTTTTCTAACTACGCCAAATTTACAACTACTGTCATTAATTTCTTCCTGATTTAGTTTTTGATTAAAATCTTTCCTTAAATCTCCAAGTTCATAAACATTTCTACGGATGCTGTGTTATGAAAGATGAATGTTCTCACGAAATACAACAACAATATTTCATACGTAGTTATTGACCGTGTATCAATGTATTTTTCTTTCATATTTGCACTTAATTACGTGTTCACTTGTAAATATCGACGACCCATGCCAAGCAAACTGAGACTTCTAACAAAAGAGGATAATCTAAAACGCTAAAACAGATTTCGTTACGCTTGTCAAGAAAGTATGTATTTATTTATGATTCTGTATATATGCCAAAAGTTACCAAAACAATCAGTCATATTCATGATAACAGATCGACTCTTCTGAGAAAAAACTTGTTACAAATTTTGTATCATTGAAGAAAATATTAATTTAAAATTAAAAATGCAAATGCTAGCCGCGGCAGAAGTATGTGTTAAAATTGTGCATTAATAAAAATTTAACAGCATACAATTATTATATTTACCACGTCTGGATATAGTTCGAATAAAGTGCTGTAAGTATTTCTGATAAGAAAATTTGACAAATCATTACCTAACAAAATACAACACAAAAACCACTATAGACGTGGAAATCGTACAGAAAATCGCAATATGTAAATGGCAAAGGAACATAAAGGCATACACGATTGTTATGTCTTTAATCATATCTATATAGAACAGAACAGAATAGATATTTTATTGCATTCCTTGGGTCATGGCTCATCATCATTTACATTATACAAATATATACATAATTTACATGCAATACATGAGTAAACATAACAAAGTAAGTAACAAAACACGGGGTAGGAGAATCCAAATTTCTAAATTAAAAAAAATATAAGTAAGCTAAATGTGCAGACATATAGATAAATATAAACAACACATCAAAAAGAACTTAACGAGTCTTGTATGGAGATATTAACAACGGGACTTGTTTTACACATTTCTTTTAGTTAAATGAAATGTTTTATTATCAGAATTTGAAGTTCAAAAACATTGTACGTAGAAGGCTTAACATAGAATTTTTCATATAGGTGAAAGGTATCCTACCTTATTACCACAAATGAGTCACGAAGAACAATGTGTCGAAGTCCATGCAAGGTGGTATGCTCGGCGAAATCGCTTATCAAATCACGACACGTGACTTTGACAACATTTTCATGATCCATTGACACAACCGAATCACCACGTGTTGAATATTCCGTGTCTTTAAACAATCTTTTTGTAGCATCAACAGGATTCTCGTTACAGTTTGAATTAGTCATTTTGTTAATTTGTCAGAACGTTCTTCATTTGTAACCCGTTTTTATAGTTTTTATTTAAGCAATTAAACTTTTACCAGACAAGCGGTATATACAGTATCGACCGACTTCATCTAATCCGGTAACCTTTTTAAACACAATTCATAAAAATTATGTGGTAGACAAAAGAAAAATACGCGTAATCTCCGACGATATTGGAAGCGAACAAGATCTGTAACAATTTAGTAGCAACTCGAGGGACGACGGTATCAATTAATGTTAAAATAATACGTTACTTCCGAGTTCTTTGTTGATTACGAAATACAACCTCTGAATATAGCTCTTACGAAATGTTTCATCGATACTATTGAAAAGTTACAGAATGAACCCATATTGGATTCATTGGCAGGATGACATAAGGAGATACCTTATCACCGGATTATCTAGCATAAAAGAAAGGTGGTTCATGTCTGTTAAAAAACTTATATACTGTACATTTGTATGTTCTAAGTTCAATAATGACTACAAATCCACTTTTTTTCAGATGCGTTTTACACAAAGGTTTATAATACCATCCATCAATTTAAAAACCTGTGCTTAAAAACGTTTGATTTGATGCAGTTTTCACATAGACATATAGGCCGAAAGAAAACTGTTCAACATTATTGTTTTACACTTGATCAAATAATAACAGAAACATATTGAGCGAAAAAAAATAGAAACATATTGAGCGAAAAAAAATGGGGGGGTCACTGGTCTGATTTTGATTTCTGATTTATTTTCTACTATTTTAGGACATTTCAAGCGCAGATCACTCATACATAAATCTCAAATACCATATTTTTATCTGCCCTTGATTCATTTCATCTATTTGTGTAGCGATTTTAGTATGGTTTAGAGTCCATCTTTTTCATATACGTGATCACAAAAATCTGATCAGCAACAGCATCATCGTTGGATTCGTTGTATTTGTTTTACATTCATGAATGATTATTAAACGTGCGAATTAAAAACAATTGCATTACTACTTATTATATTGATCAAAACAGGATTCCTTACATTTTAAAAGATTTTAAATTATTCAAATGTCCTAAGTTCAGAATTGCATACAGTCTGAATACAAAATTCTATTCAATGTGTTTTGAACAGCGATTAAGCTATTCATGGATCACTTATAACGCTTTAAATAAACTGGGAAAACCATTGGTAACAAATGTCCAGTAGATGGTCTCGTGGTATACAATTTCAGACCTGTATTTTCCCTTGATCATAAAATTTAATATGTTCTGTAGAAAATGGTCGAAAACATTAAAAACGTATGGTAGAAAATCGCATTTTTATCTGCTTGTCATTACCGTTTTAAAATACACAGTCAATTGTCTCAAAGCCTTTGTAATTACATGACTTCCGGCGCCTGTTGTCTGCTCCGTCTATTGTTTATCTAATATGTTATATCGGCGTCAATATCACTAAGTCCTATTCTAATTTTAGCGCGACTGTCATGCTTTTAATAACAGATTGAACTTCTTGTTTGAAACCTGCTTTACAGATACATAACACTTAGTTGTCTATTTTTTCTAACTTATTGTTTTTGTATGTGATTTACAGTGTTCGTGTGTGGTAGTTAAATGACTTACAGCTTGGTGAAATCTGTTCGACGAACATTATGCTTTCCGGAATAATTTTCTATTGGAGGACTTTTTTATTGAAAACTCTAATAAAAATATAGTAGATTGTAGAACCTTCTTTTCAGTGTTGCAGGAAAAAAAGATAAAACAATATGGTAGTGAGAGATTGAGATAATGTAAAACCATTAACTAAAATAATACGGTCCGTGTTCAAATGATTTATATACCTGTACTGAACAGATTTATTGAATTACTTTCATTCGAAGCTGACAGTTTTACAATGTATGTAACAATGCAACCTTTTTCTACTGATCTCATTCAATTAAAGTGTCTGCATTTTATAAGTGATTATGGTATCAGCGACTTCCAGACAGGTACTAATGCAAGTAATGACATATTTCACAATCTTGCAATATTAATAACTATGTCATTGTCGGGGGTTTGATAATTTCAGCGATGTGTTTAACAAATCCCTTTGAGCCCAGGAGAGCTTTATATGACGGATATTCGTAAATGGACCAGAAACTCAATAATTGGATCTGATTCAATACATGCAGTGAATGATGTTTTATTGTTGATGATAATGATATTGGAATTATCAAAATACATAAATAGAAATCACGAAATGTTACACCTTGTATTGTTATTGCGAGATTAATATACCATGAAGATTAGTTAGGATTTGAATAACCTAAATACGCATCATGGCAAGAAACAGACTGCATTAATTGAATTGAATGTTTCTACTAAATACAATATTATGCGACATGGCAACCAGTTTAGACATAACAATTAGATCTGTTTATTTTTAGTTCATTAAAGAGTTTATCAGCTAATCAGTCACATGATCACATAATGCATGCAATTCGTCCTCAATTACAAATTAAAAGAGTATTTTGGTTGTCGTTAATAGTGCAACTGAGCATAAATGATTAACAAAATATTATTCCTAACAGTTTGAAATCAGAAGTGCACTCGGATGGGATATTTAAATGCTATCAAATTGCAATTATCACTCATTGATATCGGCAATAAGTTATGCCAAATTCTTAATTATGCTGCATTGTCTCAGTCACACGTGCAACAAGGTTATCCAATTTAGTTCCATGTAGTTTTGTATTTCCTCCAAATCTGTACAAGTGGGTGTGTCAATACCACTGCGAACATCAGTACTGTATCATCATCAGTATTCATTACATTTAATTCAACAAAATTTAATACAAAACCGGCGTTCATAATTTTGGACTCAAATATGATAAAAGACGTCTCGTTAGATGACAAAATTTGGAACAAGTATTTTGCTCCTTCGTTCAATAACTATTATTTCTTTTTTTATTTATTTCATCGGAGTCAACGCCATTTAAACGTTATTTCAGTTATATCGTGCAAGGCAGTTATTATATATAAGCAACTTCACTGGACTTCATTTAAGCCTTTACCAATACTAACATAATTCAGAGGTGGAGGACAGTTTGACATTGGATATCTTAAGTCAAAATCACAGACATTGTGAGCCACGCCCGAGGTTCGAAATCACAACCATTTGATCAGTATGCCAACGCTCTAACCACAGAACAAACTGGACGGGCTCATTTTTAAACACTAGATCATCTAGACGATCACATGTACTGAGAATAGTCAGACTAGTCCATGTTTTAAATGACTTTATGTGAAAGTCACGGCTCTATGTGAAAGTCACGGCGATGATAGACCTGTAATAAATTATGTTGGTTAATGTAATCTATTTTTTTATTTGTTTTTTTAAGTCGTTATTCAACAATTTTTCAGTCATGTACGGCGGCCGATTCACCAAACACGTTTTCCCGGACAGTGTTTTAACCAGTACTAACATACCCTGCCACAAGGAGCCATTGTTGTTACACTTTCATAGAAGGAGGTGACCTGTCGCCAAAAGTAATCGAACCCAAATCTCCATGCACTAACCCCTGGATCACGGCCCAACGTTGTTTATTACAGAAATTGTCTAAAGGGAGCATTAGGAATGACGATTTTAACAACATACATGCGTCACAATAAAAAAATATTTAACCAAATTTGGCGATACTCGACTGTAGTATTTTTATGTGATATAAGAAGCATATTAAAAACCTTAGCATTAAATGTCTTCCTCTTATGATGTTTCATCGTTAAAATATTAGTACCTTACCTTATTAGAAGGAAGGAATCGCCTAGTACGATATGACGTAGTCCATGTAGTGTTGTATTCACGGCAAAATCATGGACTAAATCTTCACACTTCGATTCCAATGCTTTGTCATGATCCTTCGCCACAGAATTACTATTACTACACTTTAGAAGGTCATTTTTGTAAAAACTCTTTGAAGATTCTGGCTGACTTTGATTGCTCTTAGGGTTATCCATAGTCAGAGTTTAGTAATTATCCGAATATACCAACAATATTGAATCTAGAAAATTCTGAGGAGTTAATTTCTTTTAAACGCGATTCAAATGCTTTCTTTTTTTCAAAATGCATTTTAAATCCATTGATTGGTTTTAATACATCAGAATATTTAACAGCTCATTAGATTCATATTCAGTTTGAAATTGTTTATTATATGCCGAGAAATGGAGAAAAGACATAAATTCCGGAAGCGATCTCTCGTAAATTGTTCAATCATCCATCTAGTACTTTGCAAGTCAAATATGAATCCTAAAATTGCAATGTAACATTCTTTGTCTCAAATACGTAACGCGCAAAGTTGTACAAGCTATCAGCTCTCGAATAAAAATCTGCAAACTATCTGGTTTAGTCCCGTCAAGTTATCCAGCGTCTTTGATATAATGTCATCTTTACTCTATAGACCAAGATGTCTTGAGTAGCAACATCATTGGATTTTCATTTAGCAAGCCAATCATGCATCGACTTTATTACAATAGAAATAAGAGCAGTCTCTTTTATGTAGCCTTTTAGGCTATTTTGGTATCATGAAGTTTGTCATGGTTCCTATTTCAAATTACTGGTATATTGTATTTTAAATTATTGTGCTATATACAGCCGTGTTTTAGCAACTAGTTATCATGAACACATGTTTTTATTGTGTTGTTTGCTACTATTTATTAATGCATATTGTGAACCATTTTGTGCTACTTATGCCATAATAAATCTAAAACTCAGTACAACAATGATAGTAGGCAAAATCATTTCTAAGATCTTTGCCGAGGATAGAAGAAACATGACCCTTAAGAGAATGCTTGATAAAACAAGAACTCTTAGTACAAATGAGTTTTTATCAACCTCGGGTTAACTTCTCGTATATCCACAGCGACCCTTACAACCATAATAAATAGTCTCAAGGAATTCATAAATACTGCGCTGTCTACATTTCTGAAATATGTTAACGTTTGTTTGTTTGGTCCAGCTTTCCATAGCCGTCACTTACTCGGTGCGCATGAATTTTGATTATTACTGCAATTGTCTACGTCCGCCTTTCACCGTTCCATGTTTTAGTGCAAGTCTATGTAAGTTCAATTTCCACGAGTAGTTTCAGTACTTTGATTTGTGTTGTTATATGTCAAAATCACCCAGTTCTAGAAGAATACCAAAGAGAATGGCGAAAGTAAAACACCTTTCGTAGAGGCTGAATAAAAAAGAGCTGCAATGATATTTATTTTTAATTTAGCATGATACAAATGTATATTTAAAAGCATGTTGTACCCTTAAATGTCGTAACTAGTAAGTATAAATCAAAAGTCAAGTGTCTTATAATATATAAAAATGACACTACCATTGAAACAAGAGACCAAGAAGAAAAATCCTGCCCATTGCATTTGGATCACAAAATACAATTATGAGGATTTAGCCAATTTTACCATAAAATTGAATCATATGGTTTTAAAGGTTATACCTAAAATCAAGGTTACGAGAGAAATTAAAGCTGGACGTCCAAGTCATTTCCATAAATTGTACTTGTCAGCTTAGTTATAAAGTTTTGTAAATTTATGTAAAATGGCATCATTTTGATCAGAATTTTGCTAAACAGTCGCAAATTGTTCCCTCGTTTTATGAGCATTACATAATTTTCATTCTGTTGGGCATTTATCAGAAAGATGTGCTCTTCGTCCAACAGTACAGACAATATTATTACTCATGGGCTGGGGAGATTGCATCATTACTGTCAGCTTTGTGGTCGTTAATTTATCATTTACCATTTAGTGCTGTGTTGTGTTTGACATAAGTGGTTAGACCTCAAAATGATGTGATGTTAAACACTTGCAGACGAATACTCCTATGTTTTAGAATTGCTGAAACCATTTAAATATAAATAAAACATAAATAAAACGTAATGATATATACACGTAATTTGTCGCACAGAACTGACAGGAGAACGGGCTTAAGACACTAAAGTATTTAAATGTCAATAATTACATGTACATAATAAGGTGGCCAATCTGATATTGAATGACATGTTGTAAATCTTGCGAAAACGCCACGAAGGAAAATGTTGGCATAATCATGATAATATAAAGTTTATAAACATAGTGCATTGTTGTCCTATATTTTTGTTTATCGTATGTTATAATAGAATGGAATGCTCGATGTTAACGTGGTTGGTGTCATACATTGGTGTTTGCTAACTCGGATTTCGGATTTAACTGAAGATAGATGATAAGAAATATGATAAAGATGAAGCAAATGCCATTGCTGCTCAATAGTTCGTATTTGGAGAAAAAACTTATTCTAAAGACTTGCAATTCAAGCTAGTAAAGGACTATCGACCATACAAGGTTTTTGTCTAAAATACGTATACATTTGGGACTACTGGTCATAAATACTTTTATACAGGGCTATAATCATCTCAGAATCCAATTTACTTTAGACCTACATTATCGTTGGGTGACCTTTAGAATAAATCAAAGTCAAATCGTTAAATAATATGAGATCTTACGGAATGTACGCCTGTTTCATGCGCAATCAAAATGTTTCTTCAAACAGTCTAGTTAGATTTAAGTATATACATTCTTTGATATTAATTAGATAACATAATTATGTTCGATTTATCCGATTGTGTGAACTGTATTTGCGAGCAGCTCCTTGATCACCAGACAAGGGAGATATTCGTGGAAGCGAGACATTTCAAGACAATGATAGTATTTGTTTAACACTCAGTAACATGAAGAAACTGTACGAGTATATTGGTGCATATTGTTCATCCGCGGTAAATCATATTTGATGCAAATCATGGAACGACTGACCTTATTATGTAGGTCGATTACCATAGCTTAATACTTCATTGACATTCTCAAAGGATTTAAACATTTCCAGACAGATTCTGTCATTAAGTACAGTACTGCCATTGTCGTGAATATTTAGCTGTACAACGATTTAGCGTTGTACAAAGTTTTGTAATACATGAACAAACAGAATATCCCTCCAAGCATGGTTATTTCTGGTACTACAAATTTTCTCGATTTTAGAAACTAGGCAGATTTGTCTCTCTTGGTTGAGTGAACAAGCATGTAATAGTCGATACCAACCATGTTAACGATTACAAACGGACACAAATTGATAATATTTGCAACAAAAGAAAATTAGCACTGAAAGTACTCATGGAAGTTACACTTGAATTGCAACATGGATTGGCATCCAGTTGAACATTTCCAGGGCGAACTTTGAAACGTAGTACTTTGGGCCTTATCAAAATCCATGCGCACCGTGTCTAGCGAGTGACGGCGATAGAAATCTTAACTATCGTTTAGCTTCCAAATATCGTAACCGCTTACACTTATGGCAGTGTGAATGATACAATTATCATATAGCAGGCGGCGGTCGCAACCTACCGGTAAAGCCAATGGTCGTCGACCTTTGGCATTTCTTTGCAGCGCTTGAATTGAATTGACAGCTTTTGTGATACTTGCTTGAAGTGAATTAAATATACATTCAGCTTATTCAAGCAGCTAACGTGTCTTTACAATGGGAAATACTGCGGGAAATCGATTAAGTGCTCACTTAAATATATCAAAACAATCAAAAGAAATATTATCAAACCAATAGATTTATTTTAAATGTGATCATTAATTATTGCAATGTTGATATCCGTTTGCCATTCACTTACATAATAATAGATTACGATAGTACGAAACATTGTTTGGTATGGAAGCTATTTATACTAAGTCAAACATCTGTGTATTTTAGACATTGAGTAGGATTTTAAATACAATTAAGATAACGCAAACATTTTAATAAATGGAATAATTAGCTATCGATCATTCGTGAGTCTGGTGTATATAAACTCGCGTAATTGATCAATATAGTTCAGCCTTGTCCACATTACCCGTACCATTTAATCCAATGGGTTAGAAACATTATGTCACCAAACTCTTGATATCGAAACCTTCAGGGATTAACAAGTACAAAAGAAGAAGCAATTGTTGACAATCTGACTGTGGAAATTGACCCTCGCCATAGAAAAAATACCAACACAATAATATTGTTACATGAGGGTTTCATAATGTACAAAATGCAATCAAAGAATCACATAACCATGCAAACAATATGCAGTTAAACATCCATCTTGGAACTAGTTTGAAAAGATCCTTGCAAATTGATTTTGCGGGATATGTATTGGGGGCAAATATAAAACGTAAGTCATTTACAAGGCATTATCATAAATGCAGCGAAGGTCGAAAAGGATATCAATGAAAACTCAAAATAAAAAGATGCAATAGCACATTAACAATCTATTTTGATAAAGAAAAAGAAAGGTCACCGTGCAATACGAGATCTACGGATTTTTTTTTAAAATACGTTATTTGTCATCAAGGTGAACAACTCTTGTATTTTTTCTTTAGAAAAAAGTGTGACGTATCATAAATCTAAGGTAACTTATCGAACAATAAATTATGGTTGTGCTATACGATTTTGTAATAGAACTAATTTTGCGTAGTATTTAGCAGACATGTCAGAAAAGTACATTGTTAGGCTTGGAATACATTAACAAAAGAAAAATGAGGCATTATATCAGAGAGCCTTTTGTCAGATAAACATTCTATGATAAACAATGGATATACTTATGTTCTGTACGTTATAGAGCGGAAAATAAAAGACAATCAAGCAATTATGCAGATTATAAATTCCCTATTGCAAACATTGTAACACACATGATGGCCTCCAATAATCGCAGAAATTAATGACATAAATAATATAGTATCATTTACTGTTGTTTATGATGGTAAAATGTTAACATTACACCAGAGATCGCGAATCACACTAACAAGCACATACATGTATTAATTACATGGAATATTAGATAGGAAACTATTTTGTAAATCTTAAATGCATAACTGCATACAATAACGTACAGCGAAACCTGTCAAAAGCAACACATTTTGGGAGAAGCAAAATTATGTTGTTTCTAAAAGGTTGTTGTTCTAGAGAGGTAAAATTATTAGTCAATAGTTACATCGTACAGGAGGATGTTGTTCAAGAGAGGGTTGGTCTGGAGAGGTTGTACTGACGTATAATTACATTGAGTCTAAAAAAGTAAGCCTCATTAAAAATATAACGATCCAAATGCTTTAGTGATTTTAACTTTTGTATTTATTTCCCAGACTGATTTTAAACTGTGACAATATCCTGGAAATTGGTTATTAACTGCGCGTATGAAACATCTATTTGCATTATAAAATCATTTCCCCGTCTGTTGGATGAAAATGGGGGATATCAGTATTAAGCCAGCAGAGTTATCTCCTCAGGTGGCGCTGCAGAAATAGAGGGTAAACATTCTTATCAGCTGACCACTGTTAACTATAGAAATAAGCAGTAAATACTTTGAATGTTTACATTTAACACCATAATTTCTAATTAAATGCAAGAAAATGGTTCAAGATTGCTCTGTATTGTTAAATATAAACTTTGAAGACAAGTTATGATCATATTTCATTCCTGATATTGTCTTTATTGTATATATATATACAAGACATCTCAATAATGAGGCATAAAACAGCATGAACGTTCCTATAAGTTGTTAAAAATATATTTTTTAAATGTTTCATGTAAAATAGTATAGATTTGGGTATATCTCCCTCACAATATTCATAACTTTATTTTTTAATGAATCTTTGAATGAATAAATTATGAAAAAAAACTGTTTTTGTATTACTTTAATCAAGGACTTATACACATACATGTGGAGAAGGTCCAAATTGTATATTTTAAAAGAACTAAGCTTATTTACATATGTTACATAAAATAATTTAACACAAGATTTTACATTATGACATGAATGAAATCATGAAATCAATTAAATTACCGTATACAGAGTGATGAAATAATATTAAGAAATTGAAAATTGTATTGCTAAATTTGAAAGCTTTTTTCAACAAGTATTACCTGGTTTCTAATAATAGGTTTGTTGTTTGAATTTAGGAGTTCTAATCTTTTGTATATTCCAATATGTAATTGGTATACATGTATAATACAAAAAAAATGTATTATGTTTTTCTTAAATTTTCATACATCGAACATTCAGATTTCTATAATAAAATGGTATTCATCTTCCAAAGTATTACATGTAAAACATTTTCTTTCATCAATAGTATTTTGGTAGTTCTGGCCTCTATTTGTAACCTTAATACTTTTTTATGGTCACTCTCAAGAGTGTTAGTGACAGAACAAAATCATTAATATTCAAACATTCAAGACACGGTTGGATTAAAGGAAGAAATATTCCTCTACTTGAGTACAATAATCTAGAGTTCTAATGCTGTATAAATTGATTATTTAGTCTTTGTTTAACTATAAAAACATTCCTAATCCTTGATAAACCCATGTATCTATCTAACTCAGAGAGCATGATAAATATTTCAACATAGAGCACCATGCAGTTACGCCTATTTTCATGTTGTTCAAAATCCCTTTTTAACAAAAAATAAATGATGAAAACATATTTGTTTGGTCTAATGTTTCATTTTAACTAATTATTCTTTTTAATTTATGATATTGTTCAGCCAAAATAAGGTGAATATTTGTTGGAATCTATGTAAAACCTATACACCACTGCTATAAGCTGATCAATGTTTACCCTCTATTTACTACTTCCGCTCCACAGAGAGGTCACTGATAAGCCCCATTACACCAATAACCCTACAGTCTTACAAATGATTGTTTACAAATCATTTTCACGCGATTACGTCTAGGTGCTACATGATTATTAGTTGTCAGTGCGCCATAAAACTGTATAGAATAAAATAAATTGAATAAAAACGATACACCAATCAACAACACGTCTAACAGGTAACGACCCAACCTTTGTAAAACCAGGTGGTTGTCTTTTAAGGGTGACCATTAGTCTATCTACATGGCAATAATTCTGCATTCAGAAAATATCTATCCAAAAAATACGATCATCACAATATATTGAGCGTCAACCATAGGAAAATATAAAAAGAATGGAATATCTACTTTTTTTAAATTTTGTGACCATTTATTTGTCAATTTAAGCAGAAACGTTTAAAATAAGATGGTAAAACATCCACATACAAATTACGCGAAATATTTGAAAATAATATAATTGAATAAAAATAATAATAAAAGCTAATAATAATAAAATAATAAAACAATTACATGTCCTTTTGGAAACCCCTTGTTTACCAAAGAGTACAGACATTATGACCAAACAGCAAAATACAAACAGTAGGTCCCATTATTCGGAAGAAATGCTTATAGTCAAAAACATTGAAAGGAGTTCACAAGATTGCGCAATATTCATTGTGATTAAAAACCACTTGATACAATACGATAAATAACGATTTGATGTATTATTTAAACGTAATACTTACCGTCTTGGAATAAAAGCGTCTCGGATGGCAATGTGACGAATGCCATGTAATGTTGTATACTGTGTGAACTCATAAAGCAAATTACACAAAGAAGACTTTTTCTTCTTTTCATTCATCGAAGACACCATTGATACGGTACTCTTCCGGCGTGAGTAGTCCTTGGCCGAAAGCCGTACCATTTCCTGTCCCGGATGAGCCGTACCTTGTGACGCGGTCGATGGATTTTCTTCCTGCCCGGTCCCGTTAATATCCGAAAAATATATCATTCTGTTATCAGCTGTTACGTCCATCACTCGTACTGGTATGATAACCTAATATTTGCGTATCAAACATCGAACATTAGATATATATACACGCCTTTCCGCGACTAATCGAAGTGGTATTATCGTCTGTTATTCTAAATAGATAGTTTCTGAATAAATGGTAGATTATTGGTACATTCAGAAATCAAAATGTCCCAGTGGACATTGCTTTTAATATTAATGATATAACGGCTAATATTCAAAGCCAACAGTTTCTTGTCCAACTGTTCCACGTTTATGTAAATCACTTAGCCATGAAATTACTTTTATACCAATTCAAGTACATCGATACGATAAAAATCGAAATATGTACAGTGGATGATGAATATCACTTTTATGCAGTTACAAATTATGATGTTTTTACATTTAAACTCGCCCAAGTGACTCGTAATTCAACCTCCGTTGTTAATTAATGATTTTAGCAAATATTTCACCACGCTGGTTTTATCTGTCAAGAAGACAAAAGTAAAAACATTCTGCGTTTGAATGCATTGCTTGAAAAAAATCTGATTCATTATTTGCGCATACACAGTATTTCCCATGAGCGTCATAGCAACTAATGCAGCACGATGTTAAATAGAAAAACAAATCAATTTTTGTAATAAAATAAATATCAATTATCTATTAATTAAGGTGTCCGCACTTATAGATTATAAAAATCAAAATTGCTTGGAGTTCAATGCATCTAAAAAGGATTTTTAGACTAACAAAAGCTTTTACAAACTTAACATCTTCTGCCTATGTTACCCACCCCCAAACCAACTGAACACATGGTCAAAACGTACAGATAATTGCACATTGATAGGTACCCCTCAGAATGCACTTCAGCAAAGCTCGTTTGATATGTTTTAGGGACCCGACATCTCACTAACCATCTGGGAAGCAAACAATAAAATCAAACCCACATAAATAAACAAATATAACTTACAGCGCAATCAACAATAAACTTTAAAAAAATCGCCACGACATGTGGTTATCGATAACCAAATTCAGTAAAAACAGACTTCTTGCGATATCCGCCTACAGAGTTTACAATTGGTACAATATTGTTTACATTTTATAGTATTACTTATTGTTTACATTTGATATTTTACATTTTGATGCATGTGGTTTATATTTGATACTTATTGTTTACATTTGATACATATTGTTTACATTTTATACATATTGTTTACAAGCCTGACTCGGTTGTGACATGGGGTACTTCTACGAGTATTCTAAAGCATTTGCACAATTTGTGTATATTAGTATATATTTAGTGCTGTAACAATGACACCATTGAAACTTGGAGAAAGTAAACTTAACATCAAAGATAACTATTGAGGCAATGACGACAAACTGAAGAGTGTAGCAGAGAGAAGGGAGGAGGTGTGAAAGACCCGGATGGGATCACGTGGTGTCTGTAAGTGTATCACAACACACAACTCACTGAGATGATACATTTTGTAATTTGTTTTCTGTGTATGTTGAAAAACTAAATCACAGAAAACCCTTGAGAACAGTTGGAATGTCAATAGTTAGACTATGTTATGGTGCAACAGGGACTTATCTTTGTTAAATACGTACTGATTTTAATCATTGATTCTTATCTCAATGGCCTTTTAATTGTTTGCTGAAATATTTATGAGGAATAGTAATTCAGATACATTTTTTATTACGGGAACCAAATGAATCGGATAGCGGCAGTTGGCATAACCAGTTTTTGGAAACTGAACGATTCCATAGCCGTCACTCGCTCGGCGCGCATCACTTACTATGCGGAACTAAGAACTACGTTTATCTACAACCACTATATGCAATTGTAATACTAGTTCCCGTTTCATGATGCACTGCAAGTTTATATAAGTTCAGTTTTCATGAGTATTTTCTGTACTTTGATTTCAATTATGTTCCTGAACAGACCTTACCCTCTGTAAAAAGATACCAACTTTCATTCATATTAATCAGTAAAGACAGTGGTGTAGGACGTATGACTGTATATACAATGTACTCGTATTCGACCGAATTGTCGCAAGAGAACTTCCACCACGCTCATACTTTGAACACCAGAAGCCGAGTTCCATAGAATGTACGTTCTCTCTATTGAGCGTAATTGGCGTGCTCTGGAAAATCGAATGGTTGAGTTACATATTTGTATAGAAACATAAACAAATGAGGATTCCACTTATAAATGTATTGCTCTGTATAATTAATCATATAAATAGGTTCTTGGTACCCCATATCAAGGATGTCTCTTTTAATGTAATTTTCCAATTAATGCTTAAATAAACAAGACATACAACACAATTCATTATTAATTTACAATTAAAATTAAGATACATACAAACTACATAATGTAGAATGTTTATTCAGTCATATAAAAACGAGAGATCGAGTCCGCTGTTCCAGTCCGCTTACAGTAATTGAATGTTGAATAGTAAAATAAAATTGCTAAGCGTTCTGGCACGTACTATGTAATTGAGAACATATGTGTCTGAAGCGTGGTAACAATAGTAAAGCCATAATTGACAGGTCAGAATTCGGTCGTATTGTAAGAGTAGTCTTATAAAACTCTCCAGATAGTGCAATTATGTGACGGAAAATTTAAATACATCGGCGAATTTCGGTTGTCATGGCAACCTATCCATAATGGTCACAATCATATAAGTTAATAATTCAGTAGATATACCAATCGTTAATTCGAAAAGAACGTTCAAGTTTATCTGTTATATAACAGTCCAGTCAACTGCTATTGTCTTTTCAATTGTGACACTCACAAATCTTTAATGAACGTCAAAATTCTAGAAAATTCAAAGTCATGTTCACGTCATGACGTCACTTACGAGATTTTTTTTTCTAAAATGGCGACGTCTAAGCAATGTGCAGAAATCAGTCAGTTTTACTTAGAGAGCCATTTCCTCCAGGTACTGTTGCGCGAACGATGCAAAGGGGGTATCCTTAAGATTGTATATTTGCAATAAAGAAACATTCACGATTATGATAGCTATATCTATAGACAATGTTATGCATTTCTGTCAATACTTCAATAACTTACAATTACAACTTCTGATGGAATTACTGGCAGAATCAATGTTTCTTTGAAGCGTTGAAATATATAATCAATCAATTATATCCTTCATGGTGAATATGTCTTGAACCAAACACAACCAGGATCGTTAGTTTTGTTTAGATAAAGATAAAATAATAAATGTAACAACTGTCAAAGTAAACTACAGTCAGGCCTGTGAACAAAGACCATCCTTGGAAAATACGTAATGTCGTCTTTATTGGTAGGTGTTCTTCGTTTGGAGGTCATATTGTACTAAATATTCAACGATAGTATTCTACAAGATTGGTCTTATTTCAAAGGGTGACCTTTATTCGGAGGTGAACACCAACACAATGTTGACTGTACACGTACAGCTTTGCTTCAGACTACTGCACATTTCTGGACACAGTATTACGTTCCTTTACACATGTAATGATAGTCTGGATTACCTGCCCCTTATCACTTCGTACTATAGTACGACGGGAACCAGACTAATGTAATGATCGATATAATAGCGTGACACTGATATTTACAGGGGAAAGACTCAAAATTATGTAATTTATAGTTCCCGGACGTTCACCATTATAAATGATTGTGACTTCTACAGATCATGAGTTTATCTTTATTTTCGTACATTTACTCACCAGCAAAACGATAAATCTGTTTAAATGATGAATGGCAGTTCTTTTTACACATAACAGAAAATGTTCATGCTGACTTCCATTAACTATATGATTCCGATAAAACAAATTTATATGCTATGAGAAGGAAATAGGCATGTATGATTGATTCAGAATAAAAAAGTGGGTTAAATGTATGCTCGTATTAAGATCATAAAAATAAGACCATCATGCATTCTTCAAGAAACTGACAAATTGATAACATGGAACTACAAACAAGTCATAGAATTTTGTTTCGTTTTCGTTAACACTGTTTTTAACGATATTTTCAGTCATATACATGGCGGCCGGTTCACTGTCACTTAACCATTCTGGACTATGTTCTAACTCATGTTAACTTACCCTTCCTCACGGAGCCGACAACTAGCTTCTCCACATTAACATTTTGTCAAATTTCCATAGAAGGGTATGACTTGTCGCGAGTGGAATTCGAACCAGGATCTCAGGGTTACATGTCCAGAAAACTAACCACTGCATCACGGCCACGAACTCCACAGGGTCACTGCATACGAGGGGTGTTCAATAAATACGCGGAAAAGTGCTATAACTCAAACAACTATTATCTACGCTCAACCAAATTGTCATATTATTTTAGATAAAACAATTATGTATTACCGGGGAAAATAATATTTTCCAAGTATAATCTAAACTACCACGGCGGTCACTATGACAACGTCATGTTTGAAAACCCGGCCCAAAATGTAATAAAAAGAAAGCATTTGTCGCTCATGAAACAGCGTCTCTCTCTTGCGTCTGATCAGATTTCGTCACCAAAATTTGTCATAATATGGCGCCAACTCTTGGCACGACGTCCAAGATCTCATATGAACGTAGAATGTCATTTGAGCATTAGCGGACATATTGTTTATGCAAGGTGCGTACAAATGAGTGCCGAACAGAGAACGGCGGTGACATTTTGTATTTTAAATGGAAAATCGAGAAAAGAAACAATGGAAATGTTGATTAAGGTATAAGACAATTCCGCAATGAAGAAAACGGATTTGTACAAATGGTATGCCCGTTATGAAGACGGTAAAGAAAGTGTGTATGACTACCAGAGAAGTGGATGGCCGACGTCGAAAACGTCACGTAAGAATCAGGATATTAAGGAACTTCTGGATAAAGACAGATGCATTACCGTAAAAGAAATAAGTGACAACCAAGCAGCAAACGATCATCGGACGATGCATTGAACTCTTGGAGCACCCACCATATAGCCCCGGCCTGGCCCCTTGTGATTTCTTTTTTATTCCCCACACTGAAGCGGTATTTACGAAGAAGACAGTTCGATGGGATAGAAGACCTGCATATTACAGTACAGTCCGCGATCGCTTCCCTTGAGTCTGATACGTACAAGAAAAGCTTCTACTCATGGGTAAAACACTGTAAAAAGTGCATAACATTTCAATGAGAATATTTTGAAAAAGATGAGAGTCTTTAGACGGTTATCTCACCAAGGTATGTGAAAAAAATTCAATAAGCACCGTAAATAGCCCGACGTAAAATTGACACTGGATGACGTTGGGCCGGGTTTTGCGCGATGACGGTACTATAACTATCGTATTTTCTTAACATGTGGAGATATTAACATGAAATGTGCACAATAAATACAGAATTATTTAGTCTAAGAATGTGCGAATTTCGCTGTGTTATTTCAATAATTGAGAGAATCACAACACTTTTCCGCGTATTTTTTTAACACCCCTCGTACATTGATTAACACACTTACCGATACAATCAGACAAGTGAATATGGACAGGCCGGCATATTTATTAGTACTGGTTTAAAAGACCAATCACATATCTATCTTCACAAATACTTCTTACATAAAGATCAATTCATGATCACACTTGTACTTCATGTTCAATTTAGAGTTACAGGCGTCTTGACCTCATCAATACTAACAGATGATTTGTCTGTGGCTGTAAGAACCATAATACGGAATATGCTGGGACATCTCTGCTGGGATAATTGTGAACAATTAATTCTCTTAGCAGTTTGTGACTTGAGTACTAATCACATAATTGTGGTTAGAAGCAGTATGTTTGAATAATACAAACTCGTTCTGCTTCATAAGCCAATGTTTTTACGATCGTTCAAGCCAAAACTAAGCTAAGACGTTTTCTAGTTACTCTCTAGTAACTCTTATCGTGGGTCATTTTTTATGGTGTTGCTTGGGCGGGAAGGAAATATTAAGACATTCATGTGTTTGCTGAATTTATAATACAAAGAAATGGTGACCATGTGGAATATATTGACATCATCTTCTGACAGAGGGTACAGGTTTTTCCATGGCACGATTCCGAACCATTTAGTGACTAGACTACCCTGTCATAGATCTACCTTGAGTTGACAGACATGACGTATATATGCCATTTCTTGGTAATTAATTACATGTACTTATACATCACTGTACGGACCCAGATATGGTGGATATAACGTTGATCCGTACTGCTGCCCCGGGTCGTTCCTAACACGCTGAGCTGATTACCTAAAGCATCTTCTATTTCTAAACAAACTTGGTTGATTTAAACCAGGTCGACTTATGATATACATGTACATTGTATTCAATCAAACGTTTAATTTCATTCCTTCTTAGCAATGCTAAATACAACACAAATGAAGCGTTAGTTATAAATGTATCCGCTTTTGTTCCATCCTGCTACAAGGAAAGCATACATTTATTTATTTTCCCAAAGCATACACGCGGATATATTTGTTTAAAAGAACATCAGTATTATAGGAAGTGTACATATCTGTCTGATCGAATAGTTGCTTGAACGCCAGGCATCAAAATTGATTTCACGGTTACAACAAAGTCTGTAATTAGTTTAGTCGTACCGTCCGATTGTTTTTCATTTCGTTTTATTAATTTGATTTCTGGAATATCTACGCATGTGCGAGATAATAAGTACGGAGGAACATCAAGTTCTTCAATGGTTGTCGTGTGTTTACCATTAATGGCTTGGTACTTTTCCATGGCGTCCATCATATCAAAAAGAGATTTATATACGTGCCAATTCCGAAATCTGAAATTCGTATCATTCAGGGTTTGCTTAAACTGTACTAGACCCCAGCGATCCTGCAGCTGTAAATTGATTGCGTCACATGGTTGCCATGACCACCAGTCCGAGCTAGACTTCGGAACTATTTTGTATTTACCGTTTGCGTTCATCAATTTTCTTTCTGATCTTCCAAACTGCATAAACCAAACCTCATTCGCGTCTGGTTTCTCATTGGAACGTGTTGAATTGTAGGACAATTGTTTAAATGAAAATGTCATCTCAACTGACCAAAATTTATCATAATCTCCTGGCGTGTTGAGTGTGCCTTCGTAGAACACAGCCTTTGTAGGATCCACGTGCCATTCCCTTGACTTCACGTTCACACCTGGTGCATCCCACGGCGACTTGTAAAAGATCTGGTCCATCATTGCTCCTAGTACATTGATCTGAATTTGTTTATAGTTAAACATGCTACCATCTACATCCATTAATACTTCAAATCCATTTTCCTTCCAGATATTGGAATCGTGCCGGTCATAAGTTGCCCATAGATTCTCCTCCTGAATGTAAGCCCCTATGTACAGCCGCTCATCATCCCAGCGCAACTTAAACTTTGTTTCCAAGTACGGTTTAGGGTACACCACACTGCGCATGTCTACGAACGTCTCACTCCAAGGTACCTAGAAAATACATAAGAGACTTGGATGATTAATATAAAGACTTAAAAAAAGAATCTGTCGTCCGTGTTGATCAATTTGACGTTAATCTACCTACGCCCTTTGATAAGCAACTGCGATAATTTGATCAACACGATTTGTAGAACTTGAAATGAGTATCCTGTATAACCGTAATGGTGTTTTCCAAAGCCGTCACTCGCTCGGCGCCCAGGAATTTTGAGGCAGACCTTAGTACTACGTGTTTCTACATTCGCCTGACAAATGTTTAAACTGGTTCCCATCCCATTGTGCAGTGCAAGTCTATGTAAGTTCAGTTTCCCTGAGTACTTTCAGTACTTTGATATAAACATTAGTTTTTGCATGGATAAAACCGACTAACGTCTCATACAAAAAGCCCAATATTCTAAAATGTCCTAAATACGTACGTTGTAGACTTTTTTGTCAAAGGAAATGTTTTACACTTTACAGCCAATGTATGCTCTAATAGAAAGAAATCAAAGGCTGTGGACAAAGGCGTACGATGCGGCATGTCACATTTAAGTTTTAGTAAAGCAATTAATTATTCTCAGAACGGATGGAACATCTTATGTTGACTGAAACATTCAAGTGGCAACAACTTCACACACTATCATGTTCTGAACACTATTCACAAGATTAAAAGTGTACTATTTCATTTGACAAATCTTTTCCTGTCCTTTTATACTCGCTGATACAGTATGAAGTCTATATTTAAAGCCCCATCAGCTTTTTGCTGTAGAAAAATATATGCAAAAATATTTAATTGCTGATATCATCCCAAGATAATTATTATCGTCGAAACAAGCCCGTTTTCGTCTTAAAGCACTCGTTTCACTGTGAATTATGCTTGTGTTAAAGTGAAACATTTTTTCTTGCTATAAAGTATGCACGGGTGAAAAACACACGTTATAGAACAAGCAGAACCTATTAAGATCACTACATTTATAAGCTTATGGGACTTTAACCATTAATATCGTAAAGACTTAAACATTTAGAACTATATCTGACACAATATCAATGTCAGTCGTATGTAGGCAACATTCAACCAATGTGTACGTAACGACAATTAATTCAAGACCTTCTTAATACAATCATAAACATTGTATAGCTTTTTGGAAATCACGCACATAATCTTTCACAGGTATTCCTTCATATCGTCTTTGAAAGTAACACATACAGTGCAACCTCTCCAAAGCATGACTCTTCGGGAATAGCAAAAGTATGTTGCTGTTGAGAGGTTATTGCTCTGGTGAGGGTAAAGTAACAGTTAAATTATGCAGTTGGGAAAATCATGCTGTTGTTGAAGATTTCTCTATGGAGGGCCGCCATCGAAAGGTTGTAGTGCATTTTATATACGAGATGTTTATCACAGAAATAGCAATAGTCAATGGTATTTTGATCTAAACTTTCTAAATATGAATATAAAATTATCATGTGGAGTGCATTTTGATTGCTGCCTAGAATCCCGTGATGTTTCTGGCTGGTTTTGGAAGTAGGGTAATAAATTTGTGTACTGTGGACAGAATGCGAACAAAAAACGTACCTCATTCCATGCTTGGTCATCTAATTTTCCATCAAATTTGATAGTTTTGCCATTCAGGTGATAGGCTATGTAATGTCTAGGTAAGTCAAAATCCCAGCATTGCATAGGGCTGTTGACACACATGTGCTTCTTTGTATGGCGTTCCACATATCGATCAAAATACGTTTTCCACGTTGGTGTCTGACTTGACGAGCTACTGCACTCTGACCGGATGACATCTGCAAGACTGTAGCTTGGTGCTTTGGTATTACTCAATGTTGTCGGTGACTTGTTGGATCCTCTAGCAGTAAAATAACCAATTAAAATGCCTACCGCAAACACCACAACAGAAACAGCACAGCATATCAGTACAATTTTTCTAGTTTTCACATCAAAAATTATATAACTAGGCATAGTCGATCACTGTACATGTACTTCTTTCTTCGACCAGAATATAAAGATGTAATCCAGTTAATCGAGTATTAAAATAGCAGGCAATGTCAAAACAAGATCACTGCCAGAAAAATCCTAGTTTATTGTTTACTTGCTTCCGTCTTTGTCACATCTTATTAAATCAGCAATGGTTTTAAACTTTGGACCAATGTCATAACGTTATTTTGCAGCAACTTGAAAACAAAGATTTGGACCAATCGCACGCCTAAACATTTTAACTACAAAGCATGCTGGTGGGAATGAAAGATTCATTAAATTGTTGCATGTGGCCCAACAGTAAATTATGTCATGTTCACACTCTTCATTCACATTTCTACGCGCTTATCATTAAGTGTATGTGCCTTGTTCCGGTGTTTAGGAAATTCTATACTTAAACTTTGCTCGCTGCTCCCAAAGGTCAAATATAGATGAGTTTATTATTTAGTATATTATGTAAGATAACATCCGTCGATAGGCTCTGGCATGAAATAAACATCATGGTAAACAACAATTGTGTCATCTATTCTGTATTTGGACCGTATTCAAAAATATTATTAAACTTCTCATTATTGTGGTCGCTAATTAGGGGGGCGTGGATTTCACTTCGTCATAACTAGCAAACTCCCCGATGCGGTTACTTCCCTTGATCGGTACAGAAACGTATTTTGTATTTGCCATAGTAACAAAGAGTGACGTAACCGGTGCGAGGAGTTTGCATAACTAACGCTCTTATATAACTAGCAATTCATCGAATTTTTCGTGTGTCAGATGCAACTTTTCGTAGTCATTATATTTTAAGCATTTATTTGAAGAAAATGACTCAAAAGTTGATATTTGGAGATATTCTTCAAGGTCAAGACAACATGCATGTTTCCATTCACCAAAAATGAATTAGACATATATTTACAAAATGTATTTAAGTTGCAATCTCTGCATGGAGTGGAGCAAGTATGCTAGATTAAATTAAAATCATCTAATCATGTACGAGCAAAATATCAGCAAGGACTTATTACTGATGTATGTACATGTATACGCAAGTTACGTGTAGTTCACTACGACATCGCACACCTGCCGCTTAATCTAAGATGAAATGTGTTTTTATTGTAAGCACTCGTAAAAGTAAAGGAACATTATATAGCACGCCAAGTAATGGCCATTGTAACTTAAAGAACTGTAAAAACAGTTCATGATGTAATGTCTCATCTAGGCGTGGAAACAGGATAAAGTATTTTTCTGAATGGTCCCACCCGGACATGTGCTACAAAATGCACTAAAAACACTATCCCATTTTCAGGCCTTTATCAAAGATTCTAACTACAAACTTTTTTCACCACATCATAGCCCTGGTGCGCTACATCATCTTAAATTACTTAAATGAATTCATACAAAAGTAAAGCAATTTACCCATGAGTCGAGAGATGATGTTTACAGGTTCATAGAATGTCCGGGGAGACCATCTGATGACGTATAGTGTGCTACCATTGATATATAAGGTCATGATATCAGCTAAAAGTCTTTATCAACAGTTTCCTCAGGTCAACAAGTCGATAAAGTTGTGTGACTACAAACATGACAAATAATTATCTCTGTTTTACTATTGTATGCTTGTTATACATCGTGAACATATAAAGTCGTTCTTGTTTTGTGTTGCATTTTTTGTACCACCCAGTTGTATAAATACTGCATGATTAATTTTTAACCACTGGAATAAATCTAACTTACCATTTTAATGTTGCCGGATGTGTTGTTGAGATATTGTTGTTTCCCTGGGTTTCCGGTAAGGGGTGGGGTTAAAGATGATAACTGTAAAATATGTTTCAATATATTTTAATGACGATACAAAAACCAGCCTTCAGGTGGGAAAGTAACTATCTGACTGATAAATCATGGTAAAAATCTTATAAATAAAGTGCATGTTGATTAGTTAATAGAAGAAAGGTGAATTTCGTTCACTGAAAACATGAAAGTTTTGATGAATTGATCTGATATAGGATTATCTTGATTGCTGTATGTTGTTATTATAAGGTATTGAGTGAATAAATGTATAAAATATCACACTGCCACATTAACCAAAAGTAAAATGATCAAATTGGTCCAGCGCTTAGACGTGGTTTGAACGAATTCCAACTTTAATAACAAAAACTTATCAAAATGTTTTACAACTGCTAACTCATAGTTTAAATGAACCTCTACATTAACACTGTTAACGGTAAAAGTTAACCAATATTTATGTATACAAATGGTTGCCTGTCGGGTATTTATAAGTTCGTACAATAAATAAATATATTGCATGTAAAGTTCCTACTGAATACAAATGAGATTTTATTGTAATTCGTGAATGCATGTCAATCATTCCTAGACTGGTATTATCATAAAAAAATATTTCCTTTGTCCTGAGTCATTTCATTATCAATGTTTACTAAATTGCATTAAATAAAGTTGACAAAACATCCAGTGAACTGATAATACTTTGAATCCAGGACGCACGTTATGTACATACAAGTCTAGATTACCTGCCCTAATTGCTACACAGAGGTAAACACCGGGAACCAGGCTATACATGAATGCTTACGAAGAAAGAAAATGGCGTCGGCTGGTTGTACGGACGATCGATTGTCTGAGGAAACTTTTGATTTCGTGTGTACGTCTTGTAGTAAAGACAATATAATTAAGGAGGCGGTTAGATATTGTGTTGATTGTCAGGGATACTGTTGTCGGTCTTGTACTGATATACACAAGAAGTTTCCAACTTTAGAAGGGCACACTCTGCTTGACACGTCACACTCGTCTATTCCTGGGGTAAAGCCTACTCTACCGGATGTACCTACGGAAAGATGTGCTATTCATCCAACGAAGCTGCTGGACATGTATTGTGGGAACTGTGATGTTGTTGCTTGTTCCGTGTGTGCAGTAATAAAACATAAGTATGTACCATTTAACTCGGCTGAAAACTTCTAACATTCACTTACACATTGACCTGTTTTCCTCCCGTCGATCCATCTTCAACAACAAAGAAATCTTTACAGATTTAAATTCTGTTATTATTAATATTGTTTCAGTTCCAAGCCGTCAACACTGTGTTTATTTTCTCTTTTAAATGTTTTTATGTCTTTTTTTAAATCGAAAGTACATGATCGTACGTACCAGTATCTATTTTGACATTGAAAAGAAAAATTCTCTTTGGTGTGTTTTCGTGCTTCTACCAGTAAACGCTATAATTAAATGCGCAATATTGTGAAGTTCCAAAATGTTAATTACATTTTCTTGTGGGGTTAATTTAAACTTTATTTATTTGTATGAAGTACATGTTTATAAGACGTACAGACCGTAAGACCGGACTATTTAAAGACAGTGCAACAGAAAGGGGAAGAGAAGAAGTCTTGGAGAGCTCACATCAGTTGAGTTTCATACGGAGAGTATCAGATTAGGAAACAAATCGTGTGTTTCGTGGCTTATACAACTTTATACAGAATAAAATTTAATACTACTTATTTCCTTGAAATGTCATGTAATGCCAAAATCGTTGCCCACTTTTACAAAAACACATAACTACATGTGGTAAACGCGTTCATATATAACATCGCTAAACTAGAGCTGTCAAAGAGGTGACTAATACCCCCGCCGCCGCTTTGACACTAATAATGCAATAGTACACTATCCGGCTAAGTTCAAGGGGACATAACTCTGCAATGAGTGAATCGCTGGGCATGAAAATTGTGTCTTGCACATCTACACTTGATGGTGATAACATATTTCAAGTTTCATTGCAATCGCTTAAAAAATGTGGAAGTAGTTCGCTCCACAAACTTTTATGCGGACGGACCAACCGACCGACCGACCGACCGACAGAGTGACTCCAATACACCCCCTCTCAAACTTCGTTTGCCGGGTATAACAATCACACATTTCTCACTGTATGGCACTACAGTTACAGTTCTAAACATACTTTTTTATTTAACTATACAGGTATTGCAAAGACATTGACATTATTTCCGAAGTAATCAACACGATGCTCAACAAGACATTCTGTGATACGATAAGCGATAGCCTTAAAGCTATGATAAAAGAATTACATGGTATGAGTAGGTCAACTGACAATCAAGTCAATAAGTTGGACAGATCAAAGAAGAAATCACTGGATGACATCACATCTCACAGGCAGAAAATAGAAAAAATCCTTGATGACATAGAACAAGCATCTAGAAAAGAAGTGGAAACAGCGTATCAGATGAAGAAAGTAGAGATCAAAAGGAGGCAATTGAAAATAATGAAGTTTATAGATGATTTGAAAACCTTAGATATGAAAAAAGAGAAGTCAGTTGGAAACAAAGCCCAGCAGTTAGTTTGCCTGTTGTTAGCTCGGCAAACAGTCAACGAAGTTGGGCAAACGCAGGAATGTCTGGACAAACCTCGCAAAGATGAATTGATATTTCAACCATGTAATTCTTTGAGAGAATCTCTTCTACAGTTTCGGAACATGGGGATACTCAAGTTTGACACTGGCATAAAGAACGATTTGTATAAAGTTAATAGAAGACATACTGTTGACATTCTATTAGATGATGATGATTGTCGAATTATCGCTCTAGGTTCTTGTGTGGTCGGTGAAGATTACATGGTTCTGTCCGATTTTTATAACAAAAAACTGAAACGCGTTGATGTAGCGAACCTGTTTGTTGTTGATTACTGTAAACTAGCTTCCAAGCCAAATACTGTCTGTTGTGTGAACGAACATGAAGTAGCTGTAGCTTGTAATGATAATTTGATCCAGTTTGTTGCTATTGATGAAGAAATGTTACCATCTAGACAAATAAAAACAAACCACTGCTGTTACGGCATATCTCACGACGATGGTAATTTGTACGTTACTGATGGTGAATATACCCTTTATAAATACAGTATCGGTGGTAGCCTTCTTCAGACATATTCAAATGATCAGCGGCTTCCATCATTTAGAAATCCGAGTGTGGCAGCAAATAAAAGATATATCTACTTTACTGATAGTGAAAGCGTTATTTGCCTTAACAAATCAATGGATCGTGTGTTTACTATCAAGACTCTTGAGAAAGATATGTGTGGTGTTTGTGAAGATGGAAGAGGAAACATATTTGTGACTAAAGATATATCCAACAATGTTGTACAGATAAGTCAAAAGGGCTACAAGTCAGGAGTTATTTTGGATGCAGCGGATGGTATTGATGACCCTGCATCAGTATGTTTCCACCAAGGACTGGGCAGACTGTTTGTCACTACAGATGATGCTAATAGTATGCAAGTATGTGACCTTGTTTAACAAAGCAAAGTGAATTAAAAACTCAACTAGTGTTGAAGCATCAAAAGGTTGTATGTTATGCATGTTATCACTGGCGAAAGGAATCGTTAATTTGGTGCTAACGTTCTTGTGGCATATAAATGTTAAATGGACAACTACTATCATGTCTGCTCATCAATAACACGGTAAAATATAATGATTATATGTATTGTGGCCTTGGGTATCCAGTTACTGGCTATTAGTAATTATATTTGAATTAATTGTGGTAATCATTTACCATTTTCACATGTCTTGATCAATGAAAGAAAGTAGTGTACATGTATATGTTTCTGACACTGGACATATGCTACACATATTAAACAGTTGCGGGATCAGGACGGAAGATGGGGACATATTGTTATATACACCGTTATATTTCGTCCTCTCTGTATGTATACATGTGGGGAAGTGATTTTAAGTTACCGTGGATATCAATTATGATAATAATATTATGAATCAGTGTGTGCGAGTTTGATTGAAAATGTATTTATCATAGATAATGGAATGTATAGTATACAATAGACATACAATAAAAAGTAACCTAGTTACCACTTATCAAACAAACTCCAGTTTATCGTTTTCTTGCCTTCGTAGACTTTTTTCGCTCTCAGTCTTGGCAGAATTTATTATCTCCGAACTTCCAAAATTTTCTTTTAAAGTTTTGCCGACCAAGCGACCCTTGTTTTGGAGCTAGAATCATGATTAGTGTAAAATGTGATGTTGTTGTTTTACGTTATGGGGTAGCAGTACAAATATATCATATACGTAGTCAATCCTATATAAGCTGCCGCCCCTGAATAAAGGCCATCCTGTGAATAAAGGCATTTTTTGCAGTAATTGATTACATGTATTTAGAACAAACTGACCGAAAAATACTGTCTGTCAAATTATATGCCGTATCTACATCTCAAGCAAGGGTGGCCTTTGTTCATAGATTTGTACAATGTACATGTTTATAAAGAAGATTTTAACACAGAGATAAGAGTATGGGTTTCTCTTTCACAGATCAGATATATTTATAACCAATTTAAAAACGAAGCCTGGACACAGTGTTCAGTGTTTTTTACCCTGGATAATAACACCAAGGAAAGATAACTGGTACAGAGCTTGGGTTTAACAGAAACTGAAGCATTCGTGTTTGATCTCCCTTCCATTATAACTTCAAAGATGCTCTGTGTGTCGGGAAACTTTATTTCAGCATCTTTATAAACATGTAGTTAACAAACACATTTGTATATTTTCTAATTCCAACAAACTAGATGTATGTGTGTTAGAAATCTTGAAATTATTGATTAAAATATTTAAAATTAATACTTGATATGAGTTGTATCTGACATATTTGTGTATTATTTATGTGTTTCTTTGTCTTACCTCGAGTTATTCTCAAACACATAAATTAATGAAACAACACATTGAAACATAAACTTTATGATGTAATTGTTGTCATATTCTCATAATAATTAAGAATGTATTTCGTGAATTTTACGAGCTATATACTTTTGAATAAGAAAGAAATATGAATGAGTTCTGGTGACAATAATTTGTGCGTATTGGTCCCAGTGGATATATGTTTTTATTGCGATAAGAAACAAAAAAAGGTCAAGAGGCCCAGGATTATATAACCCAGACGCAAACTTAATTAAGAGATATGAAATCTACATTTTAGACCCAAATATGTATTCCCAAAATGATTATATGTTCTCAGAGAAGGCAGGACGAAAGAAGTGACCAATCAGTGTACATATACAGATATAAGAACGACAGAGTCAGAAATGAAAAAGATTGGAAATACGTACCTTCGATGTTCATAAGTAATTATATATAAACATATTCTGTCTTGACAACAGTACGAAATAATCAAATCGTATTAATTATATATCCGCATAGACATTTTGTAATACCTCCAATTGTTCAACCTCTCCAATTAAGTTAATAACTTGCATTTCAACATTTATTTAATTTATTTTTGTTTGTGATGTATATTTTTCACCATGTATAAAATTGCCTCATTGAATGAAATTTTGCATTTATACATGCATATATATTAACTCATATTGTCATGTTTTTACACGAAGTTAGATAATAAATTAATAAAATAAATAAACTTGACAGGGGTACAAATGGTAAAAAGACTTATAGTTTGCAATTTTTACACAGAGATCGATGGAGAATGACTGTGAACGGTATTAGTACAGAACAACACGTGAAGAATATTAACGTAAGTAATTAACGTATCATTTATCAATTAACAATAATTAACCTATACTACACGTATGTCGAGTATACCTACAGGTGTTTGCAAGTAACGATGTGATTAATACATGTATCTGAATGGAAGACCCATGCTAAATAAGTCGGAGGCATATATATATAGTTTCCCTTCCAATAGCATGTAAATATATGAAAAAGACTAGATAGTATAGACATACGTAAATGTACTGTATAGTATTACGTAATTATGCGAAAAATGTCCACAACAGAATCTGCAAAACCAAAAATATTGAAAATATAAATAATTGATTTAATTTCCATGTACCAAATATAGTATATCATAACAGGGATGCTATATTACATGTAATATAGCATCCCTGATCATACAGACAGACTATTTAAAACAGGAACCAGCTTAATTAAAACAATGAGTTGTTTCCCTTTGAGTTTATTCCGCCATTTTCTCAATCACGTGATTTACTGCGCCAATGAGTCAACTTCAAGTGAGGCAGTCGTTGGTTATTTTTGTATGGGGAGTTTACAGACTGTTTCTATTTTTAGTTAGTCTCGTGATACCGTCTGTCGAAGTAAGACAGTTGGAGAGCGAATCCATCAAAAAGATGGATGTTTCGAAAGTAGCGAAGAGTTTGGTTAAAAGCGTTGAAACAGGAGAGGTATGGGGCATTTTTTATCAATTTTCTACCTACTGTTATCTGAGCATAGGCTAGTTATGGCCATTCAACTACCGTGTTGTTTTCTAGGACATCTTAAATTTGTTACGTAAAATCGTAAGCCGGTTAGTAGCCTTATTTTATACGTATTATGAGGAGGAAACAATATAGTCATCTACCCGCGAACTGCTCAGCTCTTGCTTGCTTGTCATATAATCATAATGATATATGTATATACCACAGGGGGACGTAGTGTACCTGTGATAATAATTTGGTCAATTTATGACGAAATTCATGTTTACTTATATATACATAATAAAAGGGGTGGAACTCCATTCGCCAAAATCACATTCTCATTTTGACACCTCTCAAACAAACCCCGATTTTATCGTAATCGTTTGTCCGAGGAAACTAAACTATGTTTAGATTAATAGCAGATATAATTTCATTTCCAAAAATGTGTAGGTTTCTGTGGTAGTCTGTATAATGACTTAGATGCATCAGCTCTCAAAAACGAGTGTTATACCCGAAAAATGCGTTTAGGATGAGATCCTGGAACCGGCTGTTTACATTGCACATTATACGAAATAAGACTGTCACAAGATATGCATGATAAAATAGCCAACAAATCAACTAAGGTAGTTATTTGGGAACACTTACCCCAAGAATTTTAAAAGAAAACGTTAATATACAATGTACAAAGGTGTCAAAATGAGAATGTGATTTTGGCGAACTGAGTTCCACCCTTTTATTATGTATATATAAGTAAACATGAATTTCGTCATAAATTGACCAAATTATTATCACAGGTACACTACGTCCCCCTGTGGTATATACTATATATGCTAGCTCAACGTTGATTGAATTACATGCATGTTCAGCACTATTCTTCTTTTAAATACTGTACTATATCCCTCTCTGGGGCATTATCGTACAGGGTGTAACTATGCAATATAATTCAACTAATTAGACTGTTTGTGACGACAAGATACTTTTTGACTTGGCCCTGTCCCGCACAGTCTGAGAGCATGGCCCTTTTGAATTTGTTCACGAAAATCGGCCAACCAGAAAGCCAAATTAGTAGGGCTATATGCAATACTTCTACATTTATCCTTCCTTTTTCTCAAAGAAATTTTATTATGACAACGACAGACTCTTCAGACTAATTTGGCCTTAAATTTACTTTACCGGAATCAGCCTACCTCTTGGATTCTAAGGCTAGCCACACACGGTATCAAATATAATAGGGGAAGGAAAGGAAAGAATTTGATGCTGGACTTGAACTCATGACCTCAAGCTTGCAAGCCAGATACTATACCAACTGAGCTTAGCTTGTCTGGATGATACGAAAGTCAATTTATTTAGTATTTAAATATTATACAAATTTGAAATACTTTGAATACCATAGAGTCTATTGGTTCACCTACTTGGCTTTCCTGTTGGCCGATTTCTGAAATGAAGGGCTAAGACAAAACATGATAGGGCTAAAAAGTATGTCTCATCGTCTCAAACAATCTATTTAGTTGGTCTTATTGGTAAGATACACTAATAATCAAGTATGATGATATTCTAGATGCAAAATATGAAACAAGATTTACCTGAAATTGTATGGATCACCAAACAGCAATATTTTTTATCAGATAACGGCTTATTGGTATAAGAACTTATGTTCTGAATCTGACTTTCTTGTATCTTTACAATTTGATATTGTAGGACGTGACTATCGGATCATTTTGGCAGAAAGGAGGATGTGTGATTATCTTCCTGCGTCGCTTTGGATGACCCTTCTGTCGCCTCTCTTCGAGGCTTATCAGCCAGTTGAAACCTCGGTTTGATGCCAATAACATTAGATTAATTGGCATTGGCCTTGAGGAACTAGGCGTGGAAGATTTTGTGAAAGGAGAGTTCTTCAAAGGAGGTAAATTTGTCCCATGATATAGCCAGTTACTCAGTAAAGTTAATCAAAATGTAATTCATCTTAACGTTGTGTTATGGATCTATTTTTGAAAGGCATACCTGCTAGCTTTCTTTATTGTTGAGGAGCATTAATCAGTCTGAGTAATATATACAGTAGCAGTGTTTATACCAGAGTACATTAATATTTTTTTATGCTCTTGTTTTGGCCTTGGCTCAATTGATTCATTAAAATCCAGTATGTGCATTTTCTGTGAAGCCAGTTTTTAATCCATCGCATAATTATTAAAAACTGTGCATTTTCAATGTCTGTGATATAATTATATTATTACAGATTTTATTCTCAATTTTCATTTCTATTTCTTCTACTGTATCTAGATCATTGGATTGCTTATTTTAGTGTTAAAATCATGATTTATTATTATATGCTATCTTTTTTATTGTCTTTTTTTCAGAACTGTATATTGACATGAAAAAAGAGTCCTATAAAGCTCTTGGATTTAAAAGGTATATATGACTTACAGTACAACCTCTGTAGAGCAACACCTTGTGGGAGCTGCAAATATTGACCGTTGTTTAGAGGTTGTTGCTCTACAGAGGTTAAATTCATAGTAAATATCAGCTTAGGGAAATTTTGAAGGTGTTGTTATAGAGAGGTTGTTGCTCTACAGAGGGCCACTCTGGAGAGGTTTTACTGTATATATTGATTCTGTCTTCATTGATGGTGTAAAGTATTTTAAGTATTACTAGTCTGATAGTCAGCATCTCCCCTCAGACAATGAGCATTATTTTCCCCTCAGAAAATTAATTGCATTAAGAACATTCTCCAAGCTTGTCTCATTCATGTAATTTTTTCCCACTTTTACTGGCAGCATCTTCCCATATTCCTTAAAAAACCTGCTAGTGATTGAAATTACTGGTATGAAGATATTGCTCAACATTTTTGTGAAGGATTTTGTTTCTTAAAATAATTATATTTACACTTGTGAAAATAATAAACTCCTCCGTATTTATATTGAATTGTTTCATATTTCATTGGGTCAGTTGTTACAAGTGTGACAATTTTATAATAAACCCTCTTAATGATCATTTCCTAGCTCACTTAAACTTGTTCATATGTTTTCAACATGAAGTATGCATGGAGACAATACAATGTAGCTGATGCATGTATAATGTATATCTTTCACTAGGACTTTGAGCCCACAGCATCTTGAGGTTACAAATAATAGTCACGTTTATGTATACTTAACCAAAAGAAATAGGACTGGTCAGTCTATGCACATACAATTCGTCCTGCAGTAGTTTGGTATATTGTATTTTTGTATAGAAACTTAAGTGTTTGAGTGAAGAAAAAATTAATATAATTAGTTTTTTTGGTTATAATTCACTTATCGATAGATCGGGGGCATATAGTTCTTGGTCTCTCTGTCTGTTTGTACCAAACTTTAACCTTGACTATAAATCCAAATGCTTGCACCTACATTCATCAATCTTCATAATAATTATGTAGGTTCCTCATGATTACCTCTACAGGACCTGCACATTTTCAGGTCAAAGGTCAAGGTCACAGGGTCATGGTATTTAAAAAATAAATTTTGATAAACTTTCACAGACTTGTTGTTACCAAGAACCCCACACATTTATTCCGGGTTTTGTGAATCAATCATTTTTGACGGAATTATGGCCCTTTGTTTATTTTGTGCGATTGTAACAACGAAATACTCTTGTTTGCTTATTTTCTCAAGGGATTTTGATAAAACTTTTATGGAACTATTGTTATCAAGTTACCAATGCATATTGTCAAGGTTTTATGATCTCGATCATTTTTGACTGAATTATGGCCCTTAGTTTATTTTGTGCATATATGCAATATATAGAGAAATACTCTTTTGTTTGCAACTTCTATATTTCTCAAGGGATTTTCACCAAACTTTGATTGAAGTATTGTCACCAAGTTCCCCAGCACATATTGTGTGGGTTTTGTAAGATTTTTGTAAGATTTATGGCCCTTTGTTTATTTTGTGTCCTAAATTTCTTCTATAATACTCCTCCTACATTTCTCAAAGGAATTTGACGAAACTTTCACAGACTTATTCCAGGTCTTGTGATTGGATTGTGTTTGGCGGATTTATGGCCCTCTGTTTATTTCGTACATATGTAATGGAGGAATACTCTTCTGTGCACAGCTCCTCCTACACTTCTCAAGGGATTTTTACAAGACTTTGATAGAACTATTGACACCAAGTTCCCCAGCATATATTGTCAGGGTTTTGTGATTCGATCATTTTTAGCAGATTTATGGCCCTTTGTTTGTCTGTACTGAACTTTAACCTTGCCTATTAAATCAAAAGGCTACCACCAACAATCATCAAACTTCATATCTTGATTCATCATGACAATCTCTACAGGGCCTGTGCATTTTCCTGTTAAAGGGCACCCAAAGGGGGCAATGCGTTTATAAAACACATCTTGTTGGTGTAATTTTTCCCCTTTTCCTGGCACCCAGCAACTTCCCCCTTTCCTAAAAAAAACCTTGGAATTAGTAAATGTTGTTAATTTTTTCTTTAAATTCTTATGTTTCGCTGTGTATTTTGATTTTGTAAACTTGAAATATATAGAGTGTGTGAGTCACTTAATGCCATGTGCATAATATGACTGCGGGAAAAACAGCTGTTCTGTAAATAGTATTTTTTTCAATGATATTGAAAAAAATATGATAGTGGTTTTGGAAACATTTTTTCTTGCTATAAAGTATGCACTGGAGGAAAACACACCGAATTCCTCTCTTATAGAACAAACAGAAACTGTTAGGACCGATAAATTTATAATTTATGCTTACGGGACTTTAAGAATAATGTTCTGCAAGAGAGGGTGATTGTTTATGTAAAACCCTGTGTAGTTTTTCTTGACAGTAATATTTGATCTAATATTGGATATTATTTTAATGATGTCATGTTGTTTGCATTGTTTTTTTTTCAGAATGAACATATTCAGCATCATTCCATCAATATTAGGCAAGAAAGCCAGAGCCTTTTTAGATAGGGTTAGTAAAGGACCCCATTTATAGCTTTCTAAACAATTCTTTCATTGCTTCCATGGAAATCACCATATTGTTCAAACAAACTTATACATGACTCAGTTGTATTTCCTTTTCATTAGGTTTAATCCTGTTTTCATCCTAACCTTTCTGGAAAAATTTGACAAAGGTTTTGATTTCCTCTACATATGGAGAAGTTGCAGGCTACATGTGGAAGGATAAGTTAAAGTACAGGTTAGAATACAGTCCAGGAAAACTGTTATGGTGAACTGGTCATCTTACATTACTGAAATTAAGTTAAATTCGGCGTTTAACCCACTAAAAGAAATAATGATCAGTTTTATGAGATTTTGTGGCAGCACTATTGCATTTATATAATCACTTGTTATTTACTGATTTATATTTTTATCGATACATGTTTGTTTTATCAAAGGTTAAAAAGGAGAAAATAGAAGGTAATATGGCAGGGGATGGCATGCAGAACGGTGGTGCCCTGGTGGTTGCTGAAGGTTAGTCATTGTATCTGTTGTCATTTCTGATAATTAGATGAATCTGTCAAAACCACTTCTGTATTTATCTATCTGTTGTTTAACGGCCCATTTGTCAGCTATAGTCATTTCAGAGCCACTCCTGAGAGGGGAGAGATAAGATACAGGAGAACTAGGCATTTATATCTCTACTCTTTGCAAATAGTTTTTCCTCGTCCTTTATCATGTCCGGTGCAAAGCACCGATTCATGCCTCGCCGTTTTTTTCTGTGATTTTCTCAACACACTACTTGGCTCGGTAGTTGCGATGGAGATACTTTAAAAGCATCCCTGAGAAATTTAAGAAGTAGAGCTGAGAATCGAACTCAAAACCTTTCATTCAGTAGTCCAGCTATAGTTACTACTACCCGGTATACCACTGAGCATGTTTTCTGTATTGTAACTGCTTACCTTGGCTAAGTTTAGACTGAAACTAATGCATATTTGATCCACTTTGAATGACCACTTAATGACAGAGTCATTTTGTTCAATTTCTTAGTTATAACCATGGAAATAGTAACTATTAACTACATTGCAGATTAAACTTAATTTGTTAATGGTAAACCTCTTGATGATAAGTCTGCAATACAATCAATAGATTATTTAAGATGCTTGTTATTTACCAGCATGGCATAGCATGATTTTTAAGTTAAAAAGCTACTATTTTAGCTAAGATATGGAATGGTCCTAAGAAATTATTGAACATTTTCCAGGATTGTGATTATGTAGGAGTTATCTCCCTTGTTAATATTTTTGAATTTAATTTTCTTGCAAATTCTAGTATTTACCATGTCTCTTATGTTTGTGTATCACTAGGGACCTGCCTCCATGTTCAAGTTGTTAAAATCGCTGACTTCAAATCACTGTAACCTCATACTGATAGAGGCTCAAGGGTTCAAGCTCAGCTACTGGCCATGTGTCTTTATGTGTGAAAGTAGGCAGTTGCTTGCATAGGATGAGAGTCTAGTACTGGTTCTTCCCAGGAATGATGATTAGGTGAACTGTCCAACTCATATGTCCCTGACTGTTGAAAAGAGGCGTAAAACTCAAACAAACAAACAAACATAATCACTAGGACAGACCTCTGTATACACATTCACAACTTTTTCTTTTAGGAGGAAAAATGTTGCTAAGTTTCAAACAAGAAAGTGCCGCCGATCATGTCGAGAATGAGGATGTACTTAAAGCACTAGGATTATCTACTGACACAGAAGAGAAGACTGAAGATATAGCTGAAAGCACGGGAGCATCAGGTGGAGGAGTTTGTGAGGGGGATGTATGTAGTACATAATCATAAAATATATATTCAGCTCAGTAACTGTCATATTTGAACAAGAATACATTTTCATCATTATTCTCTCTAGAATTTATCTTCTCATTGAAGAGTATACTTCTTGTGGTTTAATTTAAACAATAGATCATCCTTAGTGTTTTAGTGTTAACCTTTAAAGTTTGTGAAAAAGAAATATTAATATAAATAAACTGAAAAATTCTTTTCAATGATGTGATATAGTATCATTATGATTTTTATGTTATATATTGATAAAAAGTTTTTTAAGCACTAAGCTTAAAATGTATATTTTTCTGATTTACGGCACATTATTTACATGTAGAAATGATAAGAAATCTGTATACAGCAAATTTATGTTATTATTTTTTAGTAGCCGTTTGCTATTTAATTTATTAGTTGTCATATTTAGAGTTGTGATGCTTTGATAATGTTCAAGATCCACGCTTTTTATATTCTCAAACATTACATCACTGCTGGCTTATTTTTTGTTTTAAAAAGAAAAATGACTTTTTGATCAAGAATAATGGCCATCTTTTTTTACCTCTTGGGTGACACATTTTTTTCGATAAAAAATAACATTCTGACATGTATTTTGGGTTCAGTATAAAAAGTAAATTTAAAACAAAAATTTCCTACCCACCTATTAACTGAACATCCTCTGGGTAGGGTTACCGCAAACAAACATTTTTATACGCATGGCCTAAGTAAAAATGTTATAGATATCATCTAATACTATTACATATGGTAATCGAGCATCAATTCTTGGCTGCCATTTTTGGAATACAGGCTTAACTAAACTATCACTTTGCAATTAACACTTAAGATCACTCTTGATTTACAGGATCAAGTTTGAATTGAATCTCTTAAAAAAAAAAAATTCAGGAATATTTTTACTGTATCTCAGTTGTTGTTTTTTTGCGCCATTTTATTTTTATTCAATTCGCAAAAGTTTCAAACTTGTTGATATTATTTTATGCTTCATTTGTTGATTTTGCTGAAATATTATGATGTATGTTTTTGAAGTATGTTAATAATTAGATACACAATTTGCTAACTAGTTATCTCCCTTACTCTAATTTGTGTGTTTTTGAAATTAAGCCCCACCTTCCAGTTAAAGACCATCATTTCTGCAAGGATTTTATTGTAAATTGTGCGTGTAAAATTTTTAATCTTCTCTTCCATTCTATCAGTGCTTATGATATTAGTTTGGTTGTTTTGGAAGAAAAGGTCCAACTGTTTTGATTGAATTTAGTCTCTGACCAAGTCCACCAAAATGGCCGTTGGTTTGGTAAATTTGAAAAGATAAGTAGTCTGACTGTGCAGTTAATGATAATTTTATCATATTTCAGAACTAAAATTGAAATATTTTAATCACTCAAAATTTTATTTTGTTTCTTTTACAGTGAAAATATCTTTTCTTTTTATTTTGGTCCACTAAAAGTTCATTTGGTCCAGTACTGTTTGCAGTTACCCAGGACTGAATGTCCAGTCCTTAAAAAGTTTTTCATGAAGACTGTTGCATTTGAGTTTCTCTTATAAAAAAGTTTCTATTTTTCTTCATAAAAACATTGTCGAATTAGTTAATATCATATTTTACATTCATTAATTCCTACATGAAATTATATGCATAAAGGAGATTATAAAATTTAGTGAAAGTAAAGTGCTGTACATTGTTTTTGTTGATGTTTAACTCTTTACAGAAATGTTGTAATTCTTGACTTATATTTTAGTATCTATAAATTAATGTGAAAATAATAACAAATTGTTTGATGTTCATGATTGCAAACTCTGTTTTATGATGATACATTTTGTTGGTTTTTAAATGCTATGTTATGTTTTGAATTCTGCATGATTCTATGAAAACTCCAATACCTCGATGATATTTTTTGTATCAACTGTGTGTGTGCATGTTCAAGCAAAATTTATGTAATAATAAGTGCTTTTTTGTTTATGATATTAGTTTGATATGAATCGTTATAAATGTAGTATGATTTTTATTATTTCATATTTGTTCCTTTTGATTTCCATAGAAACTTCAAATCATTTATTGTTGTGTTTTATGACGATTTTTCTCTTTAAGCCATTAATTTGGTAGAGAAAATCTGATGTTGCTATGGCAACCAATATGTAGGTGATTTGACCATTCTGCTGAAATCATTGTGGATTTTGTGATTAATTATGCAATTTGTATGAAATTAAAATAAAATCTAATTAAATTATAATTTATTATTTTTTTGCCTTTATCTAATTTTTTAATTTAATTTCATCTACGTTCAACAATTTTTTTTGGCTTTCTGACAAAGACAACTTGTAACCTCAAAGCGATATATTAATTTTCATTTTTCAACTTCTTTGATAGGAACGAACATTTCATTTATACGACTATACATGTTCAGAACATCTAAAGGTTGCTTATTTGATTTTATGAAATGATAGCAAAATTAAATTTTTAGAATGTAATTTTGATATTAATTTTAGATCTGAAGAAAGTCTCTCAAGATTTGCAATTCTTAATAGTATGGTCTGTTTGTTACATGCGTAACAGTGTGTTGCCTGCTTGTTTGCGCTTGATTAAATCAGAAGTTGTGAAGAATGTATCACTTTAAGTTCATCCATTTAAGGGACATGTACCTGGACTGTTTTGAGGGATTAAAGTTTACCAGAATATGCAGAATTTTTTGCAGGTCCAACCCTAAAACCCCATGCAGATATAATAGTACAACCTCTCCAGAGAGGCCCGCTCTTGAGCAACAACCTCCTTTCAACAACAGTATGATTTTTCCCACTGCACAATTTAAGTATTACATTTTTTGTAATTCAAACTCTCTTAGAGCAACAGCCTGTCTACAACAACATAATTTTGCTACTCCCAAAGGGTGTTGCTTTGGAGAGGTTGCACTCTACACCCAATCAGTTTTCCTGGACTGTATTCTAACCAGTACTTACCCTTCCACAGGGAACTGGCAACTTCTACACAAATTGAGGAAAATCGACATTTCTGTCCAATTTTTATAGAAGGGTGTGACCTGATACAACCAGGATTTGAACCTGATTTGCTGAGTAACAAGTCCATCATACTGACTGCTGAACCAAGGCCATGCAAGTTTAACAAGATAAATCGAAGTAATGATATAACAATATCATATAAATCAAAGAGCACAAAACATCTATGCCTACATACGTTTATTGTCTGTACACAATCTCTAAGTTGTTGCAGAAAAATAGAAAGAAAAAAATATTTTTTTACTTATCACAATGTCCCAAATTGCATATACCGGGTAATTCAGTCTAACATTCTGAAATTGTGACAACCATTTGTATGGTATTTTAACAATTATATAAAAAAATTGTTCTTAAATATCACCTAGGTAACATAGTTTTGTATTTCACCAACAAGAATGATACATTAAACTTTTTGAGTAGTAATTATATTCAAATACCATGGTTAAAAATTATATTTATACCAGAATTTGCAAAAATATATTCAATTAAAAAACTGAAAAAATCAAGTCCATAAACTATAAATGTCTGATTATTTGAAATATATCACCTACATGTATTAGCTTCTTGCGAAGTACTGACATTTTACCTTGAAATGTGACTTTTCAATTAGTTTGCAGTGAAAATAACTTATAAGAAGATTGGGCTTCTGTTAAAAAAATGAATATTTCATACTTCCTCTGGGTATCATAGATGTATCTTTGAAAAATTAATGTCAATATATTAATTTATTAAAGTCATTTTAACTTATTTTCGAATACAGCAACAATAGTAATTTCTTTGGCCATGTATAGATTATAGATTTTACAACTGGCTTATATTGATACTGAACACTTCTTTTACATGGCTGAAAGTTGAACATTTTGAAGAAAAAAAGGAAATCGTAACATTGGTGCTATAGCTATAAAAACCAGTTCAGTCCGGAACTGCAAAAAGGCTGAATTTAGGATCAACGGGAAAACTTAAACCAATGCTTTAAATATGTAATTAAAAGTTTGAAGCAGACAATGTACTGATTTTTCTACTTGAATAGTACCACTATGAGTTTAAAATAACAGAAGTCTCCAATCTTCGTAATAGTTATTTTCCAACTGCAGATGAAATTATTTAATTAAGCATAATAAATTGAGATCTAATAAGAATTATGTACAACCGTCAAAAAACTGTCAAAAGAGTCTGTTCATACAATAGGCATTTTTATATCTTAAAAAAGCAACAAAAATTTGCACGAGGAAGCAGTAACAATATACAAAAAAAATGTTTTTCAAATGTCAGCCCTTGGCTGCCTACATATAAAACTAATGCTAACTGGTCCATTTTTAATGGCCACAATTATTATCGTCCAATCAAAATTAGTGTTACATATTGCTTTCTCTTGCAAATTTTTGCCATGAAACATATATTGCAAAGCACCACGAAATTTTAAAATAATAACGAAAAAAGATGCATCGTTTCATAATAGCAACCAATATGAAAAAAGAAAAGCTGATCGGATATTGACAAAATAAAATTGAAAAACCAAGATATAGGACATAATGTAAAAGTAGGTACATATCTGAATAATTTGTGTGCTGACATTAATTTTAAGGTTATCTTACAATTTCCAATCAACATGAAAAAAAATTATTCACCAAACATACATTCAAAATAAAAAATCTTGGTTTAAACAGAGAAAAGATCATGTGTTAAGTTATATATAACAAGAACAATGTACATAATAATTATATTCATTGCAATACGACACTTTCTCAACAGTCTTGTAACAATTTTCATACATAATTTTACATCACAAAGCTGATTTGGAGTATGTTGACTTATATCAGTAGCACTTTTGTGACTTAAAATCTCCATATTGTTAATACAGATGCATTGCACTGTCTGTACAGACAAAAATTAAAAAGCAATTCACCTTATGCCAAAGGGTTACAAATTATTCTTTTAATCTTATGCCATGGGATTACAAAGTATTCTTTTGCCTGATGCCAAAGGTACAAATTATTTTTAAATCTTTTGCCAAAGGGTTTCAATTTATATTATTGTATCATTTTGTAAAACAAAAAATATAAATGATAAAGCTTTAAGTCTTAAATCTGGTTCTACAAAAATACAAGCTACCGAGAGTTCTAATTTTTTGGCAGGCGTTTTACAAAAAATTTAGTTTTCAATAGCATGTAAAGAATTGGTTCTTTAAATGAGTTTTTTTTTATTCCATAGTCCTTAAGTAAACAATACAATAATTAAAAAACGAAATTGAGAAATAATAACTTGAGATTTTTCCCTCCATTTTATCTGACCATTTAGTTAGAAAGAAAATGAAATTTCAGAAATAATAATATCGTTTTGTGAGCTCATTGTTCCATAAATTGTGTCTGACATGTCTTCTGGGTCACAGACACTTTTGAAGTCATTTCAGTATCACTTCACTCATTGAAAGGCGAAATATTTTAATTTTAAAGAAGTGTTTTAAGAAAGGAGATCTTTAAAAATAGGTTCCTTTGATTAACTGATTTAGTTTCATCAATTTACTTCTTACTTATTTATTGAAAAATAATAATGGGTCAGGCTACAGTATGCATGCCTTATAAATCAACTTAAAAGAAAGAATTTGACTTATTTTGAGAATTGTCCATCATGCTAAAATATAACAGGTTTCATTTGTTAAGAATTCGGGGGGAGGGGGGGGGTTAGAGCTCATTGTGTCATCTATGTAATTAATATCTCTTCAAGGTCAAAGCATAATATTGGGGTAAATCAATTCTAAAATAAGAAAAAAAGACTTACAGAATGAGAAAATATGTTCTGTGATTTTGAACATATTGCATAATACGAATAAGAATTAAGATAACAAAAAGAAACATAGGAAAAAAAATTATTAGTTTACCACCACATGAGGACCAAATTTTTGACTAGATGCTTTCCATTGCTATGTGTTTTGTAACATAAAATGGTGTTACCCTAGATAAAAAACAACATTACAGTAAAAAGGTTAAGTTAAGATGAACAATAAAAGCAAGACAATCGCTAAAAATCAAAATAATGTTTTTTTTTAAAATGGAAAATCTGACCTTTTAGATCCATAGCCCTATAGGCATCATTATCTTATCTAAAATATGATAATTAATATTTAACTCAAAATTTGGATAAATACACCATTTAAAGAAACTTCTGGAATAATATTTAAGAATAGACTGTCCAAAATGTAAAAAAGGGTCAAACAGAACTAAGGGACATAACCTCACATTTTTTATTTCATTGTCCGGTGATCTGATAAAAGAAAAACTTGTTCACTCAAAATGTACCTTACACTTATGTATTGATTCTTGCTTGTTTTGTCTGCGTTTTAAATGAATTTAGAAAAAAAAGGAAATTTGAAAAATATTACAATGAAGCCATCCTGAAAAAACTGTTGGCTTGCTCTTATGTGACCATCGCAATAAATATCCTTTGTCCTCAAGTTTTTTAACAATTTTGACCCAAAACAATTTCTTTTTTTTTATCAATATTTTTTTTCAGAACAAACAAAATTATTATGTCACCAAAAGACCTACCTACGAACATACAATCTGTAAAAAGTTTGGGTTGTGTAACCAGTAATTTTTTTAATGTGGCCTAATTTTTTTTTTCAATAATATAATCTCAACAAATAATATTTGTTTCTAACGGTTTCTCGAAATCTAAGTTTAATAAACGATGATGTTTTACATGTACATTTGTTGACATGACAATTGTAATGAGCGTTATAATCATATATATATACACGTTGCTTGTTTGAAAATAAAATATTAATTTGGGTTGATTAACTTGTGTAAAGTAATTTGCAGACAGATAAGGAAATCGTTTACACCAAATTCATAAGAACACAACAAAAAGTTTGACCCAAGACAACAAAATATACTGTATACAAAATTTAGAGTCCTGGTCTGTGCAATTGGACTAGCTAGATAGACACAAATTCACAGACGATCATCTTATAATTAATGGAGGGACCAAATATTATACAAATATGAATAAAAAAACAGGCATTAAATTTACAACTAATATTGTCATAAAATAATGAATAAAAGATGATATGCAAGGAAGGCATTATAACTGTGACATCATCATACTAATCCATTACTGTAGAATCAAATATTTCAGCTAAGTCAAAATCTCAGGAATTCACATTTTGTCAAAGTACCTAAGTTATATGAATTTGGCAATTTTTAAGGATACCGTTTTATTGTAATTTAAAAATTAAAATCTGAAAGAAATTATCTTTGTCTGGTGTTTGTTTATTCATTTATCTGTTGTTTAACGGTCCATTTCACAGCTATGATCATTTCAGGGCCGTCCCAGAGAGAGGGGAGATAAGATACAGGAGAACCAGGCATTTATATCCCTACACATACCGAAATAATTATATAATAATTATATTAAATTAGTCGAAAATTAATACATCGGAAATTGTGAAAATTAATTTCATTTCGAAAATGTTTGATTCTACAGAGTGCAACAAATAAATTATTACATTAACTACATAATAGATTAGTACACGAAATATTATCAACTAAAACAGCTAATCCGCAGAAGTCTGGAAAAATTACATATAACAATTAACAAGCACTTTGTTTTTTTTATGTAAAAAAACAAAAACAAAAAAAGTGAAATATATGTTCCCAATGACAGAGCTTCATAAGCAATATAATAATACACAATAAAATTACACCAAACAAGTTCATAATTATATATATAATATATAAGGGAAAAATGGCACAGACATACAATACACTAGCTTTGAGCTTAAATCAATAAAAGGTATAATATATATTTATATATATAATATATATATATTATATAAGAGTTACACAAGAAGTGATGCAATATTTATGTGCATTTCCAAGAAACCGCATAAATCTAATCACAATATGCTTTCATTTCAAGTTTTCCGCCAAAAGGCTTAACTTGCAATAAGATGTGTTGCTAAGCAACAAATTTTTCAAAAGATGTTTTTGTTGCTAGGCAACAAGGAATACATTTAAAAAACCATTAACAATGATTGCAGTATTTGTGAAACATTTTATGAGAATATGAATCTAACAAAATATGGAAAAACACATGAATTTACTTGTCAGTAACAAAATGTGACATAACGCACGATTTATAATATTACACACAATATGTACTTCACGCTGAATTTATTCATCATAATTATTCATTCGATCTCTAGAATCGTGAATCATATAACAATACTGATGAAAATGATGCTTACAAAAAATGATGACGATTTATCAAATATCACTGCTATGTTATTTTATCCGATCCCTTTGATATAGATCATATCCACTGTAATATTATAGAATTTTTTTTGCAAAATTAAAGACATTTTGCATCTTTAGAAATCATTCGTATTTAATCATGCATTCTAGACATCAAGTTTAAAAAAAAAAAATTAGATTTATCTAAGAAAGCCTTGGCGCTAAACATAATACATTTTCTTTTTTTAAAGATTGCGAAATAAACAATTTTTTATTTGGCTTAAGCTGAGTGGGAAAATATCAAATAAATTCACATATGTCAATTTAATACTATAATTATTGTTAAAAAACATAATATTATTTTAGAATTTGTCATTTCTACAACTTTAAAGTTTTTATATTTGTTTGTTGCATCTTCAATTCTTGTTAATTTTCAATTTCAAAAGCATGACCAAATATGGTATAAAAATATTTTGTTCAGCGAAACATTTACTTGACGCAGGTGTACTCTGGAACATGCATTCCACTACATTAAATAATTCTTTAGAAAAGTTCATCAAACATAATAGAACACTAATTCATCAGAGCAGTATTTTCATATTATTTCTTTATTTGAAATCAAAATTGTGACAAAAAAAAATAAAATGAAGAATCGAGGTTCAGTTTCCATGGTGATAGCAGAATAATATCACATTAACTATCAATTTCATTTGATGGATAGATTCGCTCCCTATTTTTAGCAAAAGCCTCTGTCAAATTTTCACAAGAAGTTGTGATTTTATTGCTTATGAATTATTAAAAAGCTACTTAATGATTAAAAATCAAAATGAATAATCCTAATAATTATTAATCATTTTATTCTCCTAAAAAGTTCAGATATTTCTTTTCATGTTGACAAGACTTTGCCATGACTAAGATACTAACAGATTTCATCAATGACTATATATGACATACAGATATCATACATTTTTTAATGAGATCATTATATGGTAATAGAATTTTCAATTTGAACACCAAAGAAATCATTGATCAAAGTCTATACCCATGGGCAACAAGAGACATGCATGAAAATCATTTCAATAACAGAATTATTCGCTAATAAAAAAAATGATTTTGAAGTTAAATTCTTTTGTTCTGATTTAAACTTTAATCTCTATCCTGATCGGATCATAAACATCTAGATATTTTCTAACAACAAATAATTAGAAATAGGAAACTCAATCAGGCAATACAATATCATTATTTCAAGCAGAAAAATAATTGTTACAAAAGCGTAGTGATTTATTTCTAATTGTTTTAATTGTATTCAGAATAATCACTGTGTTTTTCCACAAATATCATAATGTATTGCGCTCTTATGGGAATGAAGCAATAAAATACATATTTTTATGATCTTGAAGCAGATTTTCAAACAGAGAAAACTTCTTATTAAAATATGTTTTGTATTTTACGACTGAATCTTGGTCAAAGATCAAATTTCTGTATAATTGTTATGCAAAAAAAGTTTTAAGATTCGTTATAAGAAATGTCATATCGATGCAACTAGAAGAGAATTATTCCTCTTTTTTTGCCAATTATTCGTTATTTTATCCACGCATATATTTCGCTTAAATTAGGCTGGTTCATTAACTTTGATAGATACAAAAGACCTGGAAATATTGTTAGGGAACTATAATGACCAAAAATGATTTATTTTCAGCTAATAATTTAAAACAGAAAGATACGGTTTGTAATTACGTGCTACATCATTAAAGAGTGGAGGAAATAAACTGCATATGATAGTGTAACTGCAACTATTTTCTTCGACAAAAAATATTTTAGAATCAGACAGATTTCAGGAAAATAAAGAAGTATGTTCAGATTGTAACTGAACGTAAATATGCAATGACTATTATGAGAGGAAAGGGTAACGTAATTTTTCTACATAGTGTAGTTATGTATGTAATTTATAGGACAAAATTTGTTGTTATTACCGCAATTTACCTACATTTAACCAATCACAAACAACCTATTCCTCCGCATACAACATCATATGTGCACATAAAAAATATTCGTACTGAATAAGTGAAACACATAACTCATTGAACGTTATGTGTAAAACAGAAATTTATGAAATTGAGAAAAAAATTGAACTTAGAAAATCATAAATGCAGAATAGCAAGACATGTTCAAAAAAAAATTGATACCAATAAAACGTTTAATTATAATGAAGCCGAGAACTTCAAATCTATCATCAAGAATTTCTTGATTACAAACTAAGATCACATCGCAGTGGGTTAATAATCAATAAATTCAGGATCAATGTCTGTAAGTCACGGATAAGTACACCAAAAGTAACGGATAAAAAAACATTAGCAGGATATTAATTAAATGCCGATGATGCCCAAGACTTCACACTTGCGAGCTTTAGCAATTAATATTCAATTGAATTTATTCCAACATACAGAAAAATATAATTGTAAACGTGAAAGTCTTAGCATTTAATTTATTACCTTAATTAAAATCGGGCAATAAATTTTCAAACATGAATTCTGATTGGCTGTCCTCAGAAATCACATGACCTCATTCATTCCCTGTAGAAGGTCACATGATCAAATTCATGAGTCAAGTGACCCTCATTGAAATAAGAGGTTCAGCGTTGTTAAGAGGTTTTTTATATATGAGGAAGTAGTTTTACAACAACAAGTATATGAGAGGTTTTTCAAGCGAGGTTTTAACTGTAATACTGTCAGATCTGGTAGTTAGCAATCTCAAAAAAAAAAAAAAAATCCTAAAATGAAACATTTTGGAAACTGAACGATAGTTTTCCATAGCCATCACTTACTTAGTGTACATGGATTTTTATCAACATCCATCATTCAATTGTTGAACTAGTACTTTGATCAAAGGAGGTATATTGATATCAAGGCCTAACAAATTATTTGTTTCTGGTTACATGCTATTTAAAAATAGGCAAGGTAGATTGGGGCTTATTTGCTATTGAAAATGGAAGGAAAAGAGTGAGAAAGGGGATTTACCGTCCACAGGCTAATACAAAGTCTAAGGGTCGCTGGGCAAAAATAGGGTAGGTTGGATAATCAGAATCAAACATATTTTTATTTTGCCTTGAATCTTTTATCAGTAACATTCGTGAATTTTAAGAATAAAATGTCAGATAATATAGAAATTTCGATGCTAACACAAAATCTTACAGTAGGTTATAGAATGCAAATTCAGAGAAAACAATTATTAAAGCACGCATACACAGTTATAATAAACACTACATTTCATTTGGCCTTACAATACGTCTAAAAAGATATGTGTATATGTGTGCTGACCATGCTAATTACGAAATTGCCAAATAAATAAATAATATCATTCCATGAAATATAAATTGAGTTGCTTCCCTTTGTCTAAATTTTCATCTCCTGCAGTTGAGGTAAATTAAATAAAAATGCTTTTATATCTTCAATATAAAATATAGATAATTTGTGATTTCGAATGAATGAACAATTTTTGCTGTAATTTGATGTAGGATTTGGAAGCTCAGTTATCATTATACCATGCAGACACGAGCAAAAATAATAAAATGGCATTTATTTTTTGTTGTAATACCAACATCTTTGTAAAAACTTTGTGAAATTCAAACCCTTTCTGGTCTGTGATATACCATGATATACAAACATGAAAACACATTCGACTCAAAATATTCTTTTCAGATTTCAACATGAGAATCATTGGCAATATGTCCTGTAGAAGATATTTAGTTTTTACAATATGTATTATAAACCAGAAATTAAAGTTCTAAATTTACAAATTCTTGATTAAGTGAAACCAAATTTTTCAAAGTTGAACATATCTTAAATTTCAATACATTAATACAATTTTCCTACATACTATGACTCAGATCTTCCATTTTAAAGTAAGGCAGAGGCTGTTAATGTCTAGTAGTTTAAAGTGCCCTGGATTTGCAACCCAGGGATTCCCGGTCATGGCAGGTCATAATACCTTTCCATGAAAAATTGACAACTATGTCAATTTTCCTCCATATATGGACAAGTTGCCAGTTCCAAGTTGAAGGGTAACTTTGACCTGATTAAAATACTGTCCAGGAAAAACTGGGCTGCCGTATATTACTGATAAATTGTTGAAAATAGGCATTAAACGCAAATAAATAAATAAATCCATTTAGAAGTATTACGCAAGCAGTTTTCTAACTCAGATCTGACAGTACTGAAAACGACCAATGATAATTCATGTTATGAAGCTAACCTTCTGTTACATTTCTGTCTAAGAGGTTCAGGTCAAACAATATGAATATAAAAACAGCAGATTCAACATATTTTATCAAACAATTCTAAGAAAATGTGAACGTTTTAGACAGAATGGTTGGTGAAATCATTTACCAATGAAATTTAAGGGTACCGAATATATTGCCTAAATGGAGGATGATTATGATAAACTTAAAATGCTGTATTGTGTAATTTTATTTACCTGTCAAAGCTGAATAATCACATGGTCGTTACATGGTATTATTTTTAGCTTCGTGTAAAGTCGTTATTTTTGTTGTTTATTTTACTGTTAGGGAATGCTCCATTCTGCATGATTGTATAATATCATAATACATACAATACAACAACCAGTATAATGAAAATGATTGTATAACTTCGGAAAGTAATAGAATTTCACCGAAGCTAAAATCAAATGCAAGCTTTGACTGTGAAATCATGCACCTTTGAGAGTTGGATAAAATCGCACAATACAACATACCAAATAATTAAAAAAAATGATTCATAATCCAGTCAATAAATGAAATACGTAACAAGCATGATAGAGGCTAATTTCTTACATAATGAATGATATTGTATTGTTAGGACAAGAAATGTGTCGAGATGACACAAATGCCCCTGCTGAGTGCTAAGTCAAAAAGGGGCCATAGCTCCTGTCAAAATGTTTGGATTTTAATAGAAATCATTCAGAAACCAAAATTTGAACAGCCGGACAGAAGGCTGGATGGACAGACAGGGGGAAAACTTTATGCCCTTCCGCCATTTCAAATGGCTGGGGGCATAAAAAAGAAAACAATATAGCAACTTGGAGACATCTGTAAGTTATTCACAATCACAATGGACACATTACATGTGAATCCTCAGAAGAACAAACGCCAACATTCAAAATGTTGCATTTCTTCTTTAAATCGTTCCAGCTTCTCGCAAGTTCACTGAATCACATGATATTATATGGTCACAACACAGTTTGTTACATTTCAGAGTGCTTCGGATAAAACACTCATTTTGTGTGCACACGTTTAAATGAACACTGAGCCAATTTCATTGGTAAACTGAATGAAAAGTTCACACTTTTTTACAATGACATTTGAACGTTTAGAACAAAAAGCATCCAGTTTATTTATACACCAGAGTAAGTACACACCGGTTACTGATTTCACAGTAGTAGTTCAATTCCAATCTGATTGGAAAGTCATGAATAAATAATGTCTGTCAATTAAAGACTTCATCAAATAAATGCACAAGTCATTACTAAGACATATTTTCATGAAAAAAAACACTAACAAACAATTGCACCAAACAAAATTAAAAGACAGTTTTAAACACTAAACAAACAATCTAAATAATAATTTGAAAAAAAGAGTATCGTCCAATCTGATTGGACAATACACAGAGTCAAATTTAGTTTACCTCTTCTCTGATTGGATAATCAGTTGACCTTGTAACACATACATAATTGTGTCAAGTGTAATATTGTAACACCCAATCTGATTGGGAGATATACTAGTATCCAAGCATGTGATTGGACACAATTGTTATCATTCTGGGTCATTTACATCAGACCACCACATTCTTCAACCTCATCAGCAGCGAAACTAGTATAATGATCAATAGATGGCATAAATACGTGCTGCGGGTTGGCTGGCTTACGTTGCTTTCTTTGTCTAATAATGTTTGGGTCCGATATATGATTTGATGAAGGAGAATTCTTATCATCATTTCTACTGACATACTCCATATCGGTGTCTTGAATCACGCCGGTGTGGCCATTTTGTTTTGGGGTCGAATGTTGACTGCTAATTTGGGACACGGGGAGACTGTTAGCTTGACTGTAGTTCATGTCCTCTTGCATGTTTCCACTCATACTACTATCATTCAACATCATACTTTGGTTCTGTGAATGCAAGTCAGGCTTATCAGTGTAGCCGTTGTTAGGACTACTCATTTCAATATCGTTGCAGAGCCCTATCTGAATGTTACCATTCCTACTCTGCATTCGAATTTCTTCATTCTCACGATGTACTGCCCCAATGTTCATATTGTCATCAATAACCATGTCTTCATTTTGCTGCATTTTATCCTCTTGCATGCCTCGGTCGTTACTTAGTCTCATTGTATTACGATCCATCATGTCAAAGTCCCCGCGTGTGTGTTTATTGACATCTGACTTCTGCATTCTACTGTTATAATCATTGTCGATTCTATCAGAGTTTCTATCAACGATGTCCATTCCAACTTTCTGACCATTGTCATTACCATTACCTCCCATCATCATCTTGTTCTCTTGAGTCATTATTCCAGGACAATTGTTTCTAGACTCTGTACGCGGAATTTGACTTGGCATCATGCGACTACCATTTACATTCATGTCTAAGTTTCTTTGACTCAAACCAATCATTTCCCCGTCTTGAGCATTGAGTATGCCATTTCTTGTGTTTGTACGAAGATGGTTATCTTGGGTGTGTGCCATTTCATTCCCACGATTCATCATTACTTCCGAATTAGCAGAACTAATTCGAACGTTCATATTCTGATCCATATTATTTAGGGTACTTCGACGCATTTCCATGGAGATCTGCCCATCCATATTCATGCCGATATTTTCGTTGACTCGATCGGATCGATTATAATTCGGGCTACTGAGATTGTTTCTACTGCCCATTTCATTTCGACTACGTATTCGTACGTCGTCATGACGATTTTGTGAGTAGCTATCCATGCCATTTATATTCATGCCATTATAATTACGGCTATTTTCGTACCTCTCTCTCGCACCGAGATCAATCATATCGTTCCTGGTGTTGAAGAACATATTACGATCATTCATGTCCGGAATCATATTTCTGCCGTCAAATGACATGCCTCCTTGACGACTTCCGTCTCGTCGGAACATTTGATCTTGAAACCTTGACCTAAATTCATTAAAATTTTCTGCCATTCTTTGAAATTTTTCGTTACTTGGGTCCAGAAGCTCTTTGAAGTCAAATGACCGTACAGCATCATGGAACCTACTCGGAGAAAACGGTTCAAACGAACGATCTCCGAATCGATTCATATCTCGAAAATGATTCTGCAAGCCGAATCTTTGTTCAAACATACTGTCTATTTTTTCGAGACCTCTGTCAGGCAGTCGCTCAGACAGGCTACGCTGAAATATCTTACTATCATGTGGAATATCATTGTTCATGCCAAACTTGCCAGAATCTGAAAAAGAGAGAGAACAGGCAAAGGATTAGAGATAGCATCTTTGACATAAATAATCATTGCTTTGAGTGAAGGACGTAGACACTAAATAATCATAGCAGTTTAAGTCAAATTACGAGACATAATATTCACGCTTAACATGTCTACACTTTAATTTAAAACTTTACTACAATACTTATATATAGAGACATACTACCAGTTTGGTAATGACTAATTAACTGACGTAATTGAAAAATCTAATTATGTAACATTGTATATATAAATGTAATAAGGTCACTGCTAAAGGCGGCAATAATTCAGTGCAAAGTTTACCAGAAATGGTGTCCTAATATGAAAATAAAAAAAGACTGAAACAATAAAAGGATCATATTCCACTTCCCAGTTGCACCAGTAAGCTGTAACCTTATCATAAAATGAAACAAGATGACATCTACAGAGTAGATGCGGAATTTCAGCATCTTATTCTTTTCTGTATAATATTCCAGACATTTTTTGCCTAGAGTGTATCATTCTGACAAAATCCAATATAAACCATTTCTGACTTTCACAGCCTGCATATTCAAGACACAATTATGTGCAATGCAGAATGCACAATAGCCTTGTTCATGTTCGCACATTTATGTGTCTTATATCAGATACACTCGCAGCAACCGCAATAGCAAAACAAGCGATAGTACAAGAATTAGTATGGTCCTTGAATATAGTCTCTTCATACCATGATTGGTAGCATTTTTTATATCGCAGTTTAGGGGTCGGTGAAAAAAACTAGGGTCAGCCAGGTAACCAGAATGTGGGCTGATCCATTTTGAAATTCATCCTTTTTTGTATTGAATCTGAGGGATGTGAATGACATTGAAGGTGAAGGCCGCTGATGTATATTGGCGAGGGATTTCAGGGTCAACTTGAATTACTTGGTGTTGTAGTTTGAAGATGCCATTACTAAATGCCATGATGTAATGACTTAAAACAGCAGTTTTGATTGGACAAGCCAGAGACATTAACCAATCAGAGGAACCATTAGATACAGGTTTTATTTTCGACCAAGTATAACTATATTAATTTTCTCACACAGTGGCAAAAGTGACAGTTACGCAGGTTATTAATAGCAGATAACTAAAGGAGGTATGGCCATCTAAAATGACTTATTAATAGCGAAAGTTAAGTTGATAAATACCCCCCCCCCTCCCCATAAGAGTTGACATAAAGCAAGCAATTAGTATACACCCTACACCCATACCTAGACTGTATTTCCTGCCATCAGCACCCATTCCTGTTCGTTGATGAGAGTTCACTGTGAGTTCTAACGGTCCACCAGGTGGCGTTAGAGGAGACTTCATAGAATGATGCATCATGGGAAGTGAATTATGATGAGATATTGTAACACCAGGTTGTGGGCTCCCAAGCATAGGGTGGCTCTGTCCGTCCATCAATGAAAGATTACTTCTTTGTCCACCAAGTCCTAACAATTTAGAATCTGGATGCATCTGAAATAAAGACAATACATAAAAATATCATTTACTTCAAAGTTAAACAAGTTGAAAACATTTTCAACACATGGCACTGCATGGTGGTATTGTTAAAGAACAGAATGGAACTGGCTGTGAAATATACATTCAAATGACATTCAACATAATATTCAGGACATCTTAATGGGCAGTAAGGTGTACAAAACACAGACTTTGTCCATGAATGAGAATTGTTCTGTAAAACTACAACTCAAACAATTACCATGTTGTTATATCCAGTGTACTCTAAAATGAAATTTCAAACTTCCCATTCATTAAGAACAAGTAATTCAATAAATGAATGCAATACAATCAAATTCATATCACATTTACTGTAAATTACATACATGTATCAGAATGTCTAGGAAAGATAGACCAATCATCCTCTCTGAAAATGGCTCAAATTGAGCCTTTAAAAGCTGGATAATTATGTAAGATCCATAGAATTACTTACAGAGCCAATTAAGACATTCAAAATAATGCTGATAAATAAGAGCTTGTACAGTCTTGAAGTTTCACAAAAAAGCTTTTTCAAGCACCGGACATTCGATCTTGTGAAGGTGTATATTTTATCAGATCGAACAAACTTTCATTGGACTGAATGTTAATCAATCATTTATCAAAGAATAATATTTTACGTGTTTATGTTTTGTTTGATGGTGTTACAATGATTAACATAATTTAGACTTTTGTTATCTACTAATAAAACATTAGTTTTGATTACTCCATTATGCATTTAAGGCAATAATTCAGCTTTAAAATTCACCTGACCATTAGTCAGTCGACCCATCAATATTTACTAGACAGGCAGTGATTTAGGCAGATTTGATCATAAAATATGAAGACTGCAAGTTAATTATTTGTAGGTAGAACTATTTTGGTTACTTTTGTACCTACCCTTGTTTTTTATCTGTCCTGATATGACATGTTGAAAGAAATGTAAAAGTGCGGTAACCTTGAACAAAAGAACAAGACTTGTAGCATGAAAGATGGGTACACTTTAATGAACCTTTAAAAGGAAAATTCTAAATTCCCTCAAGGATATTTCTACAAGAAAATACTGAAGATTATTATCCAAATTGGGAACATCGCAAACTTCATATCAATGACTTCAAGCAACAAACTCAGATAATGCAAGAAGATGTTTAATGCAATGTCTGCTTTTTAATTATCCATCATTAACTCAAGGGATATGGTCAAACAAAAATGTGCAACTGTCTAGACGAAGCACACAGGGTTCAGCAGAAATAAAAGAAATGTACGATGGGGTTAAACATTCACTTAAAGACAATAAAAGTGCTAAAACAGTCTGGAACAACATAATTGCAAGGGCTGCAATAAAGACAACAAAACACATATTAACAACACAGGGGACTTGATGGTGTTAAAACTTGTCAATGCATTTTAGTTAACTGACCGCAACAAAATTCCCAAATTGTGGACACCAAACTTTATCAGAATGCAAAAACATTTCATGCTGACCAAACACAAACAGCAACATTTAATGTCAAATTATTAAATGCTGTACTAATGATTAGTCATTTTCAACACCAAATGCTTTTCAGACAATGAAATGAAAAGAAAAAACCCACTAAATGCAAACAACAAGATATTCACTTATTTCCAACACCAAGTGTGACACTCATGACAAAACTAGTGTGCTACAGATAATGCCTCGGCTGTACCCACTGCTTTCATTTTTTGTACAGTCCGTTGTGTTGGACTGGTGTTTGGGGGAAGGTAGTATGATGGGGAAGATAATATTTTAGGGAAGGTAGAATGTTTTGCATTATTTTTTTTCTTGGATTTTTTCTCTTATATTTATACAGAATTTAAACAACATAACAAAAGAACTATAGCCCTGTAAACAAATAATGAACAATGAACATAGGAAAACTTTCAGGATATCAAGATTATTGGTACATGAAGTAATGGTTTTTATAATCAATACTCATAAAAACAGTCTAGAACAATTTGTAAATGGAAAGAAAACTGGAGAATGTTTATCACTTAGAATGGACATACACCATTAACTTTTCATACGTTTTTACACGTAGAGTACAGTTTAAAGACTTCTTAAGACACTGCAAGTTTCAGCCATCAATATTCTTTGTGGTTTTCTTTGAATATTTAACAGAGAACAGAGGGACATAAGATGATACCTAAAGATTTAACCTTGATCAACTAGCTTTTCTTGAAATGTTTATGTACACACTGCAAACTCAATTCTTTCAAAAGAAGAAATGTAATATAGAAATGAACATAGTATTATACATTTATTACAAACTAGAAATGTGTCTGCAGGATATGAATGCCCCTGCTGAGAGCTAAGTCAAAAAGGGGCCATAACTCCTGTGAAAATGTATTTTATTATTATAAACCTTCTTGTAAAATATAAAGCAATCCATGCTATATTTCTTGAGTTATTGCTCAGAAACCAAAATTTGAACAGATGCACAGACTGGGTAACACTTTATGCCCATCCACCATTTTGAATGGAATGATTATGGAATGAAGTATTTCTTAGATCCGCGATTTGAAAGAAAAGACAATCAATTTGTTTCAGCGTAAGTATCTTTATTTGGGTTTAATGCTGTTTTTTTTTTCAACCATTCTTCAGTTAATATATAATATACATGCTTTCCTGGATGGTAATTTAACCAGTACTCACCCTTCCACCGGCATTTTCTCCACATGTGGGTAGATTCGACATTTCTTGGAAGGGCATGACCTGCCTTGACTGAAAATCAAACCCAGATCGCTGGGTTACAAATCCAGCAAACTAACCACTAAACCGCGGCTGTGGCCTATAAGTAAGTATCTAAAGTTCAGTAAAAAGAGAGTAGAGGAACTTATGACATTGATCTTACATTCTGACTCACAGCATCTAGGGGAGTTCAAGCTACTGTGCCGGATGTCATATCAAAAGTTTAATGATTTTAATCACACATTAATTTCGTATGCAAAAAAAATATTTCTTTATTTTCCTCTTAAAATGTTTAAAATTAATTACATTTGTGAACTATGAAATAATTATTGTTACATAAGACATTATTGATCATAGTTGCAAAAATTTTCTAAACTGATGAACATGCAATGATTCAAGAAAAATTATGCTGTGTAAGTTTGTCACAATATGCAAAACTAGCTTTTAAGGTGAACAGAGGAAAAAGATTTTGTAAACATTTCAAAGTTAAGACAGTACATTGCAAGCTTGACAGTCATGCATTCCCTGGAGTAATAAGAGGAAATACCATCTTCAAGCAATCATTCTTAGGTCTTATTGTATGCAGCAAAAAAGAATTGCCAGAAATATTTACCATGGGCACCTTTTTTAAGCTTACCAAGAGCTTAAAAATCTTAGCTATATCTATTAGACAGACATATTTATAGCTAAAGCAAGATGTGTTTTTAAACCACAATGCCCCTCATGGTGACCTTGACCTTTGACCTACTGACCTTAACATGTACATATCCTGTAAAGCTTGTCATGAGGAACCAACAAATGAAGTTTGATGATTGTAGGTGGAAGCGTTTTTATCTTAAGGTTAAAGTTTTGATACAGACAAACAGACAGACAGGCCAAAAACAATATGTCCCTGATCTATCTATATGGGGGTATGGAAATGTGCTGTCCTTAACAGATACATAGAATCAAGAACAATCAAGGAACATGTACATTCCTATAAATATCAACACAACTCACAATGATGCAACCTAAGATTACGCTTACAATGTGAATATTTATCGCTAAGTATTTTTGTATGTCAACAATAAACAAGTTCAGGAGCACTAGCTTTTTAGAATAACAGTCACTTTCCACCCTTCCGATTCCAAACAAACAAACAAAAAAATAATTCTGACATTTTGAAATGTATAAAATCATTGACTATATGCATTGTGTCACATACTTCTATTAAAAAATCCATGTCACTTTTATTAGGGAATATCACTGTCTTTTCATGTCATTCTTGATTTTTTCCACAACCTATTAGTGCAAACATCGAATTTTATAAATGATTTTAAGCAGTTTTTTAAAATACTTTTGTTTATCCATTGAGTTTAAAAGAAGTTTTACAACAAGAAAATGAAATGACAGACATTAATACGGCGGTTGAATCAACCATGCATTGTCATTTTGAAATATTTATTAATTAATGAAAACAGTGTTTTGTTAACACACTAAATATGATTTTGCACAAAGATAAACAAAAAGGTTATTGTGATGACAGATTTTTTGTACCAACATCTTATCATCATGATGAGAAATAAACACAGACTTAAAGCTGCATGTCCACGATCTTTACAGCACAGAATTGTTGGATGGCTGCTTGTTTTAAAATTTATTACGATATATCACGAAAGTGAATGCTGAAATAATATTGCAGTGAATACTGATGCTGATTATAAATGAATATTAAAATGAATCTTATTTATGTATGTAGAGGTTAGAGTGCAATAAAGGTGTTCTTTGTAAAAAAAAGCTAAAAAGAGTTGTAGTGACTGTATCTTTCTTATTACAAAGAACACTCAAATAATAATTATGCGTTTTAACCATCTTAGTGATCTGCATGACTGTGCAGTAGATTCTAAGTCGTTATTTGAATTTAAGAAGTTAGAACACCCATTTTATATTCTATCAAGATAAGAAAGCCAAAAAATAAAAGAATCCTTGCAAAAGTTTATTATAGTGTCACCCCTATTGAAAGGGCCATCCAAGTTGGCTTATGAGACACCTATCTTTTGTGCACACAGTACCTCCCGAATCCCTTCTCTTTCAGCTGGGTGGCTGGCTGAGATGGGCCTACAGTAGCCATTATTTAACTAGCTGGTGGGTCGCCAACCAACTACATCCGTTCTAACACAGCCTCCACTGGGGTTTGAACCTTCGATCTCCCGCTCAGAAGGCGGACACCCTAACTACTCGGCCACGATTGCAGTAACTCATTGGATAAAAGAGAGGAGCATGCAGGCACTGATCCTTCTTTGAGCAAATAAAATGAGAGTTAAACTTGTCAAATATTTCATAAAGATGACACAAACATTAATATTTTGTGCAAAATGTAAACCTTCCAATTTCACAAGACCATTCTAGCGTAACGGAAGTACCAGTCACTGGAAAAAACTTGTGTCAAGTTAATTATGCTGATAAACCAGATCTTCTGGCTATGAAACTATAAACATTTATTTTCACACATAATGAAAGTTTTTTCTGAAACATTTGGCACTTAAATGTCACACTTTAAGTAGCTTCACTGAAATTTTTGATGAAGAACTCTGCACATGACAATGGTTTGTTATGAGTATGTCAGTTGAAAAGTAAGTTTAACAAAACTCCGTTTTTGGAACTGAACACTCAGCGCGCATGAATATGATGCAGACCAAAGTACTATGTTAATCTACATCCGCCATGCAATTGTTAAACTAGTTCCCATTCCTATGTTGCAGTGCATGCCTATGCAAGTTTAGTTTCCATGAGTACTTTGATTTACTATACCAGGTTGCATCTTATTGTGATAGAGAATCAGATTCAGCCCGGTCCTCCGTGGCATTGTGATGATGATCTCTGACTGGTAATCACAAACCTCTTACCTTTGAATTCCACTCAGGACAAGAAAAATTTGACATGACATGTCAAATTTTTCTTATCCTGAGTGGAATTCATTGTGAGGAAGCTGTCCAGCTAGGTTATAAAAGATTCATGGTTCTATCCAGTTCTACGTTTGGGGTCTTTCTCCAGCATTAAAACTGGTAATAATTATGTCATGTAGCAGCTAGTACTGTATAATCATAGTACCCATATCTATAAACTGATATTCACCAGCCCGAGGTCTTTGAGGTTTGAAGTCCTGTTACATTTGGTGCCATGAGTGTGTGATTAGCCTTGAAATCCTAGAGCTAGGATGAAGCAAAGGCTGGGTTAATCAAAAGAACCTGTGATTGTTGCGAAAAATTACTTTGAATAAAAAGGAAGGAGGAATTTAGCAGTACTGTATATAGTACTATATACTATATTCACCAGTCAGATTAGCTCAGTTGGTAGAGCAACTGACTTGTAAGCAGGAGGTCATGGGTTCGTTATATTATTTTCCTCCTCCTATTACATTCAGGTGACCCTGTGTATTGGTGTGACTTTAAACCCAAGAGAAAGAGAATCAGTTACAATTTAAGTGATTAAGTTTTCCTAATGAGACAATCATGCATGTTGCTGCGGTAATTTATTTTACTAATTAGATTTCAATTAGACAGAAGCTGTTGTAAGATATTAATCCAAATGAAATTGAGCTTGTTCTTTGTAACATCAACAGTACAGAAAATGGGATTTAAACAGATTTATTATGACTTTATTCATCACAATACAACATTGACCAAGTTCTCAGAGTGATTTTTGTCTTTTTTTTTCCTTTTTCTCACATGCTTTCAAGAATAAAAAAAATTTCCCTACTTATCTAGCATTGAACAAGAAACAAGCCTTTGATGGACAGATTTCTGGACAGTTGAAACAAAGGTCCAGCAAAATTTCTTCCAAACCTTGTTTCTACACATAGTTTCTCATAACTGCAAACAGCCATGCAGACATCCTTTAAACACTGAATTACATTTTTATTTGATCAACATTACTGATGAAGTTTTTTTTTAACATGAACGGGAGAATCATCGCAATGTTACAAGTAAGCAATAGCCAGGTTGTCTAGCCACATACTATCAGTGCAATTGCCTTAAGGATAAAGTGAGTTTAGTTGTAAATAAAATGAATAAAAACATGTCAAATTGCAAACAACCAACATTACTACAAAGTTTAGTTGCACATGTATTTGTCTTTCTGAGGCATACTTATGTTAAACTTTTAGTAGTGAAACACCTGTATTAATCGTACCAAGGTAGACAATCCTATTCACCCCCCCCCCTTTTTTGATTGAGAGGTTAAGGTCGCTGACTTCAAATCACTGTAACCTCTCACGGATAGAGGGTCGTGGAATCGAGCCCTGCTACTGACCATGTCTCTATAATGTGAGAAAGTAGGCAGTTGCTTACACACAAACAACAGTCTAAGCCTGACACTCTTCTCAATGTATTAAAACACAACCAATTGACTTAAAAACCCTAGATGCATTCAATTATTATGAATTTTATTTTAAATTTCTGAAAACTTGGTGTCTCCAATGACATTGATAGATTCCAGTAAATACAGTTCACTATTAATTAGTTGATATGGATTACACCTGACAGAAAAGATTGTGTTTATTGTTACCCAATACCCAATCAGCCCTTCTTTGGCAATAATCCAAAAACTTCCAACCATAATATCCAAAGAACCAGAATATCTCAGGTTAAATCATACCACCAAGGTACTATGGCTGTGTTTAGAAAAAATAATTGGACAGTAATGGTTTTTGACTTTCATACCCGATTACTATATACATGACTTTCTGTTCCCTAATTGCATGGTCAAATGGATAATTCATGAATTATTAATAATTTCATTATATTATTATTACTTTACTGTTTTAGACAAACGCCAGTTTGCAGTAACTGACAACGAGATGGCTGGTGCTAGATCGTGTTATTGGTATGACTGTTTGAATTATTAATTTTAATTTCATTCAAAAAATTACTTAATAATCACCTTATGGTTGTTACTTCCTATGTTTATTCATCAAGAACTATTCATGAAGTATTCATGAAGTATGCAAGAAAAGTTCATGAAAAATTCATTTTTTCAGGAATTCCTTTAAAAGGGGAAAATTGGAAATGTATGTATAGAAGTATATAATTATGCTATCTGTGGAAAGTTCCAGAAAATAGTATTTTGGCAAGTTGCTGACTAAGTGCGGTATACAATAACCCCTATTCTCAACAGTTACTGTTGTATGTACCATAAAATTATATGACCGTAATTATGTAAGTCTGTAGGAAGTATCAAAGTATATTTATAATTCTTTTATACCCAAGAGCATACAAAAAGCATTGGATGTCCATTTCAAGAATTATATTAGATACTCTCAATCGACTTGGTAAAAAATTATCTTCATGTTAGACAACTCTTGACAATGCTAAAGGTGTAGAAATATTCAATTACCTCCCTTGGATAAAAAACTGCTATGAAAGAAAGAAATAAAGTAACTAATAAAGTAACTATGTGTTGGAAAGCATGTTTGTTTCAGAAAACAACAACAACAACACAAGTGTGTAAGTATGTAGGCGAACATAACATATGGTGCTTATGATACACAAAACAGTCTTATTAAAACAAGCTAGGGCAGGCAAGTCACCTTCGAGTACTGGTATGACACACAGCAAGCGGCAGTAGAATGCTGAGCCTAACATACAGTTAAACACTTACAGGATATACAATCTAACATTTGCAATTCAATAACTCTTTTCATGACTGCCACACTAAAATAATATTTTTCAATTTAGACATTGAAATAATTCTGTATCTGTTTGTATAATTTATTTATTTTATTTATCCATTGTTTAACTGCCCATTTGATAATCATGGTCATTTCAGAGCAGTGCTTCAGAGAGAGGGGAGATAAGATACAGGAGAACCGTGTATTTGTATCCCTGTATCCGCACTCTTTTAAGATAGTTCTTCCTAGTTCTTTATCATGCCTGGTGTAAAGCACTGATACAATGCCATGGCTCGCCCTCTTTCCTTTGAATATCTAAACACATTACTCTAAGGCTCTGGTAGTTTGGACGTTACATATCTAATATTGACCCTGAATTTTAGGACAGGGTAGGTACGGGAATTTGACCTTTTCCTAACATACTCATATGTTTTAACGCTAATAATTTAACGCTAATAAAACTAATTACAGGAAGGAAGAAGTGCCGAATTAAGACACTCAAAGGTGTAGATAGAAGAAATAGTTCTCCCAGATTTTGGAATAAAATTTTTACAGCCATGTGTGTATTAAAAGACCACAGAAAATAGAGAGAACATTTTATCATGCATTTACTGATAAACTATAACTCGATCAATCTATAAATAGAAGTGTATATCAGCCATATGTCCTCCTTTGATTTTGGTGGTCATTATGTTCAGTGATTGATTGAATTATAAAAATGTACCGGCAAACCATAAGACCAGACAAATCATTTATATTCAGACATTATGTTATCTAGGATTGGATTTTAGCTCGAGGGCTACAAACACCTGGCCATGTATACAGCCAAAAAATTTTTTCAACAATACAGCCATAGGTCAATTTTGAAATTGCCCTTTGGCATCAACCAATCATAGTGCTTAGAACTGGACTTTAAGTCGTATGTAAAGATACCCTGTCAAACAGTTATTCATACTACATGAACTATCAATGAAGAGTTCAAGAAAAGTTCATGAGTTCATGGATTTTATTCGAAGGGGAGTACCAGAAGTCAACCAGTATGAATAATTAAATTTATTCACTTTTAATAGACAAGTATGATTTTAAACTGTATTTTCTTCAGTGGTATAGTGTCACAAAAGACTGGGATCACTTTTCCAGACTCAACAGCGGAGAGGATGACGTCAGTTGTTCATCTCCAGGCTAGATCCACAGTATTCTGTTCCCCAGCAACAGCTTCCTCAAGTTCAAATGTTTCTGGTCCTAGGTAGAATTTGCATAGTTGGGATTTGGAATTTAACAACGGTGGGGGGCATTTCAGTGGATACAAGACAGAGACTGTTTCTACTTGACCACTTGAGTCCCTTTTTGGAAACTGAACGATAGTTAAGCTTTCTATAGCCGTCACTCACTCGGTGCGCATGAAATTGTACGCAGACCTAAGCACTACGTTAATCTATATCCGCCATGTAGTTGTTAAACTAGTCCCTGTTTCATATTGCCACGCAATTCTATGTAAGTTCAGTTTCCATGAGTACTTTCAGTACTTTGATTCATACTGCTATCTGATGAGCATTGGTAAAAGAAATAAGAGGGGAATTGTTATTAGTTGGAAAATATTTATTCAGGTTTGGTGACAGTGAAAGAATTAATGAACCTTATGGACACTCATGCACTCAACAAGATTTCACATACTGGTCCCAGACGGGGCACCAGTTGCCAGACAATGGACTGCAATACAGAACTGAACACTGTATGTCCAAAATTGATGAATATTTCAATGCAAAGAAACAAATAAAACTATGATAACAGAGGCAAACCAAGTTTTTACACTTATATAGGACACTGTGTACCAAATATTGCAGCATGCCTTTGACATTCTTCTCATTGTTTGAACAGTCAATATCTGACATCATTATGATTGAGTAAACATGTCTTTTATTCTATGGTTCTTTCCCAGGAGAATTGTGAACCACTCTAATTTCAGTCTTATTTCATTCCTCAAAATCATCCTAGAAGAGACCCTTTTCACATGGATGCACAGAGAAAATATGAAACAGCAGACCTTTTAAAGCGATTTTTGGGTCCTGACTTCTGCATTGTTCCACATGTAAAAATAGGATACAGTCAAGCCTGTGTTAGCGGCCATCTTGATTGAAGCTATCCTGTGAATATAGTTTATTCTTTAAAAAAACTGCCATGGATTATCTAGACCAAAATAACCACTGAATAAAGGCCAACATTCAGTAAAGACCACATGATGTATTTCCCAAGATCTGCCATTTATCTCTGCTTTGACTGCATATTTTTTCCTAATGAAGGAGAAAATTTGCTCATTATCAAAAAAATAAAAAATGTTCCATCATCAGTAGTGGCGATCACAATGAGAATTTCCCCTATCAAAGGGAACCAATACCTGTTCCCTAAAGCGATAAAAAGGGCTGCATTGTTCACTTCTATTAACGGCTACACAGCTTTAAATCTGTTAGAAACATCTTTATAATCAGAATAACGTAAATCACAACGAACATTCTGACTTGTGGCCAAGTTCATTAATATTGTACGTCAACAACACTGTACTTATTCATAAGACATCCATAATTCATTCACCATTGCATCAATTGTTTCAAGTCAGAGGTATTTATAATAATTTATTTACAGGTTTCTTAACACAGTTTCATTAAATACCACTCAGCACTCGATAAGCATCACATTTTTATTAATTTACACCACAGAAATAATTATAATGGCTGTATTTTTGCTTTAAAAGGTCGAACAACAAATAGGTCCACTAAAATACATTATAAACACATATTACTTGCACATAAATCCCAAACATTTCCCATTACTGCTAAACTTTGTAAATTTGTTGCTTTAAATATCCTTAAATCAATGAACTCACATAATTTTGTCTTTGTTCCTTTCAAGACAATATGGCTGAAATAATGATTTAATCCCAAACAGCATTTGACAAGACTTATTTCTGAACAGTGCCACAGTTTCTTTAACACCATATTGTAAGCTATCAACAAACAATTGGTACACCATTTGAAGATGGTCATGGTGAATAATTGAGCCTCAAGACTGGTGGTTTTTAAGTAAAAACATCCTGAGACATACTGGACAACATCACAAAACAACAGACAGACTGTGACAGAAAACAGTTTTCTTCAGAATCAACATCATGGTACCAGCCTGTTGCAAAAGGTCCTCAATGTTGAAACCGTGTTCTAGATGGTGTAACCATGCTCTAGATGGTGTATCCATGCTCCTGATGGTGTAACCATGCTATAGATGGGGTAACCGTGTTCTAGATGGTGTAACCATGCTCTAGATGGGGAAACCGTGTTCTAGATGGTGTAACCATGCTGTAGATGGTGTAACCATGCTATAGATTGTGTAACCCTGCTATAGATGTGAAACCATGTTCTAGATGGGGGAAACCATGTTCTAGATGGTGTAACCATGCTCTAGATGGTGTAACCATGTTCTATATGGGGTAATCATGTTCTATATGGGGAAACGGTGTTCTAGATGGTGTAACCATATTCTAGATGGTGTAACCATGTTCTATATGGGGTAATCATGTTCTATATGGGGAAACGGTGTTCTAGATGGTGTAACCATGTTCTATATGGGGTAACCATGTTCTAGATTGTATAACCATGTTCTAGATGGGGTAACCATGTTCTAGATGGTGTAACCATGCCATAGATGGGGTAATCATGTTCTATATGGGGTAACCGTGTTCTAATCTATATGGGGTAACCATCTTCTATATGGGGAAACGGTGTTCTAGATGGTGTAACCATATTCTAGATGGTGTAACCATGTTCTATATGGGGTAACCATGTTCTAGATTGTATAACCATGTTCTAGATGGTGTAACCATGCCATAGATGGGGTAATCATGTTCTATATGGGGTAACCGTGTTCTAATCTACAGGAGGTAACCATGTTCTAGATGGGGTAACCATGTTCTAGATGGGGTAACTGTGTTCTAGATGGGGTAACCATGTTCAAGTCACTATTCAGAGTCTATTTATGATGCTACAAAGGATTAATCAATCCATAGACAGATGAAACATTTCATGGTACAAATGCACTAACTTGTTGAATAATTGTTTAGCTTCACCAAAAGAATCATTGAAAGACATGGAACACTGAGCTCGAATCTCTTTCAGATCAAATATGCTGACTGAAAGATGTATTTTTAATATCAATTGAGAAATGTTAAAAGACAAAATATGAGAACTGAGATTGGAGACTGATAACGGACCTTGGACACAACAACTGAACGCACAACATGATGCTATGACACAGATCAGATATTAATATAAAATAATGTACTCAGATAGTACATGTAGCAAAGCATTTGTATAAAATAACTGTGAAATAAACTGCATGTTATGCATGAAAGAACACTGCAAGACATTTTAATGATGTGTTCTCGAGCTATGTTGCATAATTTATTCATGTTTTTTTTGCATGTTGCATTAAAAATGTCAATAAAATGTCTCACATTATACAAAAGGTTGTCTGGGGTTACGAAACATGTTTTTTGTCTGGCTTGCTGTTAAACTAATCTACACAACATATTCTTTACATCGTGCTCCACTTCAAAGCGCAAAAATGTGAAAAGATGCAATAAACACCATCTTAGTGAAATATAACAACATGTCTACCAACATTAACAACAACAAGAGAAGCAAGAACGACAGCAACAACTGAGGCGATAGCAACAACAGCTCAATGTAATCATCATAAATGATGCAGTTATTGTCATTAGATCGAGAAATAAATGAACAAGTAGATGTATGTGTAATAAGTAATATGTTTACATGTTATAAGTCCTATTAGAAGAACCCACCATGTTTATCTATTCATGTTTATCTATGGTTTATGTTTATCTGGTTAAGTTTATCTATTGCTCATGTTTATATCTATTGTTTACATTTATCTATTGCTGATTTTAACCTGTTTCTGATGTTTATCTGTTCTTTATGTTTATCTATGGTTCATGTTTATGTTTATCTATTGTTCATGTTTATCTATTGCTGATGTTAACCTGTTACTGATTTATGTTTATCTTTTGTTCATGTTTATCTATCGATAATGTTTATCTGTTTTTTCAAATAGCCCATTTATCGAGGGTTCAACGCAACAGTGTTGTAACTCGTATTGAAATAAGAACAAGTTATGACAGTGTTGCGTTGAGCCCTCGATTTGACAGCTATGGTCTTTTCAGCAGCCCAAGAGACAAGATACAGAAGAAGAGGGTATTTATATCCAAATAGTTTTCCAGTTTTTTATTTCATGTCTGGTGTAAAGCACCGATACATGGCTCAACCATTTTCTTGTGTTTTTCTTGTGTTTTTCTAAACACAGTACAGGTCTAGGTAGTTGGGATGGGTATACACTGAAAAGGCATCCTTTAAATATCAAAAGCCAGTGAATTATTTAACTAAAGACATTTTTCCAAACAAGGTCTACAATTACAGACAAGTCGAGGGTTCAACGCAACAGTGTCGTAACTCATATGGAAATAAGAACAAGTAACGACAGTGTTGCGCTGAGCCCTCGATTAGTATAGATAACATTTCATAAGAAATCTTAGAAAGACAACAAAATGAAAAAAAAAAATGAACAAAGACTTTGAAAGTCAATATTAAAATATCATTTTTTTTATTTGAGAAATTCTTCCCCTTATACTAGAAATGAATAACACCAAAGCATTGATAGATATATAGAAATAATAAATAACGATTTTCAGCGCAAAAACTATGTTAACTTCTCGGAAAGAAGATATTTCTGAAACTTGAAGTATTCACCTGCTAAGATTTACAAATAAATAAGGTGTATTTTCAATCTTAGCAAAGCTTCAGATGTGTAATAAATATTTTATTGTTTTTCTGCAACCAAGCCACTACATCTAGTTATATGCTCGTTCATCAACGCACATTACTAAAATATCCGAGAAAACATTTATATCATGGAAGGTTTTGTTCTGTATGTGCAGCTACGCGTTGAATCATAGAATCTACGAACTCGCAACAAATTGTAAACCATGAAGATTTTATTCTGATCCTTTTATTTTTTTCAGAAGTTTGCGCTGAAGCAGCTGCACTTCGATTAAAGCAAAATATAAAATGACTGAATAATTAAAGAGTGAATATTGCGCAGTCTTTTCTATAAAATAGATTCAGTATTACTATCTTTCATCAATGTATATCGATCGTAGCGCCATATGTAGTGGTTCGTTTTTTTCTTCCCACATACAGTGAAGAAGTGAAAGAATTTTGTGTCCAACATGCCCATAAAATGATGAAAAATAAAAATCAGCACAAAAGCATATCGTACATATATGTAGTTATTGTTGTACATCAAACAGAATCAAAGTACTGAAAGTACACTTATACAGACTTGCACTGCAACATGGAATGGGAACTAGTTTAACAATTGTTTGACAAAATGTAGAAAAACGTAGTAATTGGGTCCGCATCAAAATTCATGCACACCAAGCAAGTTATGAAAAGTTGAACTTAATTGTTCTGTTTCTAAAAACTAAAACTTATCATTGATATATTCAAAAAAAAAAAATGTAATGTCAAAAAGTTAATCACTCCTCATGTTTATTTGTTTGTTTACATTGGGTTTTACGACCCTTTTTCAAGAGTCATAATTATGAGGCGGACCATTCACCTAACCATCATTCCTGGGAAGAAGAGTGAGTGAGTGAGTGAGTGAGTGAGTGAGTGAGTGAGTGAGTGAGTGAGTGAGTGAGTGAGTGAGTGAGTGAGTGAGTGAGTGAGTGAGTGAGTGAGTGAGTGAGTGAGTGAGTGAGTGAGTGAGTGAGTGAGTGAGTGAGTGAGTGAGTGAGTGAGTGAGTGAGTGAGTGAGTGAGTGAGTGAGTGAGTGAGTGAGTGAGTGAGTGAGTGAATACACATGTAGTTCTGTCCTATATAAAGTGCAGTCTAAGGCAATTATTATGCCCTAGATGTAGTGGTGATAAAGAACTGTCCATGTATCATCTTGTCAACTTACAAGTCTAAAACATCTAAATTCAATATTGAAATATGAACTATAGGGTAACAGCTGTTTTGTGATGTTAAAAAACCAATTCAGGCGAATGTACAACATGCTTAGAGCCCCATTAGCTTTTTGCTGTAGAAAAATATATGCAAAAACATTTAATTGCTGATATTATTCCAAGATAATTATTACCGACGAAACAAGCCCTTTTTCATCAGAAAACACTCATTTCACTGTGACTTTTGCTTTTGTAAACTTGAAATATGTAGAGCGCGTGACGTCATTTTACTACGTGTGCATTGCATGACTGCGGGAAAACTCAGGTGTTCTATGAATAGTATTTATTTCAATGATATTGAAAAATATACGATAGTTCTTCGGACACATTTTTTCTCGCTATAAAGTATGCACGGGAGGAAAACACACCGGATTCCTCCGTTATAGAACAAACAGAAACTATTAAGACCTATACATTTATAAGCTTACGGGACTTTAAATATTTCATATTCATACTTCATGTGAACTATTCATGAAGTATGCAAGAATAGTAATAGAAGAAATCAGGAATTTTCTTGAACTTTTCTTGCAAACATGTACTTTATGAATAGTTCAAGAATACTTCATGAGTTCATGAATTGATTTCAAAGGGGACACGTTCCATGAAATTTTGTGTTCTGGAAATAAAAAACTTGTATTTCCCCAGAAAGCGATGTATATATGTATATACTACATCAGAAGAGTTATAAATGCTTTTAAAATCCTAATATGTTGACATGGCAACTATACAGTTCACAAGTGCAGCATAATATATAAGAACTGAAATTGGATAGAAAAGCTTCTGTGTAATGCTCAGAAAATATTTTTTTAACAGTAAAATAACAAATGGGGCTTTTTAGATGTGAATAACATTTTTACATAAAAAGCTTAGACAATTCACAACCTTGTATATTAGAAAGGGTTTCAATGTTGAAAAATGTCTGACACTAAGTTGAAACTTAAATTTATGTATGTTATTATGAAATGAACAAGAGCACCGCAAGCTGTGCTAATGCTCGTCTGTTCACTGCCTAAGTGAGAATTCTATCCAACTATAAAGTTTCATGTTACTACCACTTATATAATTATGACCTACATTAAAGTTTTTGCATTGACACAGACGATGCGGCGATCACAATAGCTCAACCTTTCCTTAAAAAAAAAACAGCCGAGTTAAAAATAACAGGTAGTCAATACGTAAAAAAATGATTGAATTACTTTCAGTTTACAAGGATGTTCATGGTAAGGCTGTTGTAACTTGGCAGCCCGGGTTTGAATTCCAGTCACAGCAAGTCATACCTTTCCATGAAAATTTTACAAAAAATGAGGAATTTCCTCCTTATATAGAGAAGTTGTCAGCTTCTCGTGGAAGGGTAAATCATATAGTACTGGTTAGTTTTTTTAAAAACCTAACCTAACTGTTTTGGCCAAGAAGGGGGGGGTCTAGTTCTAAAGCCAACATTCGGTCATATTACCAACTGAAAATAGTATTTTCTTACCCAATTCATAAGAATTGATAACTAAAATCTTTGAAAACAAGAGATCTTTCACTGTAATATATAGGCCTGTAATAATTGAAAGTACCCATCATGGACAGTAATTTCTAGTCTTTATAATTTAAACATTGCAAAATTGCAGTCACACATATTTTCCCAATTTTTAACAAAACAAAGCTGAAATTCCCAATCCCAAGGTATGGGTCATGTTCCTAATATAATAAAAAGCCTGCTTTTTTCCAGCCTAACAAATGAAACTAATTGGTGTCATGGGCAACTTTAAAGCATGGTTCTTTATCATTTGTGATGAAAAAATTCTTTTGAAGAAGTATACATTATTAATTTTCTGAACATGACAATAAAAGATACAGATGGAGCCACTGACATCACAAGTGCATTTTTCCATCATGCAAGTTCATGTCGTGTATCTCTAGAAATATTTTATCGAATTTATTTATAATTAATTTCCTTGTGCAGAAATGTATTCTTAATGTACAAAAACTCAAAGGGTGACATAAGCATGATGCTTTCACAATATGATTTGAAAAATATTACAGATAAAGAACGGGAGCCATTTCCCATAATTTGGGAACCAGTGGGATTTGATTTTATTAAAATTTCAACACAGAAGACTTTGATTCTATTTAAGGGCTTCTGAATATTTAACTTAATTGACTTCAGATGCCTCAGAAAAAAATGTTTTAGTGTCAAATGATGAAATCTACAGACCTGTATAAAGTATACAGTCATAATTTTATACTTCAAAGTTCTTTCAATGTCACATGATAGATTTCTGATACAAATATAATATTTTTTATCTCTATCTCATGAGTAGCAGTCCAATATGAGAATATTTTAAAAGAAAATTATTAATCTACATGTAGACTAGGTACATAAGAAAATAGTATTATCAATTTACAACAAAATGATATTTTAAATTGCTCTGAAACTTAAAGTTGAATAAAATTGATAAATGTTCAGCTAGAACTTTTTTTGTTCTCTAATTAAAAAAATGATCACTGGAAAAATATTGGTTGTGTGCCCTGTTACCCAAACAGCCTTTAATTTTTTGGCACTGACCAAACTAAAAATTCAACCATTAAATAGTAAGTCATGACCACCATAAATTTTGAACGGCTGCGAGCGAGTGAGTTGTAAACTAAGTTTTTTGTGTGACATTTTCTGATAATTCATTGTTTATATTAAACAATTAATTATCAAAATTGAACATAAGATATTGCTTTATTTTATATTCCGACTTTAACATGAATTCTGATTGACTATTAGTAACGTTCTATTGTTTGGACAAATACATCTATCCACATGTTAAGAAAAGGGCCCAAGCAGTTTTTACTTTCCAAGATGTTTACTGTAGTTAATATTCAATATTTCGTACAGGCTTATAGCTAAGAACTCTTTGATATTGTTTAGATGTTAATTCAAACGTATCAGCAATATTGCGCAATCACCGTTTCCGAGCCTGTTTCTTCACACATCGTCAAACAGATAACTAACGATAGCATGCTAATATATGCAGAGGCTGCATCAGTTCATAATTCATAAAAATAATTTATTGCAGTAGAAAACTTCCTTTTACTTTTTATTTTGAAAATTAATTGCAAAATGATATTTACGTAACATCAAAAAGTTTTCAGCAGTTCATAATGTTTTTCACGTACAATCAATGACTTTTATGAAACACTAATTCATTGACATGAAATTAATTTATCACAAACAGTTTGAATAGCTGTCACTCGTTCAGTGCACATGAATTTTGATACGAAACAAGGTACTATGTTTTTCTACATCCGCCCTGCATGAAAAATTTAATGTAAAACTAGTTCCTGCTCCATGTAGCAGTGCAAGCCTATGTAAGATGAGCTTCAATACTACAATTTATATCACATCAATCCGACACAAATACTTCATATAGAGACGTTTTCAATTACATGAGAGAAGAGAAGGAATGGGTTTGTTTTGGTGAAATACCCAGGAACACTGAATAGGACAATTTAACATGATGCACAAAAACATTGATGAAATTCAATGCGTTTACACAGAAATCAAAACATTCAACATAAAAATATACATTCAAACCCCAGAAAACCGGAATTCTCGGAAAAAAAAACAGACAATTCTTTAAAGTCCCATTATTTTCGTAATTTATCTAAAACTCTCTGTATACCAGTCAATTCTCAGAAAACATGACCTTTGGTGCAGTCCGGAAGGGGTCCGGTTTTTTAGGGGGGTTACTGTAATATGAGATGATTTGAATACTGCACACTTTTTCACAAGGATTACCCCCATCAATTAATAAAATCAAAGATAGACTGGTTTCTGCATGACAATCTTTTATTGGATGGCATGGTTTACATTATTTGTACATTTATATCTACATTACAATATAGTACAAAATTAATGCACATGAAATGTGTATGCATGCATGCACCACACTGAATAAGTAAATACACCTTGTCTGAAACATACATAACGTGACGAATGTACACACATGAGGGAAAATAAAAACCTAAATCAACTTGTTTAATTTTCAGTGTTTCTGTGGGTTTTGGTTTTTCTAAGACATCTCTATTTTATACAGTAGTTGATTCACCTAAACAGTTTTGCCTGACTGCATTCTAACCAGTACTAACTTGCCGTTCTACAAGGAGCGGGTAATTTCTCCGTATAAAGAAGAAAATCTTAAACTTTTGCCGAATTTTTTAATAAAGGGTTTGATTTGCGTAAAGCACCGATACATGCCTGGCCTATTTACCTGCGATTTTCTAGACACAGTACTTGGCTCAGTAGTTCAAGTGGGTACTTTGGAAAAGCGTCCATGAAAATTTCTTAAAGCATAGCAAAGATTCGAATACAAGACCTATAATTGTTCAATAGTCCAGCACAATACCTCAGGACCATGGATCATCCCTATACACTGTCCATAACAAAGTTTATCAGTGTTACAAATAACATAAGACAGACTCCAGGAATTTAAGATGAAACATGAATCGTTACAGAACTGAAACATTCGTGATTGGTGCATCATAATAAGAGTCAATATCTCCAAGCCATAATAAAACTAGCAAGTATAATTTTTAATCACCGTTAGACAATAAATCCACCTGTAAACACTTTCAATCAGACAACTAAACCATTTTAATATCAATTTTCAAATGTTCAATTCCCAGATTGAGAAAAAACAACAGCTTAAATGAGAGTTGTATTTCAATCCCGGCTAAACAGAACTGTTCATTAAATGGACGTTTTTACGTTAAAAAGATATCATCACATTTCAATCCCTCAAAATATTCTTCATTTACCATTAATTGTCAAGCAATTAAAGAATGCCATTCTACACTTTCATTAAGACTCAATTTCAATATACAAGTTATTGTTTCCAAACAATACTATTTGCAGGAAATGTTGGGAAAACAATGTTGTCATATGATCTATCAATATGCTACATGGAATATAAATATGGATGCTTTTTATATTTATCTATCGTTTACGATGAAACTAATAGAAATACTCCACAGTAATACCTAACAAGATGCTGTGTGCAATACACTAGTACATGACTTATTGTATGCCCCTGAGTGGCATGCATGATAATAGATTTTTAATCTAAAAGTGGTCAGTGTGTAAAAGTAGAAGAAAAGTTATATTTTATGTAATAATTGTCCTATATATTCCATACAGGAACATTAACCAAGTACCATAACTGCACCAAAAAAATGTGTGATAATTAACAACCGAAATCAATAAAGAAAGCAGTGTTGGTGGCTGCAGACAATATGGTAAAATCTAGTTAACCAGGAAATATAGCCATTGATGCTTATAGTTTATAGACCAAACTTATGATCTATAAAAGAGAAAAATAATTAAAAAATTTATTCATCCAACAAAGGTCAAGGTCAAATAAAGGTCACCTCATCATAACGAATACTTCTTGTTTTGTATTTACAATTTAGACCTGTAATTCTCATTTACATTAATAATTGACAGATCTGGTGTTGTAAGGCATCAAATAAGCAATATAATGTACAAGCTAATTCTGCGACCTTGACCTTCCAACTTGAAGCCACTTAGTACCTGATAAAAAACTTTGACAGATCGCTTCAGCGCAATATCTAAATTACACAGATGTTATATCCAAGTTTGACTACAATACAACTTTCTCAAAAACTCATCTTACAGCAAAAACATAAAAGTTTTGAAAACAACGCAGACAGCAATCAAGTTATGACAATAAGCTCATTATTTTTTTCTGAAACAGAAGAGATAAATTTGACGTATTAAGATTAATTTGTTATTAAATAGTGATTGTCCATGCATTGCAGAAGAAACTATTTATACTGAACAGTGCAGATATGTCGCACATACAACTGACAGATCGGACCAAAAAAATAAAACCAGATGGCATGATTTATTTTTTGAAAAATTGTTTGTGTCTGGTTACCTGGTCTACACTAGTTTTTCCCCATGACGCTGGACCCTCTATCAGGTTAAAGGAAGAATAGATCCACTATCTCACTTACTACCATTCCACAATCTTACGAGAGTAATAAAATACTGTTAAAAAACAAACATTCACTAACTGTATACTTTCCATATTTTTAATGAGCATGTAACCAGAAACAAAAACAGTTTAGTTTTAATGCCTCAAGAAGCCAACATGGAGGATTGGGGAACCCCAAATATGTAGCCTCTTAAAATAAAGCCTTTATTATTATTATCATTGTCTTACCTTGCTAAGGTGTGATTTGAGACTTTTTTCACTGGCGTATCCTCGATCACAGAACGGACACATGCATTGTTTCTGTCCAAATGTACTTTTGTCATGTTGGCGCATATGGTGCTGCAAGTTTGACATTTGAGCAAATGCTTTATCACAACCATCTAGAGGACATCTGTACGGTTTCTCACCTGAAATAAAAGATAGAAGTTTTATTGTACAGTCAAGCCTGTGTTAGCAGCCACCTTTGAATAAAGGCTACCCAGTGAATAAAGGCTATTCTATCATAAAAATTGCCATTGCTCATTTATAACAAAATGACCACAGAATTAGGGACACCTGTCAATAAAGGCCACACTTAGTCCTTCCAAAGGGTGGCCTTTGTTCAAAGGTTTTACTGTTTTTATTATTAACTGTAGACGTACATAACTTAAATTATTGTGAATTCACTGACAAAAATACATATAATCATAAAAACTTTATCGCCAACGTTTCAGCATGGACCAACTGATTTTTAGGCGCTCACCATGTAATACCATCTTTTTTCTCGGCCACTTAAGATTATTTTTCAGAATCGGTCAACTTTGTTTGCCTATATTAACATTTTACATGAACTGTATCAATGAACTTAAAACGTTACATCTAAAAAAGTTACGCCATTATACCAACCTTATAAATTTTCGGAGACTGTCAATGGAAACATGATTATATAAATATAACTAACTTAGTAAGCTGGCTAAGGGGTAGATGTTCAAATCATTCATTGCTGAATATATGAGCCGACGGATATTGAGGAAAAATCAATGGAACTAAAAACATACAGTGCAACTTGTCCAAAGCAACATCCTTTGGAAGTAGTAAAATCATGTTATTGTTGAGAGGTTGTTGCTCTATATAAGAGACTAAACTAATAGTTAAAATGGGCAGTGGGAAAAAATCATGCTGTTGTTGAAGGGAGGTTGTTGCTTAAGAGAGGGATGTTCTGGAGAGGTTGTACTGTAGGTATAAATATGAATGGATTTATTTATATGGGGATTCACACTTTTCACTTCATTTGGCAAAAACCTTTATATTGAGTGTACCATTATTTAGAGATTTAAAACAAGAGGAATGAACTGAAAGAAAAATAGCAAATCCAAATTATTTCATTATAGCATTTTAGTCAAGGATTGAGACAAAATTCTGATTAAATTTGGGGAAAGCTGCAGTATCTAAATTTGGGTCATATTTCACAATTTGTGTAAAATTCATTAGCAATCAAGCATAAAATGAATTAAGGAAAGGGGTTAAGTTCCACTTTCATCTGGCATTGGTTTCTATGTCTCGATGACTTCATGCATTTATCCAGCTTTGCCCATTCCGCTGAAAATAACCAGTTTCACATCAAACGATGAAAAACCTATGATAGGGGTTGTATTATTTCAACAACTGAAAGGTTTAAATTCTCAATTTCAACACAATTCGTAATTTAAAACAAATATGAAATTATCCATGAAAAATGAATTTTATAAATGCATGCATTTAACACTGCAGGTCACAGATTTGCTTGCAATTTATCATGGCCTGTAACTGAAATAATATCAAATTATGCACACTTTCTTTTTTTTCAACATTAATGTAGAAATGGCAGAAACAACTAAACTCATTGTATAACATAAGGATATAATATAACTACACTTATAATATAGTCAACCCATCACTCTAGGGAAATTTGTTTAAAACTTGATTGGGAGTTTTTCTACAAGAATTTGTCACATTAAAGGTAGCAATCATTCAGAAGAGGACATGTATACTCATACAAATGTAGGTCACAGCTGTCATATAGTGGATAGTGCACGGGACTTGTAACCTTAAATACCAGGTTTGAATCCCTGTTGTAAAAAAATTGTACAAAAACATTGATTTTCCTCCATATGAGGCAAAGGTGCTGACGGAACCCAAAACCAAGGCACACTTGACGCTAAACAAACTAATAAAACAGAATGGCCTAATCTAGTACTATTGTTTAGCACCACCGTCATAAATCAGAGCAGAGGAGCTAGAAGATAAAAAAAACTTGTTCTATATATCAATGTTACAACACCAGGAAATTATAGTTCCGTACTAGATATTTTACACTTTTTTTGGAAATTGAACGATAGTTCAGCAATCACACAGCCAGCATCACTCACTGGGCGCGGAGGATTTTTTATACAGACCAAAGTATTAAATTTTTCTACATCTGCCATAGAATTGTTAAACTAGTTTGGTATTGCATTCCAAGACTATATAATATTATATTGTTATGTTACTTCAGTTTCCACGAGTATTTTCAGTACTTTGTTAAATAAAAGGATCAATTGAAAGGGAGAATACACATAATTTTAAACCATTTTATATTGATTTATTTTATTATCCCTAAAACAAAAAATTTAATTCATTTATCTTTCAAACTACAATGTTTAAGTTTTAGATGAGTTACTAGATAACAAAAGATTCATGATTCAAGTTGCTGAATCGAGGCTCAGATCAGATTGCCACTTACCCTACGATCCACAGCCCTAACTCCAGGAAATTTAGTTTTGTGGACATTTTACACTTTTTGACAGGAACCTAATGATACACACTAGTACCAAGCTATTAATCTATCAATACACCAATTGTTACAACCTGACATAAGTACTTATCTCAGTGAGTTGAAATTAAATAAAATCAATCCAAATTTCAGGCTGACAAACAAATGATGTTTGCTTTTGTATAAAGAGTTAAACATTGTGAAAAAAATTCCCAGACATAAATAAATACCAAGCAGACTGCTGCATCATATTGTATGATCAATATTTTTTTTATGGTATTTTTAACACATTGATTACAAGTTATTAATAGAACAGTATTCTTATATAATGATATGTAAAATCCACATATATAACCACTGGTAATTACGGGTACAAAATGACTCGGGATGAGTAAGTATTGCTGTAACACTATTAAAATTAACTGTTGTACTGCAAGAGTTTATTCTTCACCTATGTGATATGTTCAGTAATTTCTCACCATTTAAGGGATACAGTCAAACCTGTGTTAGCTGCCACCTTCTAATAAAGGCCACCCAGTGAATGAATACCACCCTTGAGAAAGACAAAAGGTGGCCTATATTGACAGGTTGTCTGTATTCAGAGGTCAGTTAGTTCTTAATAATCAAATAGTTTTTTAAAAGAATGGCCTTTATTCACAGGATGGCCTTTATTCTTGGGGTTTTTATTCATGGGATGGTCTTTATTCACAGGATGGCCTTTATTCACAGGATGGCCTTTATTCACAGGATGACCTTTATTCACAGGATGGCCTTTAGTCACAGGATGGCCTTTATTCACAAGATGGCCTTTATTTGGAGGTGGCTGCTAACACAGGTTTGACTGTATGTAAGAAGGATCATTGCTATGGCAGCCTACATTGGTTATAACAGCAGTCAGCACTTCGTTAATTGTGCGTAAACTTGATATATAGCGCATAAATAAATTAATTATATGCACACAATTCATACATCATCTTGAACTGTTTATAACTACAAACTAGCGCAAACCTCAACAACTGCATAAAATACATAAAACTTAAATTTCAACCTATTTTCAACGGTGTAGCAAATTAATTACACAATGCTGAATCTTATAAAATTATTTGAATTAATACAAAGACATACAGTGCAACCCCTGCAAAGCAACAACCTTTGGGAGAAGTAAAACTATGTTGTTGTTGAGAGGTTGTTGCTCTAGAGAGGTTAAATTAAAAGTTATATTGTACAGTTTGAAAAAATCATGCTGTTGTTGAAGCAAGGTTGTGTTTTAAGAGAGGGCCACTCTGGAGAGGTTGCACTGTACTTTAAAGCCGCAAGTTTATCTATCTTTATCCGGACTTGTCTATGTTATCCCACACTTACATCTCTGTTAATGTCTCAGCTTTTACATGTATGATTCTTGCATTACAAGAAATGAAGGCCACATATGATGCAACTTTCAACTAAGTCGGACAATTTCTTTTGTACGAGACAAAGAACTTATAATTTAACAAGAAAATCACAGAAATTTTATCATTTTTTAATGGCACTATTTTGGATAAAAAGGCTTCTTTAATTTTGATGATATGGTCACAAAGTCAAATGCTTACATGGAAATAAAACCATTAGGTCAAAATTAATGTAATTGTGAAAAATCATTACATGGAAATCAATGTACGATTGGAGAAAGACAATTAAGATAGTGATTTTTCGCATCATAAGGAAACTAATGAAGACTCGAACATATGTTTTTGGACTACTTTTTTCGACATTTACAGAGAATCTGAGGTTTATATGACGGTCCCTGTCAAACAGATGCAAGAAAAGTTCAAGAAAAAATGTTTTTATGAATTCCATTGGAAGGGGTAACAACGAACAGCAACTCTGGGTAGAGATTTGCCAGCTTAATATGCAGTCCATAAAAGGTAGAGAACTCGATCATGAAGGACTCAGATAATGCGACATTGTTATTAAATCAAGGAAACTATTCCAGTAAGACTAAAAAAAAAATCAATCCTATGGTAAATTCTAATCAGAGCGCTTAATGTAGAGGTATTTTTTTTGTGTCCACAGACTGATGCAAGTAGAATTGGAAAATCTGCAGCAGCCATAGATTGCAGGGATGGTGTATAATGGCATATCTATAAGGCCTAAAAAAACGTTTGTTTCTGGTTACATACTCATCAAATAAAGGTGGACAGGTTGGTGCTTTTTTGCTCTTGAAAGCCTGTGGAAAAGTACAAATAGTGAGAAAATGGATGTACCCTTCATTGAGCCTAATAAACTCTAAGGTAGTGAGGAGAATTAGTGTCGACCAGGTAACCAGAAACAAGCAATGTCATTTTTTAGTCTAAGTCCAAAAACTAGGCCACATACCACAAATCCCAGTTGGACAAAAATAGGGGACACTTGCTATAAGGGTATTATATAAATCTGATCAACATTCTTATCAAGTCTAGTTGGTCATTCAGTAAGGTCAACCTGCCTCCCTGGTCAAGTGGTTAAGGTTGCTGACTTCTCACGGATAGAGGGTCGTAGGTTCGAGTCCAGCCACTGACCATGTCTCTTTATGGGAGAAAGTAGACAGTTGCTTACAGAGGATGGGAGTCTAGTACTGGTTCTTCCCAGGAACGATGGTTAGGTGAACTGTCCGCGTCATAATTTAAAATATGACTCTTGACTGTTGAAAAGGGTCGTAAAACTCAAACAAACAAAATTCAGTTAAGTTATTTCATACCAAAACACATCGGTCAACATTATTAGTGAACAGAATTCCATCTATCAGATGGCATGCAGACAACTATGTTTATTATTCACTCATTCTGTTGCAAATAATGTAATTATATTTATTGCCTACTTTTAAGATAACAATCAGACAGACATATACCTAATTAATTTCTCATTAATACAGCAAGTAGTGCTTTGATATCAATAGATATATTTTTGGAATTTATGGACCGGCCATATCATAGTTTCACTCTAGACACAATATCGTTTTTTCAACACAGTTTTTTCAACAGTATTTCAGCTATATATGGCAGCCACTTTACTTCACCAGTTTTCCTGGACTGCATTTTAACCCTTCCATAAGGGACCAGCAACTTCTCCAGATGTTGAGAAAAATTAACTTTTCAAGCTTTTAATGGTTGTGGAAGACCTAGGTAGTACCTTCTGATTGCTAGCAGGACATGTGAAAGTGGGTCACATGATTGTGGTGTAGGTTAGAACTCACAGCAGTGAGTGGCTAGTGATTACTAGTCAGAAACCAAGACTACTCGACTATGTAGGTCCCTATCATGAAAATAATACCAAGAAAATATCACTTTACCCAAGAAAATACTTGATAATATATATTTTTTATGAACATACATGTTCTATGAATATCCATGACAACGTACATATAATCATTCCATAGAGCGCTTTTTACATGCCTCAGTGAAAGAGATATTACTTAATAAGGCGATTAATTCCACGTTAATTTAGTACAAATGTAAGCCAATCAAATTCAAGGGAAAAAAACGCATGAAATTCTTCAATCATATTATATTAATTACTGGGATATTTTCAATTTCTAAACCAAGTGTTAATAAATCATCATCAATGCTCAGAAGCAAAAAATTAACAACTTCCAACCATTTTTTATAAGTTATATTCTTCTGCCAATTCGAAATTTCAGGAACTATTGATTGTAGATTTCACCCAAAGAAAGGAAAAGAGAACGGGATAAATCCAATTATTCATAAGCTGAAAATTAACCAGTTTTATCAGCAAGAATTCTATGAGCATTAATCCACTCACCTAGTGCGATCGAATATTATTTAAATCAACTCTGTATCCACTGAATATTAGTTAACAGTTTCATCTCTCCAGAGCGGACCTCTCTTGAGCAACAACCTCTCAACAACATATGCTTTCTACTCCAAAGGGTCTTGCTTTGGAGAGGTTGTACTGTGTCTGTTGTTAAAAAAACCCATTCGACAACCTTGGTCTTTTCAGAGTCGCCCCAGAGAGGGAGGAGATAAGATACAGGAGAACCATGCATTTATTTAATTAAAACAGTAGGTTCAATCGGCTATTTACAACTTTACAACTTTTTTTCCAGCCTACAAAAAATTACTCTAAATATTAATTTTATTGGTTTCTTATTGATATGAAATAATTTCCGTATCATATTATTATATGATATTAATTTCAGCAAGAATTCATTAAATCAAGAATTCTTCCTGAATTATTCTTGCATACTACATGAATAGTTCATGAAGTACAGTCAAATCTGTGAACAAAGGCCACCCTTGGGAAAAACAAAAAGTGGCCTTTATTGACAGGTGGCCTTTATTCCAAGGACAGTTCATTCTAAATAATCAATGATGATTTTTTAAAGAATGGCCTTAATTCAAGAGGTGGCTCCTAAGTCCTAACACAGGTTTGAATGTATGATCTATTAATTTTGACAGAGGAATATAGTTAGTAACAATATAGCGTAACATAATATAGATATGTACCAGTATAGATATAGCAAATCTTGATCTAAGACAAAAATGTTCAGCTAGTAGGCGGTGATTTTTTGTTATTTTGGGTTAAAATAGACAAATGATAAAATGTTTTAAATAATATATGAAGCAAATTCTGCCAATGAGATTTCAATGATGTAAATACCACTTTATCGAATAGTAAAAGATAACTCATAGTCACATGCCACACTTAATGGTAATAAATACTCAAATTTTCATACCAACTTTCATGATTTCTGAAGAAATACGATAGACACAATACATGATAACATAAATACACAGCAAAAAATAACCACTCCTCCTACAGGCTAATTTTTTTGGAAACTGAATGATAGTTCAGCTTGCCATACAGCCGTCACTCTCTCAGCCCCTGTGAATTTTTAAACGGACCTAATACTATGTTTTTCTTAGCATCCCCCTTGCAATATTGTTGAACTAGTTCATGTTCCATGTGGCAGTTCAAGTCTTTGTAAGTTCAGTTTCCATGAGTACTTTCAGTACTTTGATTAAACCTGTTACCCAAACTGGTCTAAAGAGGCCTCAATATATTTTATTTTTCCTTTCAAACGCTTATAACTTACAAGCTCACTTCATCTGCAACAGACGAGCAAACAGAATCAGACTTTAACACAAAAAACCTTATCGAAGCAATTTCTTTGAAATGTCTTTCTTGTAAAAACACCAGCATTTCTTCTCATGCAGAAATAAACTGTTCTAGGAGTGAACGAAAAAACAATTGCTTTTCTTACATATTCTGAATGTCTCGAGAGACGAAATATCCCGATACTTCAATCAGACATCGAGGAATTTAAAAACGTGCCAAATTCTGCATCAAGCCTGCACGTATTGATTTTAAATAATACAACAGTCTCGATCTATCTAGACCGGTCGCCATATTTTTATCTGAATTCTTTTTTCGAGACTGCTTCAATTAATTTGTTATAAGTGCCAGTCTGAGAATGCTTGATTATTGATACATTTAAACGGTCCGCAGTCTAGAGGGTGGACAATCAGATTAACGTTCATAATTTTGTCAAGTCGAGGGAACTTAAATTCTGCAGGGGTTTCGTTATAATCTGCATAGTTTGAATGAATGCACCGATTTTCTCCGGATGTTTATGAGAAAATATATGTGTCAGGTCAGGAAGATCCGGGGATTTTTTTTTGTGTAGATCAATACATTAAAAGTTCTAGAAAACTTTCATCTCTGCAAGACATTTAACTCGCTTACAGCCCATGTGAGGTATCGCCAGGAAACATGCTCTCACATTATCTATAATAGTAATGAAAAATTAGAAAAAAATCGTTGACACAAATTCTTCAGCAAAATTAATCCTAAGAAGCTGGGATATTTTTTTTGAAATTATTCTCATTTAACAAACAAAAAATTGAATGTGCGGTGTTACCCTGATCAGCTGACGAACCCAATAAAAATGAGAGCTTTAGAAAGGATAAAATATCACAACCGATTTATCAAGAGCAGGGCTAAATTTAATACTTTTATGAGAATGAAGTATTGCCATGCAAAATGAGGTCCCCTGCCTAATAATATAAATATTTTGTAGAATATGGAATGGAGCTGGTGAAGCAACCGTTATTTATCTGTTGTTAAATTAACAACCAATTTGACAGCTATGGTCACTTCAAAGTCACCCCAGAGGGATGGGAGATAAAATAAAGGAGAACCGGGCATTTATATCCCTACTCTTTTCAAATAGTTTTTCCTGGTTCTTCATCATGCCCTGTGTGAAGCACTGATACATGTCACGTACGCCCTTTTTTCCTGTTATATTCTAGACACAGTACTTTGGCTCGGTAATTGGGATGTGGACACTGTAAAAGCTGCCCTGAGAAATTTGAAAGGTTAAAAGCCGAGAATCAAACTCACAACCTTTAGTTTAGTAGTCTAGAGCATTACAACTTGATCACCTATCAATTCATATAATATATTATATTGACACAAAGTGTGAGTAGAAGTCTGTAACTCTGGTATTACAGTTTGGTTCTAGGATGTTAACAGACATATTATGACATAATTATTTGGTGTTTGTCTGGATAATTGAAATAGTTTTTATTCAGTGCTTATTCTACAAATAGATTTAAGTTGATAAATATTTGTTTAAATCTTCTCTTTGAAATTCTCCTTTAACAAGAAATCATGAATGTTTCTTGAACTTTTCTTGCACATTTCATCTCTCTAGATGATGAATTAAGCAACCTTTTTGCACTGTCAGCATTTTGTGCGTGCATTTTAATTTGATGTACAAAATCGATGAGTAGCAGTCCCTTGGGGAAATTCAATGTATGTAAATGTATAAGTTGAATAGAAAGCATTGTAACATGTATTTAAACAATACATGAACTAAGATATAACTTGACTTGCAAAAGAAAACGAAATAAAAGATGACACAATTTATTTTTATACAAGATTTTTTCAATAAATAATTTAATTTGAAAGTTGCTTAATGATAGATGCATGAAAAGTGTCTGTAACTAAATACAGAATTGTTCAATGCCAGAGTCAGACACTGAACACTATATTCATGCATACTTTGATGGAATTGATTTTTTTAAAAAAGATGATATCGAATTGAATGAATTAAAGTAACATCGTATTATATTCACATGATGCAATCATTTGCATGCTCACAATCTGATTCACAGAATTTTTTTACTAGATTTGTATGTAATAAAAACATTTAATGCAGTTAAGTAAAAAAAAAACTACAATCTCAATATTAGAATTAAGCAACTCAATATTAGAAGAAACTCAACATTAGAAGCAACTCAATATTAGAACAAATTCAATATTAGAAGCAACTCAATATTACTAAGAAGCAACTCAATATTAGAACAAACTCAATATTATAACTACTTCAATATTAGGACTATTTCATTATATAGATCAACTAATTTTAACTGATTTTATACATAAATTTCTTTGTATGGAAACTTGAATGGGACCACCTGTGTATTAAGTCAGATTGATTTGGTCCAAAACGTGGTCTAATATAGATTAGGTTTTATTGTAGCACTCATCTGAGAATCAGATATGAATATACCAGTAAATTTTTGTTACTAAAACATCAATTCTTATGCATTTTCCATGCATGCATATAGAGCAGATTTATTGCACAAAATGTAATAAAACATCTTCCTGTCTTATAAATTCAAGAAAAGTAAAATATATGCAAAGTATTAATGTATTTTTATGCTTTTTGCATAATCCTTCTGTCAAGATTTCCATTGGAATTGAACAATAAGTGAAGAATAGAAAGTTCTTGGATCTGTATTCAAACTTGGGCAAGAATATATTGACAAAAATAAAATATAGGAATCAGGCCATGTTAAAAAGTGTTTGACATCAGTTAACCAGCAGCCACCGTGGTTATGATCTCTGACTAGTAACCAGCAGCCCCTCAATACTGAAAGTCTGAATCTAACACAAGACAGAGAAAGCTGTCCAGTTAGATTACAGATAGTCTGGGACTTCATCCAGGTGTACATCAGGGCCCGTATTCAATATACATCTTAAGATTTTGTTTAACTTAAGTCGAAATTTTTACTTAAGTGTAATTTTTTTTCATGGTAAAAGTTTGTAAACCAGTCATCAAAAGTATGAAAATGAATTATCATTTTCATAATTGGCATCTTTAGAACAAAGATAAAATCATATTATTGTGATTTCCACATTTATATTAGTACAAAAGAGTTAAGGAAAAAGTCGATTTTAAGGAAAAATATAACTTAAGTTAAAAAATTACTTAAGATGTTTATTGAATACCAGCCCAGCAGGGGTCTTACTCCATGTCCACTGTTAAAGCCCAATAAATTGCCAAATTACCCTGGATTTTATTGCAGAGTGAAATCCCAGGGAAAAAACAAACAAGCCAACATCAGCTGACTATAGAAATGAATTGGTGTATATCTTGCTAAAAGAACAGAAGATTTCTAGGCAAACATGAAATCTGCAGACATAACAAAATGATACTATTAAGTTTACAGACAAACAGATACACAGTAGCGAAAACTCACAATGCATCAATGAAACTGCACATCATATTTCTAAGAGGAAATATATATATTTTAGGACAATGTTCTAGTTTGTTTTGGGTAAATCAATATTGGAACTAGTCTAAACTTGCGCACATTTATTAATAACGTTATATGATAGCGTCATGAAGCTGAACCAGTCACAAGGGATGATCAGTGGTTGAGTGGTAACATGCAGGACTACCAAATCAATGTTGTGGGTTTGAATCTCAGCACCGCCGTTTGAATTTCTCAGGGGCGCTTAATCAGTGTCTGCAACTCAACTACCGAACCAAGTACTATGTTAAATAGATCACCCGAAAAAGGTGTTGCATGTATCGGTGCTTACACCGGGCATGATAATTAAAGAACTACGAAGAACTTTTCGAAAATATTAAAAATATAAATGCCTGATTCTTGTATCGTTTTGCCCTCTTTCTGGGGCAGTTCTGAAATGACAACAGCTGTCAAATGAGCTGTTAAACTACAAATAAATACACCAGTCACAATTTGACACCTCAGTCAGGAAGTTATGTTTGGGGAAGGTTTGAAAGTTCTCAATTTCACTTTAGATTATACTTATGACAGGGAATTTAATTTACCATTAGATATACAGTATAACCTCTTCAGAGCAGCCCTCTCTAGAGCAACAACCTCCCTGCAACAACAGTATGATTGTTTTCCCACTGCCTATTTAAGATTTACCTCTCTAGAACAACAACCTCTCAACAGCAACAAAGGTTGTTACTTTGAAGATATTGACCATTAAATTGACGATTAAATACAAGTCATGTATAGTTGTCAATTAATTAGGAGTCAAGTATTTCAATTAACTATTGGTTTTCTGATAATGTTTAGATATTGGTAAACTAGATGCAGCTTAAACATTCCAAAAAAGTAAAGTTGATAACTTGACCAAATTTTTTTTCACACATACAGAATTATATATATTTGTTCTGTTCTGCGATAACAGTTTATATGAAAATGAGAATGTCAGCTAGAGATAAATTGACCAAAAGTAAAAGTTAGAGTCTGCAGAAAAAAGAGTCAAGCAGGTGAGCAGAAGCTTAAATAATCACTAATTTAAACTAGAACTGTGTCCGGAGGACTGGGCAATGCCCCTACTGAGAGCTAAGTCAAAAAGGGGCTATAACTCTTGTGAAGATGTTTGGATTTCAACGGAAATCGACCAACATTATACATCTTCATGTAAAATATGAAACCAATCCATTAAATATTCTTTGAGTTATCACTGGGAAACCAAAATTTGAATGGATGGACAGACAGGGCTAACACTTAATGCTCTTCTGCCATTTCGAATGGCAGGGGCATAAAAAACGCTTTAAATCACATCAGAAATGTAAATCACCCTATTTGATCCGACTTGACACATTTCGTAACAATACCATTAGCGTACATTCAACAATGCCGCATTAGTTAACAATACAAATACACGCAATTTTTTTTCAAACTCCTTTTTTATCGTAATAAAATCTAACTGATAACATTGTAGTCTTTTTTTATGGGTTAAGACGCTATACAAATTCAAATGGCACAGTTTTAATGCATCAATAGCCAAGAACTACAAAGATTCAGGTTAGGTTGTTATCAGTGGCAGATGCATTGTTCTTCCAGTGATCATTTTACCTGTAAAATCTGGGGTTGAAAAAATAATGTGCACATTTTTATAATAAAAGAGATTTATTTACAAAGAGAGATCAAAAGGCGTAAATTTAAACTTGCACTAATGATTAGACAAACAGCTGAATGCAAAAATATATGAGGAATTATAAATCACCCCACTTTAATTTGTCTCAAGTTTGCAAGCTTCTTTCTTTTCGGTGTTATTACGAATTATGTAACACTATGATTTAGTACACGGATATTTAAAAGAACAGACTGCATGCTCAAATATCAAAGAACTTTAATGAGATTCCTCAAGTTAATTATAAACATTGAGAAAAAGCCATCCTTATAAAAATGTTGGTTTGAGTTAACCGAGACAATTTTCAGTGGATAGCTAGGCACAAATTTTTTTAATACTTAACATCGTTAATTGAAAACAAAAATTACCCAAGAAACAAAAGAAAGTTTTTCGTGAACAAGTATTGTAACCCCCAACAAAATATTATTTAAGGATGGTCATAGGAGTAACTACGTTTTTAAAGTGTACCAATAAAACAAATACAAAGTCATTAGGAAAAACATCATAGGTTAGAAAATGTGCTTAATTATCACTGACAAACTCAAAATGACCATTGCAACAATGCCAAAATGACCACTGCAACCATGCCAAAATGACCACTGACTATCCAAATTGACAACTAACCAGCCAAAACTGGCTATATATATATATACCCATGCTATAGAGACCATTATATATCCAAAATGACCACTGACCAGTCCAAAATGGTCATCAAGGATGAAATGACCACTGTGACCGTCACCAAAATGACCACTTTCCATCCACTGACCATGACCAAATAGTGACCATGACTGGCCAAAATGACCAATCATTGCCTAAAAAAAGTACCAATGAGGTCAAGCGTAAAAATGTTGGTTTATGGCAACATGATTCAAACATCATTTGAATCAGCGGGTGTAATCTAGGGTTTTTTTTATAGTTGAATCATAAGCTTGAACCAAAACTGAAAAGTCGGAATTAAGAACTAATGTTTTTTATCAGAAGGAAATCATTCAAAATTTTGAGTCTGAGAATTTCTTTAATTAGAGAATTACATGACCGCAACCAAACTGAATGTTCAAAAAATGATCTTAGACCAATTGAACATGATCCTGAGAGATTGCATGATGTTTAAAAGTCTGTTAATATGGAGCTGTCTTAGATTTATCATTAACAGACTTAAAAATTCATTAGAAGGTATCATTAAGTTTTTCTCTGCGGTTTAAAACAGTTAACAGGCGGTTGTAACAGACCTGTAATGGTAAAATTGTATTATATAAATTCTGCATAAAATACCATGCTATGACTCAAAATTACCTTAAATGACAGTGATTTTATTCAAAATTTTCTCACTACCCATGCCCATCAAAAGGGAAATTTAGGGCCAAAAATTTAAAAATGGGAATATATAATAACATTTATTTCTATGGAATATGTGACTATTTAGTTGTTTAAATCATGCATATAAATATTACTACACTGTAATTGGTGACAATGGTGAGAAAACTGTTGTATTTTTCTTCTTTTTACATGAGCATGTGGAAAACACACCTTGTTATGGGAAAAATCTGGAAAAATGAAGGAAATTTTACTAGGGGAAACTGCCCATCTTCGGTAAATATAGCGAAAAAAAATCACTGAATGAAAAACAAAATTGTCACAGAATTCGACCCCATTCGTCTGATATCATACAAGTTGAACGGGGTTCGAATTCTGTGACAATTGTATTTAATTGAAGGCAATTATGGTGTTTTATGTAGAATTTATTACAATTTTACCATCACACAGGTCCTTAACTACTGGCCTGCATAATGGTCAGTGACATTTGGAGATAAATTTCAAGCTTTGACAGTCTAAGAAAGTTCCAGGTGCACAACCAGGTAGCACCATCGACCTGACCTTCCGTTCCCTTACTGGATAGCTTGTTCATAATTATATGTGGTCTCAGGTGGAATTCTAACTCAACAGCGTTGAGACTGTAACCAAACAACCACAGAGCCCCCACCACCCTCCCCCATGCCCCCCGTTAATGACATAAGCCAGTACAAAGTCTAATATCATTCAAGAGTCTAAAACTGTCCAGTACTAAAAACCATTGGAATTCTAGAGATAATTATCTATTGGAGTTTACAACTTTAATCAAATTTTAATCAAAAGATGAATAAGATGTCTGCCATTTTGAACATGGTCAATAAACATGAATGCAAAACTTTAAGATAATCCACTAACTTAACATCGTCACTCTAAAGTTAGGATGATCAATAACATAAACAAGTTTTTCCTATACAAATTCGAAGCTTAAGTTGCAAACTGTATTTTGTCTGCTTCTCGAAATATAAAAACGGCTCGTTTTTTTTTTAAACTTAATCAATAAGCCTTGCATCCACATTGTAAGTCAATACAGAGATAAAAATAGATTTAGTGTGCAGCAGACGAAATATGCGCAGGAATTTGCATCAGGCAGATAAAAATTAAAAACAGAACATATCAGCCTGATGAGAAAGAGAGAGAAAGGATTTTTACGTGTTGAGACAGAAAGATTGAATTCAGGCCAAGATATGAAATTTTAGATACATCAACTGGGATACATCTATCATATGATACGCAGACATTGTACCAAGGCATCAATGACCTAATTTGTTCTAAAAGCTGACATATTTCCCAATGTCCCATAATCACAGTTACAACATAAACCACTCATCTCTTAAATTTCTGCAATCTCAAAAAATCGACCTGATTTTCTAAATGATCATATGCACACAATAAATTGAATCTCAGATACCAAACCAGTGCATTTAATCAATGAAACTTCTAAATAAAGGCCATCCTGTGAATAAGGGCTATTCTTTGAAAAAAAACATCATTAATTATTTAGAACAATATGACCTCCAAATGAGGGCTACCTGTCAATAAAGGCCTCATTATGTCTTTCACGAATGTGGCCCTTGTTCACAGGTTTAAATGTATAACTGTTTTCCCATTTTCAGTCAAACCTTTTTAGTGGTCACCTCCGAATAAAGGCAACCCTGTGAATAAAGGCCATTCTTTCATTGATGATTTAGAACAAAATGACCTCTGGATAAAGATCACCATTCAATTAAGGCCACATTTCGTCTTTCTCAAGGATGTCCTTTATTTTACAGGTTTTAACAAAAAAACACAAAAAAACTCAGACTTGAGAATGAAACCCACATTCGCATCAGACAGGCTTGGCTAATTATTGGTTCATATTGACACAGAAATTTGAAACGTTTTATTCGTTTTTTTCTACTCATCAGTATCACCTGGAACAGATTATAAAAATGTGCAATGTATTGATGTTTCCAAACAGAAAAGCAATCAATTTATTTGAACTGCCAACTAAGAACAGGTCTGGCACTAAAAGTGTTGCAGAATACAGATCACAGTCGGTACACTGGATGAGTTCGACTCGAGCCATAAATTTGTCCTAACAGGGGTAATATTAAAAATAATGTCTCAGGCAAAAATTACTGTAATACTTTGTGATTTAAAAAAGAGTTGTGACAAAGAAATTCTTAAACCATACTTAAGGACAAAAGTCTAGTCCGGGTTGAGGCTTCCATAATTATTTTAAAATCAGTACTTTCTTTATTTATTAAGTCTTTTACTGAAATTGGTTTAGAAAATTTGTACCAATGAATGACTCCTAATTGTTCTCTTTCCAAAGGTACCATAAAATTTTGTATTAATGTATGATCATAAACAAAAAAGATATTGCATTTTTTGTAGACCAGACAAGATTTTTGTCTATTAGAATACTTTCAGTACTTATCTATTATTATTATAACAGACAAACCTGTGAACAAAGGCTGTCCTTTGGAAGGACAAAAAGTGGACTTTACTGACAGGTGCCCTTTATTCAGAGGTAATTTTGTTTTAAATAATCAATGTCAGTTTCAAACAATGGCCTTAATTCACAGGGTAGCCTTAATTTGGTCGAGACCGCTTTCACAGGTTTGACTATATCGTAAGTATTGGTAAAGATCTACCATGTTACCATTAACCAACAATATCTACTTTTTAAAAACAGTACGAAACTGTTTTGTGTTCCCAGAGGCATTTTGTGCAGCAGACATTATAAAGAAAAAAAAACACTTTTATTTCACAGATAAAAACATCTTTGTGAACTGGTATACATGTCTGACAATATCTTTTACAAAATGACAGCTGCCTAAGGGCAACATGCTGTGTTTCATTATTTTTTTCCTTAAATCTGTGTTCGCAGTGGGCTTATGAGATATCTATAATGCATGACAGAAGGGCACAAACTGAGATATGTGATTAAATAAGTGTCCCGTGCCAAAAATGTATGTACATTACCACTGCTGTTAGTTACTTTGTTCTTATATTCAACTACAGCGTAATTTCATTTGAAAACAAAAAATATACACAATGTATACATCTTGATTTAAATGTATACATCAACACACCCTGTATAATGTCTGTAATCAATTTCTACAATGTAACACCATGTATATTCATCTTATCATATTTGAAATTTTGAATGAAATGTGTTCAGTAGCCTCACTTTGTCCACCTGTTATTTTTTTTGTTTCAGGGCATCTAAAGCGGTTTTTCAACAATATTTCAGTTATAAATGGCGGTCGGTTCACCGAATGAGTTTTCCCATATTTTTCTCAAACCATTACTATATCTTACCCTTTAACAAGGAGTCATTAATTTGAGTTATTTAAGTAAACAAAAACCACACAATCACATTACAGGGCTGTAGGAATTAAAGGGGTAAGAGGGGCTTAACTAGGCCCCTAATTATTGGGGCTAGCGCTATAACGGCAATTAAAAGGGGCTATATATAACTGATTCTCCCCCAGTCCTTTGCTGGACAAAATCTAAGTAATACTATGACCCCTCGATCTGAAATAGCTTCCTACAGGCCTGCATTAAAAAGTATGAACATCTTAAACTACCAGCCTAAAAATGTGCAAAATACCTTCAAGGTTATAGTGTATGTATTTGAACAAACTTACTGCACTGACAGATCAGACATGTTGTATGGCGGATGATAAATCAATATGTCATATAAAAATGCTGCAATAGCCAAGCAAATGTTTTATGGTTAAAGTTCTTGTAACTTTAGGAACGCACGGTGGTCTAGTTGTAACACGCTGGACAACTGAACTAAAGGCCACAGGTTTTAATCTTAGCTATGCCTTCTGAATTTTCAGGGCCGATTTTTCAGGGTTCCAATCTCAATTATTGAGCGAGGTATTGTGTTAAGAAAATCACATGAAAGGGGAAGTGGGTATGAGTGTTCTACACCAGGCACAATAAAAAACTATAAAAAAATATCTGAAATAGGGGTCAAGATAAAAATGCCCGGTTATCCTCTACTGTCTCTCACCCTCCCTCTGGCGACCCTGAAATGACCATAGTTGTTGAATGAGCCATTAAACAACAGATAAACATTCAGTTCTTATAATGTATTCACAACACAGGGGGCTAGCACATTGAAGGGTTGGGGGCGTAATGGTGTATCCATTAAAGCCCCATTACCTTTTTAAATTTAGTAATACAGAACAATAGATGTAATGATAGTAAACTATAAGAAATATATTTTATTTGCTCTAAAACATATCTACACAATACCTTTTTTAGCCGTATCTCGTAGAAATGTTGTCAGACACTTTTTCTTATTTCTTGCAATGTCATTTAAAAAAATACTGCGCTATATTTCTATATGAACCATGTGATTAAAAAAGGAAATTTCGGAATGTTTTATTGCAAGTAAAAGTCAATTTCACTGATAAGATATATTTCTAGGTAATATAAGACCTACTTTAATTGTAATATTCAAAATGGTAATGGGGCTTTAAGGGCTGAATTGTGTTTCCATTCTGTGTGGTCAATTTCGGCTAAAAGACCGTCATACAACATGATCACTTCAACATACTAGTCCCCTGTGATTCACAATCTTGTTCGCTTTTTTCACTGGGTTGAAAATTCGTCTGCCATGTTTGAAAGCTGAACTTTTTTCTATTTGCATGAAATTAATTCTATACGCACACATCGGGGAATTAACGAATATACAATCTGGTCCATAATGAGACAGTTGTGACAAAATGTTACACACACGGACAAGCTGTTTGAAATTTTTCCCAGCACAACTTTGTGTTATTCAAAATCTCGAATAACATGCTGATTTTTTTGCGCAAATAGCGCAAATCTATGTTCCCGATGTTACGAGTCTAGCACACAAAATATTAGCAAAATTAAATACCTGATACTTAATTCATTAGTTTATCTTCACAACTAATTAATAAAACTGCTGCAATTAACACAAACTGTAATGAAAGTGCTCAATATCTGTGCCATGTGAGCATTAAAAGAAATGTCTTCTGGTAAAAAAGATATCAATTTAAAGCAAAAAATAAATAGCGTACAACATATAGCTAACATCATTATATTGTGGAAACCATTATTCGTTGAGCATAGCATTTATTACCGGTATATGATATTTTGATTAAAGGGAGGCAATTCCTGAAACCAAACCAAACAATAGAGAGATCCAGAGAACCTAATTTCTGATATTTTCTCTTCCCTTATCACATGACATGGACTGTATCATAAGTTATTAAAGAAATAATCCTTTCATCAAGAAAACCTAAAATAAAATAAATCAGATGTAGGTGAGTCAGCCCTCAACGGTTTGATAAACAACTATGAATAATACAACTGTCAAACCTTACTGAACGGACCACCTGTGATCAGAGGTAAGAATTTAGACATTTTCTATGTCGCAATAACAGCAAGGGTTATTTGACGACATTAATTTCTAGCTCCGACAGAGGAGGTAAACCCATACTTTTACCACACAACATAGTATTATACTTAATTAACACCATTTGTAATTATGAATTAGTTTTTTTTTGTTTCCTTTTTTTTTCATTTTTATCTATATAAACTGTAAAACATGTATGAAATTTGTTACAATCTGGGAAGCCCGTAGGGAAGATTAGGTCCATGCCTATAACTATGTTGCCTGTTAGAATGAATAAAGTCTTTATATAATCATTATAATCATCAATATACTTACACATAGATAGAACCAGTCAGACCTTCTGTAAGATGGTTGGACAGTTTCCTCGCAGGTAAAATTTTGTCCCAAATTGGATTCAAACCCACAACATTGAGGGATTAGTAATTAATATTAAGAGACCAATTAACCACTCAACCATAGAGGCCCCTATAATTCACTTCTGATTAAGGGCCATGTTTGCTTTATGCCCACATTTCTTAACTCTCTTTCAGCTTAATTGATTCAGGCAAGTTTGTTTGAAGTCTTTGGTCCCATTATGGTTATAACTTAAAATCAAGACATTCCTTGTTTTTAAAGAAAAATATCTCGGACTTATAAATTTGTTTCCATGGACATGAATTCCTCCAGCCTAGTAAAGAGTGTAGGGTCACAGGGAAAAATTAGGGTATAGAAGGATAACCAGTAACGAACATTTTATTTAAGCTTGGCCTTGTTTGGCCTTTATTCTCTTGTTTGTCTGGAGGGGATTTTTGCCAACTTTTCAAGCCAGTTGTTCGAAATAATTACCATTAAATATCTTAAGTTTTTCACTTTGTTTGAACATATAATGCTTTAAAAGGTTACTGATTTACAAAACCCCAACCAACTCTATTTTTCCCGCCAACCCCAGAAATTTTTAAATCTGCGAAAAAAAATTTGCCAAAATTTTCATTTTCATAATACAAATTTATATATCCCCCCAAAAATTTTCAACAGACCCTATAATTATATTTGGGGGATTGATTTTTCTGGAAATTAGGATCTTTTTTAATTGGCCTAATTTGATTAAGTCGCAATAATCCTTATCACCAAAGTCATGGCTGAGCAAAAAATAGATAAAGTGGATTTATCACGTATGATTTTAACTTGACAGAATTAAGCGAATATTAACTTATGATTAAATTTTCATTATCAAAGGCATGAAAAATTACAGTTTTACATTAAAAACTACCAAAAAGATCTCTTCAGTGGAATGGTATTGTATAAAAATGTAAGATCGTTCCGTCTTAACATTCTAACTTTTCGGACAAAAATAGAAAACCTGTTTTTTTTTTGAAATATTTTAAAATTGGTGCGCAGTTTCAGTACACATGTATTTATGCTAATAGAGTCTGATTTAAATCGTAATTACGCCTGAGTGTGGATAAAGATCATGTCATATTATAATAGTTTTGAAACTATATATTACCCTTTTTAACTTTAACTTTAACTGATTAAATTGGTGTAAACTGATCGAGTAACTCAAATTTTTAATACAGTCAAACCTGTATAAGCAGCAACTCTGTCTATAATAAAGGCCATTCTTTTAAAAACAGTCATTGATTATTAAGAACAAAATTACCTGTGAATATAAAGCCACCTGTAAATAAAGAAAATATTTTTTTTCCCCAGGGATGGCCATTTATTGTTCACAGGTTTAACAGTACAATCTTACATCACATATCCTAGCTAGCTATACAGGGTATTTTATTCTGAATATATCATAAGATAGTGATCAGTAACAATAAGTCAAAAAAGGTTTCATTGATAAAATGTTCATACAAACTTTTTTTTCTAAAACTTTAAAATTGAGGCAAAATTTGTCAGATCTCAACCATCATTAATTGATAAGAACATTCAAATTATACAAAAAATTACAATGGTGTAAAATATTTTTTTTTGTATCTGGTGATCTGATCAACGCTAATTTTTCACCTATACCTTAGACTTTTTATAAGGCCCATAGAACAGTACATTCCCTATATATTAGTTTTTGTACCTTTCCACACACTTTCTACGACCAAAAATGAAATCTCCTACCTACATACCTTATTTTTAACAAGCATGTAACCAGAATTAAAGTATTTTTAATGCCTAATGATGAAAAATTCCCCAAACTCAATTTTTTTCTGTCAGTCCTGAATTATTCTTTCTTTGCTGTACAATTATTTTTTTGGGCTAAGATGATATTTCATCTTGAAATTATTTGTTACACTAAAGTTTTTTCAATGTCCCCATTAATAAATTTGCTTTGAATCCACTGGTCAACTTAATTATGGGTCATATCCGGTCCTTGATGGGAGCTTTTTCACACCTTGATTCGCCGATAATTTCAAGTTACAAGTTTTTATTTTTCCGCACCTTTTAATAATAGATATTCATGCATCGATTTATGTCACAGAAGACTCCAAGTACACACCTGTATAAAAGCACACACCTTCCGTAAGCCAGCAAGATAACTTGGGAAAAATTCTCGGCCCAGACGAGATTCGAACTGACATTAAATTAGTACTAAGGCAGTAAATAAGTAATTGCTGGTCGAAGACCGTACATAAGTACTCAACCACAGTAGCCCGCAAATCTTTGTTATGGCATAATGTTTAACATTATATTATACACACATTTTCTTGAGCAAACCCACTGTCAAATTATTATTCATATTTCAATAACTTATCAAGAACAGAGCAAGAATAGTTCAAGAAATATTCATGGTTTCATGAATTCCTTTCAAAGGGGCAATAGAAAAACAGGAAAAGGCTGATGACAGATTACCCCTATCTTCCTACATATAAATATATTGGTAAACAACAAAATAAAATTAACAGCAAAAAGTGCTTCTACCGGTATTCATTTACAACATACTGAAAGCAAAATTCATAAGAAAGATGGTACATGGAAAAATAACAGTTTTCACTTAAATTCTGAACTCTTCTTCCTTTTTCGCGCATTTCATAATAAGGTATCTATTACACATTTTTCAGGATTTTTACCAGCTGTCAAATGACATAAGTGTCAAATTTCTCATAAAACTGGTTCTCACAAGGTAAAGTTACAGATAAAATATTATTTTTTGAGAAATCAAAGCCAAAAAAGAAATTTGATGTTTTCAATGGTCAAATTCTTGTATCGAAATTTAACTTTTTTATAAACTGCATGTATAAATCTGCTTTTATATAAACCATTGATTTTTTTGCATTTTTCAAAACTACCTGTGGCTTCGTGATGGGGAAAACATAGGGCAACAAATAATAAAAAGGGAAAAAGATGAAATAAAAACCATTCTATCTTTTTTTGTCAATCTCTTCACATAGTACTTGCTATCGAGGGACATAATTGTAGTTAGTTCAGTTTTTCATACACTATTCATTTTCTTATAATCCCATTTGGAAACCTGGAATCAGCCATTATTACGGCCACTGCTTTGATTTCAATGGATAATTTTGCTAAGTCAGTGATTTATTTTGTAATTGCTGTCGTTTGTCTTCTTTAATTTCTTTTTATTGGGAAATTTGACATCATTTTAGGACAGATATAGCATATTTAGTGAAAAAATATAACTCTGTTGGGGTAGGGGGAACTGCCTGTAAAATATACGAAAAAAGTACTGTAGACAAAAGGGAATTAAAATCATACAATAGCATAAAATACATTAACAGCAAGGCATGTCATTTAAACAGTGGTATATCATACAAAAAGACAAATTTGAAAGAAAAAAAAGACGTAAACCAAATATAGTGACACATGAATATTTTGGCCTAAGTAATAAAAGAATGTGCAGTGTGCATATCCTTGTGAGAATAAGTAAAAAGGTGTGCGTAAATGTGCATTTATGTTGGTGATTAATGACTTGTTCACTTCATCTCGGGCAAACACAGCTGACAACCTGACGTTATAATACACTATATCACAGCTTGACACATTGACTATAGGTCGGTTTCGCATCTTCTGTCACAAACATTAAGTGTTAAGCATACACGTAATAAAAATACCACAAATGCATAGACGAAAAACTTTTAAAGATTTAACAAACTGAGTGAAATTAAAACTTTGACGACAGCTATCTGAATTCAAATAAGACGACTGATGTTGTTTTTCCTCATTCGGTCAAGAATCACAATTTCAAAGAAGACACATTTAATTCATGTTTCTTATCTCAAATCAAAAACTGAATTGAAAAAAGCTGTATCTTTCTAGCACGTAATATCTAAAAGACAGACAGGTTTTTGAAGGTTAGTCCTATAAATGGGGGAGGGCATACATGGTAATTAAGACAAAATGGCTTCCAAGGTGAACGGTCGTTAATTTTGGTGTAAGACAATAGCATTTTTTAAAAGAAATTTAAATCAAACAGTCAGAAGGCAGATAAGTTAGCATATGATAAAAAGGTTAGTATGTGATTTATAAGTCACCAAAGCCAAGACATTTCAGTTGACAAACATGGTCGCCAGCTAGGAGACAGGCAAATATGTATAGGACATGCAGATCAATTAGTTGGAGCTAGATGGACAGATATGTATAGGAGACACACTAGTTAGTAGGAGACACATCTGTAAACAGAAGTCAGACATGTTAGTAGTAGACACATCTGTAAACAGAAGTCAGACATGTTAGTAGTAGACACATCTGTAAACAGAAGTCAGACATGTTAGTAGTAGACACATATGTAAATAGAAGTCAGACATGTTAGTGGGAGACACATCTGTAAACAGAGGTCAGACATGTTAGTATGAGACACATATGTAAATGGAAGTCAGACATGTTAGTATGAGACACATATGTAAACAGAAGTCAGACATGTTAGTAGGAGACACATATGTAAATGGAAGTCAGACATGTTAGTAGGAGACACATCTGTAAACAGAGGTCAGACATGTTAGTATGAGACACATATGTAAATGGAAGTCAGACATGTTAGTAGGAGACACATATGTAAATGGAAGTCAGACATGTTAGTATGAGACACATATGTAAATGGAAGTCAGACATGTTAGTAGGAGACACATCTGTAAACAGAAGTCAGACATGTTAGTAGGAGACACATATGTAAACAGAAGTCAGACATGTTAGTAGGAGACACATCTGTAAACAGAGGTCAGACATGTTAGTATGAGACACATATGTAAACAGAAGTCAGACATGTTAGTAGGAGACACATATGTAAATGGAAGTCAGACATGTTAGTAGGAGACACATATGTAAACAGAGGTCAGACATGTTAGTAGGAGACACATCTGTAAACAGAGGTCAGACATGTTAGTAGGAGACACATATGTAAACAGAAGTCAGACATGTTAGTAGGAGACACATATGTAAACAGAGGTCAGACATGTTAGTATGAGACACATATGTAAACAGAAGTCAGACATGTTAGTAGGAGACACATATGTAAATGGAAGTCAGACATGTTAGTAGGAGACACATCTGTAAACAGAGGTCAGACATGTTAGTGGGAGACACATATGTAAATTGAAGTCAGACATGTTAGTAGGAGACACATCTGTAAATGGAAGTCAGACATGTTAGTAGGAGACACATCTGTAAACAGAGGTCAGACATGTTAGTAGGAGACACATATGTAAATGGAAGTCAGACATGTTAGTAGGAGACACATATGTAAATGGAAGTCAGACATGTTAGTAGGAGACACATATGTAAACAGAGGTCAGACATGTTAGTAGGAGACACATCTGTAAATGGAAGTCAGACATGTTAGTAGGAGACACATATGTAAATGGAAGTCAGACATGTTAGTATGAGACACATATGTAAACAGAAGTCAGACATGTTAGTAGGAGACACATATGTAAATGGAAGTCAGACATGTTAGTAGGAGACACATATGTAAACAGAGGTCAGACATGTTAGTAGGAGACACATATGTAAATGGAAGTCAGACATGTTAGTAGGAGACACATATGTAAACAGATGTCAACATGTTAGTAGGAGACACATATGTAAATGGAAGTCAGACATGTTAGTAGGAGACACATCTGTAAATGGAAGTCAGACATGTTAGTAGGAGACAGATATGTAAACAGAGGTCAGACATGTTAGTAGGAGACACATCTGTAAACAGAAGTCAGACTGTTAGTAGGAGATGCCCAATATGTAGATGACAGACATCTTAGTAGGAGACACATCTGTTAGTTACTAAGGAGAGGTACAAATATGTAGAACACAAACAAGTTAGTAGGAGATAGGCAAACATTTACTGAACATACAGGTTAGTAGGAAACAATTACATGCTAGTAAAATATGGACAAATATGTACATGATAGGCAAGTTTGTTGAAGGCAAACAGGTCACTAACAGTCAGGCAACTATGTAGAAAACAAATAGGTTTGTAGGAAAAAGACGGTTTAGTAGAAGATGGACAAATACGTAGCAGACAGTCAGATTAGTAAGAGAGTCTGGTTAGTAAGAGACAGATAAATATGCAGAGGACAGTCTGAAAATAATGACAAGCTTAGTAAAAACAAGACAGCACCATTCAGCATTAATTGTAAACAAACATAAAATTTCCCATAGAAATCACCATGTGGTTGGTGAGGGATTGTGAAAGCATACATACTTCTTTCTGTCAAAGAACAGACATTTGTATACAAAATTAACACCATAAAATCATGATACAGTCAATAACAATTGAACTACAGTGTAACCTCTCAAAAAAAAAAAACATTTGGAAGAAGCAAAATTATGTTGTTGTGTTGTTGAGAGGTTGATGCTCTGAGACGTTAAATGATTACTTAAATTATACAGTGGGAAAAATCATGCTGTTGTTCAAGGAGATTATTACTCTGGAGAGGGCCGCTCTGGAGAGGTTGTACTGTACTTTGATTACTGTAATTAAAACAACTTTACCTGTATGTATCCGGTGATGTTGTTGAAGATGAGATAACTGTTTGAATGCCCTCTCACAGTACAAACAATGGTATTTTCTGACTCCAGAATGTACAAGATTATGTTGATTCAACTGTTGGCGACTACGGAACCCCCTTGTAGCAATGTGGACACACATGCCGCCTATCTTTGTCCACAATAAGATGTTCTGGGATCACAGTGTTCCCGGGCACATTAGCCATTGGGTGTGAGCCATGGTTCAAAGGTCCTCCCATAGAATTTGGAATATTATGGGATGGAAGAGTTTGTTTGAGTTCAAGACTGCTGTTGTAAGCATTTGAGATGGAGAGATTCTGACCTCCGTGTCTAGGAGAATTTGGAGCTTGTTGGCTCCTTCTCCAAGTTGGCCCAGTTAATTTGTTGTGTGTTCCAGCGGAGCTTGGTTCCGAACTTGGAGATTTGGATGTTGTATTCTGATGTCCTTGACCATCTGCCATTTTTATGGTGTGATGGCGGGGACATAAATGGGTGCCCCTGAGGTCCATTGGTTGCAGGGGAGGTAACTGGTCACCATCTCCCATACGATCACGATTATTGATGACAAAAGCCAATAGGTGAGAAAGAATTTGAAATTCTCGTACCATGGGTCTACTCCCATACCAGGACGATACATTATTTACTAATGTCTGCCTTTGTGTATTCAAATACACAAGGCTTTAAAAAAGCTAATGTTAAAACAAATACAGGCAATAACTATCCATTGCCATAACTTTCAATAAATTTTCCTTTTTTCTTATTCTTTTGTCTTCAAATTAAATGCATGCACAAATATGTTAACAATAATTCTAAATTTAATCTTCAATTCTAATGAAAATTCAGTTTTTATGATTGAATGCTCAGTTCTCCGGTAATTTATGCAAACCCATTCTCAGGTGTATTATAAAATATCTTTGATGACAAGCTTAGATCTTTCACTAATCATTCAGCAAAATAGTTAAATTTTAACGACTTCTTCGATTAATCTACTGTTCATACACAAAAAAACAAAAAACGTAGATAAATGAAACTTCCTTTTTATGTTATGTGCACAGCATTTCTATGGTAACCAATTGTGTGATATCGCATTTTTATGTCATCGCATGCAACTTCAATCCATTTATCAATATAGTACCATCAGAATTTACAATAGTTTTCTCTATCAGCCTCTTCACGCACTAAATCACTCTCTTCGGAACAGCACATAAAGAGTAATTCGCTTCATCTGCTAATGACACCAGGTGGTAACAATGAAATGAATTTTCTTTCATAATTTTAAATTGCACATGTACTGTTCTTCAATATCTTCAAGGTGTGCAAGCAGTATATCATATTTTCCCAAGTTCCAATGATCAGATTGAGAATATAGTGTCGACTTGTTATTATAGATTTATTACAAGCTCTGTATCACGGCTCATCAGCTGAAAAAATACAAAATGAAAAGCATGATTTTATGTACAGTTGCAGTAAAATGAAATGCATCATATTAATTTCTCGCAGAAAACGTTGAATTATTAACTATTTGCGATTTTAAATTACTGCAGCAGCAGAATATGGTAATAAAACATTACGTATTTGAAACATGATCTTCTGTAGGTGACTCATACAAACATTTATCTGGTGGGGTATCTATCTCACTATATAAGACATCTCTGGCCCCAGTTTCACACAAAAATTGGGTAGACACTCAATAATGGATTTGACTGTTTTTTTCTGTCTATAAAGCACTGTGCTTAACCAGAAAATTAATGTGTTTCCTTATTTGCTATAATATTAACAAGTTAAACATGCCAGCATGAAATATAGTGGGTCTGGTGGACAAATTAAGTCTCAAAACTCCATGTTCATTTGAGTCAAAAATCAAATACCCAATAACAGACTCAGATCTATCTTATTGAATTATATCATTATCAAGAGATTATAGTTAGGTTGAAATTGTGGGAAACTGTTTTTACATCATCTTTGTAGCATACCGTAAAACAGAGAAATAGTTGATTTGATAAATTAGTTGAGATTGACCAAAAACTTAAGTTTTTTCTGAAACTTGGGCAATTTCATAAAACAAAGTTTGACAGAGCTTAGAATTATTCAGATTTCTTAAATTTTATACGTAAATCAAATTTTAACAATTTATTAAACTAGTGCCGTAACTCGGGCATGTATGACTCGATTTTGCAAGTTATTGCACTGGACTTCAATGTGACCTCCTCTGTCAAATAATTACTTATACTTCATGAACTATTCATGAATTATGCAAGTAATGTTCAAAGAAAATTCATATTCACATGGTGGCCTTTATACAAAGTGGCCTTTATTCACAGGGTGGCCTTTATTCACAGGGTGGCCTTTATTCACATGATGGTCTTTATTCACATGGTGGCCTTTATACAAAGTGGCCTTTATTCACAGGGTGGCTTTTATTCACAGGGTGGTCTTTATTCACAGGATGGCCTTTATTCACATGGTGGCCTTTATTCACAGGGTGGCTTTTATTCACAGGGTGGCTTTTATTCACAGGATGGCCTTTATTCACAGGGTGGCCTTTATTCACAGGATGGCCTTTATTCACAGGATGGCCTTTATTCACAGGATGGCCTTTATTTACAGGTTTGACTGTTTTCTACTCAAAACTTTGAATTGCTTACTCCATGTTTGAATTAAGTCTATACATACAAATACATGATATACATATTATACCTATATGCTTCAATGGACATCATTTGTTACATTCTTTTTGCACTCAGGCATTTACTTAAAATTTCAATAAAAATCTAATCAATAATGGTACTAAAATTATGAGGCAACCACTACAAGCAATATTTCAAGCTATACATATCAAATTGTGAGTAGTATATTTATAGGGCCATGCTTAAAAAAATGTTTGTGTTTGTGTTTGCAGAGAATTTTCAGTTGGTAGGTAGGTAGGAAATATTTTTTATAATTCAATCAAAACCAAAACTGCATGTCAGAATGCTATTTTTATTGATTTTTTTTTACCCAAGAGGCCAAAAAAGTTGAGGAGCCTTTTTGGTGAGTAAGTAGCATTACTGCAAACAAAATATTTTTTATGAATGGCCTAATAATTGCGGTTCACGAACCAGGATCAGACGACGACAAACCAAGATTATTTTAAGCATGGTCTCATATTATTACAGTCAGTATTCTCTTTTATATATCAGGCTGCAGGCCAGCCATTTTTCTCCCTGTTTTTGATGGGAAATTGTAAACATATATATTATGACGTTTTTTCACAGGGAATTGCGAGTAGGGAACTTCCATTAAAATTAATTCCAAACAAACAATTTGGCCAGGAAAAAACACTTTATTATAATATAAGACAGACGGAAATATCTGTGAAAGTGAATTTTTAATCATAGTTGAAGTTAAGGATTATTTGTCTACGAAGATCAGTGTACATATTTAATTACAGTTAAGATATTTCTTTAATTAAGGCCATACTGAAAAAACGTTTGCAGTAATGCTACCAAGAGAATTTTCAGTGGGTAGGGATATTTTTCACCTTGAACCCAAAATACATGTTAGAATTGAAAAAATATTATCTTACCAAAGAGGTAAAAAAAAGGGTGAGTAGGGTCCTTTGTTGAGGAGAAGGTAACGTTACCGCAAACAAACAATTAATTAAGGATGGCTAAGTGAAAATTTATAAAGATACAAATTTTGCTTTTGTTTCATTTTTCGTAGCATTTTATTTGAATTATTCATTTTTAATTAATTTTAATTTCAACCACATCAGTCAATATTCACACACAACTGGGTGCCATATTTACATTTTTATTTCAGAAGTAATTATAATAAAAATATTAATATCAAATATACATAAAGGGGTCTAGGACCCTGTATGTTTACACAATACAATCTATTGTGCATTTAGATTAATACAAAAAAAGAATTATCTCACCAGCAATGCATTTATAAGCTATAATTCAATTTTAATCGATAGACATTTTGTGATGTTTCGTAAATGGAACCAGGAGCAGATTCACAAACTATTAATTCTGATCATTATATATATGTCTGTCTGTGATGTATTTCTATGAAAATTAACTCATTCGCTGACAAACTGGCAGATTAAATAATCTATAGCATTTATTTAATTATATTAATTAAGTTTGTATAAAATTAATCAATCAATCGATCGATCGATCGATCGATCGATCGATTGATTGATTGATTGATTGATTGATTGATTGATTGATTGATTAAAAATAAATCTAATTCTAACTGACTGACTGATTAATTAGTTTATGCACCGATTCATTAAACTGACTGATTGACCGACTGATTTTTAGATAGACTGATTGTTCCCTTAAAAAATGAATTTATTGATATTCGACCAGAACAGAAAAGTTGAATGTCTGTACAAAATTAATGTTGTTTTTTGCATTACACAATATTCATATAAAATGCATTAATTTTGTTACTTGCCTAATGTCACCACATTCAAAATGTCACATAATAATGCAATTTGAATACTGATTTAACCATGAGGTATGCATGTTGATTCTTAATTTGGTAAAAATAATTTTTCACAACCCGACGGCGATGAAGTATGCATGTGCATTTTAGTGATATGTTAGGATTTCAAACAATAAACCTTAAATTAATTTTCATAAACTTGGCTTAAACTTCAACCTGTACATAAGAAATAATTCCTGAGTACTAAAATAACAAAAGATATGGAGAATTTTTGTGTATGTTGTTTTACGGTAATTTCGGAATTACACATAATATTATGTTGAATTATAAAACTATAGTGGTCAGTTAGTTAACATTATGGAAGGATTTCAGGTTCTCATAATCAAAATTGAATGATAAACCTCCATAAACAAACCACAAAGTATCATAATATCATAAGTACAGTCAATCTTGTAAATAAAGGCCACTCTTGGGAAAAACAAAATTGGCCTTTACTGGAAGGTGGCCTTTATTCAGAGTTCAATTTGTTCAAAATAATCAATGTTTTTTTTTAAAGAATGGCCTTTATTCACAGGGTGGTCATTATTCAGAAGTGGCTGCTAACACAGGTGTGACTGTAAATGTACCTCTCAGAATTAATGTAAAAACTATATTTATAATATAGCAAGAACCTGTGTTCTTTAAACTATAATATCATGCCCCTAGTGGCAGAACCACTTAAGGCAATCATTACAAGCTCCAAAATCATCTGATGCCAGGAGTATACAGATTGAAGTAAACAGCACAGGTATTGCTGAATGCATAAATCACAAGTTATGAAATGCCATTTCTAATTAGCAGGAAACCCGAATAGCAAGAATAGTCTAATGAGAAATTAAGTAACCATACTAGCTAGCTTAGTCTAAACAGATATTAGTTAACTATACTAGATAGTACAGTCTAATATAATATTAGTTAACTTTACTAGATAGTACAGACTAATATAATATTAGTTAACTCTACTAGATGGTACTGTCTAATATAATATTAGTTAACTATACTAGATAGTACTGTCTAATATAATATTAATTAACTATACTAGATAGTACAGTCTAATATAATATTAGTTAACTATACTAGATAGTACAGTCTAATATAATATTAGTTAACTATACTAGATAGTACTGTCTAATATAATATTAGTTAACTATACTAGATAGTACAGACTAATATAATATTAGTTAACTCTACTAGATAGTACAATCTAATATAATATTAGTTAACTATACTAGATAGTACAGACTAATATAATATTAGTTAACTATACTAGATAGTACTGTCTAATATAATATTAGTTAACTATACTAGATAGTACTGTCTAATATAATATTAGTTAACTATACTATATAGTACTGTCAAATATAATATTAGTTAACTATACTAGATAGTACTGTCTAATATAATATTAGTTAACTATACTAGATAGTACAGTCTAATATAATATTAGTTAACTATACTAGATAGTACAGTCTAATATAATATTAGTTAGCTATACTAGATAGTACAGTCTAATATAAAATTAGTTAACTATACTAGATAGTACAGTCTAATATAATATTAGTTAACTATACTAGATAGTACTGTCTAATATAATATTAGTTAACTATACTAGATAGTACAGTCTAATATAATATTAGTTAACTATACTAGATAGTACAGTCTAATATAATATTAGTTAACTATACTAGATAGTACAGTCTAATATAATATTAGTTAACTATACTAGATAGTACTGTCTAATATAATATTAGTTAACTATACTAGATAGTACAGTCTAATATAATATTAGTTAACTATACTAGATAGTACAGTCTAATATAATATTAGTTAACTATACTAGATAGTACAGTCTAATATAATATTAGTTAACTATACTAGATAGTACAGTCTAATATAATATTAGTTAACTATACTAGATAGTACAGTCTAATATAATATTAGTTAACTATACTAGATAGTACAGTCTAATATAATATTAGTTAACTATACTAGATAGTACAGTCTAATATAATATTAGTTAACTATACTAGATAGTACAGTCTAATATAATATTAGTTAACTATACTAGATAGTACAGTCTAATATAATATTAGTTAACTATACTAGATAGTACAGTCTAATATAATATTAGTTAACTATACTAGATAGTACAGTCTAATATAATATTAGTTAACTATACTAGATAGTACAGTCTAATATAATATTAGTTAACTATACTAGATAGTACAGTCTAATATAATATTAGTTAACTATACTAGATAGTACAGTCTAATATAATATTAGTTAACTATACTAGATAGTACAGTCTAATATAATATTAGTTAACTATACTAGATAGTACAGTCTAATATAATATTAGTTAACTATACTAGATAGTACTGTCTAATATAATATTAGTTAACTATACTAGATAGTACAGTCTAATATAATATTAGTTAGCTATACTAGATAGTACTGTCTAATATAATATTAGTTAACTATACTAGATAGTACATGTACAGTGGAAAATAAACAAGCACAATTAAAATTAGCCAAGTATATTTTTGTATAACTTTGTCCCTTTTCAAAAATACAAACACATGTAAAAGTAGAAATATTTCATTCAAATCTATATTTTTATATGAAAATCACAATTTAAAATAAAAGAGGTTTACTGTTATTATAAGATTATACTTGATTTTATTAAAATGCTCAACATTTTTTTAACAATACCACTAAGTGATAAACAAAATTTAATGTCAGAAACAGATGCACTGCCATAATCCCAGATACAACAAATTCAGTCATAAGTTGGAAAGGTTTCTATAATTTAAATTAATCCATTCAGACCGAAATTTGAAAAAATGTCTAACTTAAATTAACAATTATTTATAATCAATGTGTTTTCTTGATGTGCTTTTATAAATGTTCATTTGTTACTTATGATAAAAAAACAATGCATAATTAATTTACATTAAAGGCAAAAAGATGATAAACAGTAAACTGTTACTTCTTTCAATTCAGGAAAACTCACGAAATCTAGTCAAGGGAGACGACTTCTCATTGAAAGACAAAACTACCAAACTCAGTATCCAGACAACCAATTATTGATCCAATAGAATCTCACAAATAGGTCACATGATTTACATATGGGTCACATGATCAGTATCAGATAATCACAACAATGCAGAAGTTGAACTGGATACAAAGGCTTTCTATAGTCTATACATGGTTTATAGGTAAAAAACGAACTGAAATGTTACCAAAGCCTTAGATTTGCAAGCAGAAGATAAAGGTAACGCAAAAATGTAAATAAGATAACACTGTGTATTTCTGATGCAAGACAAATTGATTTAAAAATCTTAAAAAGGATTTCACTTTTAAACTGCTGTATTTATAATACTTGAAATTTGTGTATAACTTTACGGACTTAAATTTCAGCCTACAGATTTTTCGAGATTAAAACATCTATAAAATCTGAATGTTGGATAAAGAATTGAATTTTAATTAACTACGGCGTTATTTTGTACGCAGTTAAAACATGCGTAGGGATGAATTCTCAATTTATTACCACTCATTATGTGAAGGACACTTTCAAATGAATATAGATATTAACTTGAATAAACTTTTGATATAAATATATGCAACATTTTTTTAAGATAGAAAATATAAAACCAGTTTGGGGAAAATTAACACAGAAAACTAGTAGGAGACATAAAAACTTCAATTTATTCATACATCACATTATGAAAATATGTTGCACGATAGACCACCATAAGCTGTTGCTTTTTAAACAAAATGTGGGCTCATACGTAGCAGTTCAAACTTCAACGTGAATAATTAGTTTTATTTTAATGAATAAATGACAGAAAAAAAAACCTCTAACCACATGCAGACAATGTCATGTTAGTATGTTTGAAACACAGTCATTCTGCATGTAATAAATCACTTTCAAATCATTGACTATCACTCAGGCCAAAAAAATAATTTATGTGTTTAAGTAAATAGTCTGAAAATAGCAAGATAGGGTAGGAATCAAGTTTTTTTTTCGTGAGGGGGTATAATAGAATTGTTTAACTACCTTGCTTAATAATCAGGTAAAAAACAAACATTTGAGATTTATTTCTTTTTCTTAATCTAGGATCAGGGGCTTTATTAGGTAGAGTTTGGTTCCCTAAACACACATTCCTCCCCCCTCCCCAGTAAGAATGGTTCCTTTACACCTACACCTCTCTAATGTTTAAATTTCAATCTTTTTTAATTCAATTAAGTCTCCGGTTCAACCAGCAGGGTTTTTTAAAAGATAATATCACTGTATTCAAATGAATAATGATACTTGATTTTTTCCCTATAAATTAGTTTTATTCACGTCCACATTTTTTGTTGAAAAATACAAAGGATAATTGTATAATGAAAAAGTAACAGAGTAATTTATACTAATTGGAATACAATTCTAAAGCACTTGCTAATGAAATATACGCATTTTCTTTCATGAATATTTTATTAATGATCATTTTTATTGTTATTTTATTCAGTAAATTCGTATTTTAGTCAATGTATTCATTAATAGAAGATATTTATAGTACCAAAAATTAACAGAAAAAAATAAATGAATATATTACATATAATAAACATGTACATTAATTTTTATCATTAATTGCATGAATTATTAGGACATTTGAAATACTTATTAACAATATTTGTATGCACGATAGTTGGATTTATACATGCATTATATTATAATGAACTTATTCACCACAAGAATATTATGACGAAAAACAGTCGAAGTAAAATTTTAGGATTATAAAAAGAGCAAACTAAGTCTAGAAAAAGTAGTTTATTCGAACAAAATCCTTCACAATCGGCATTTACTGATTTATATATGTATGTATATAAACAGATAAACAAAAGATTCTTAATTAATAACATCATAATTTTATTATATTGATTAACTGAATATTAACATACACATGTTTCTGACTGTTTCATTTATTCATACATGTATTAACTATTATCAGACACAGCTATGATACTTGAATTACAAGCACACAAAAAAATCCAACTCAATGATTCCTTAAACAAATGATTATTTTTTCGATTTTTCAAATTTATTCCATGTTGTTTAAATATTTAAACAGGAGGCAATTCTTGCCTAAAACTGTATTTAGAGCCTGTAATAAATTTTCGCCATTTATTTTAAGTTACCACATGAATTCAGAAATTATACAGTTTATAATCAAAATTTTATTGATTCAATATTTATCCATTTTATCTTCAAACAAAATTTATTATTCGAATAATAAAAAAATGTTTTTTTCTTATTGATAATTAAACAAATTTATAATTATATCTACACTTCTAAACATTTTAATCAAATTTGATAATTTTCTAATTTTTATCAAATTGTATCAGCTCAAAGTGAGTTAAAATCAAATATGTTTAAAAAGTAATATAATAATTTTCTCACCAATTATAAACTTAGATTAACCAGTGATTATAGTCCACTTGCGGAATTAAAATCTATATCATTCTTCCATGAATTAGTAAATCTTCGAGAAATTAAAAATAAAATAAATTTATTTAAAAATACGAGCTAACTGACATCGCTCCTGCAGTCAAAGGGACCTGAAGCTGAATGCTATAGACAGAATCTCTGAGGACGATAGTCGTAAGTGTAACCTGACACGCCTGACACAATCTATACATGTCTCACACCTTTAAGTCAGAATAAAAACTCGATGCACATTAAATTCTTCAGCCAGTCATTTTACTTGAGACAATTATTGGTGAAGCCTGTTTCGAAGTCGTTGAAATATTATCGCCATTCAGTGTAATTATTTTGATTCAAATTTTCCTCAATTTCATCCAAAAAAAATAAAATTATAATTAAGAAGCAATCAAAAACGCTGAAATAGGTCACTTTTTCCTATTTTCACGAAATATCCTTGTTTCAAATTTTATTATTAGAAGTAGTATCATTTAGTTTCCAGACCTAAATTGTCCACCAACAATACTGCTCCGTCCTAAAATCTACATGTATGGTATTTTTAAGTTGTTCCTGTGCAGATGACACATAAATAATTAATATTAAAGAATCATATACATGGCACTTATTCAATCACCTGAAAGTTAATATTGACAAGTGGTTAGATAAGCATGAAATTCAACATTCAATCATAATATACAATTTGCTAAAAGGGAGTATGTCTGGCATGGACACAAAAAAATTATATCTATATTAAATGAAACCAATTAATTATCACAGTAATTAAAATATTATTGGAAATTGTTCACTAGATATTACTTAAAATAATCATTTCAACATGAAATCAACTTTTCACACACTTTGACTAAAATTTGTAACAGACGCCAATTCAAACTACCTGTGATTTGTTTGAAAAAAAAATGTCAATAAGTGTTAATAGTTTAATTCACATATTCGTACTCACGCACGCCCATTATATACGTAATCAATTTGTACTTTTCAATTGTGATTTTATAAAAGTGATACTCACACACTAAAAAGTGATAATCCATTTCGTACCTTTATCTAGCACCTTATCACACAGTTCTGTCATTTCAAAAACAATTTTTAAATCAATTAGATAATTAAATATCCCTCATCACAACTTAAGACTTGATTTTCACTTACAATATAACCCTGTATCGCTGATATAAACATTTACCACAAAATAAAATTGCCCACTTTTTTCTCCTTGCCGAGTTTTTTTTTCACGTCAGACAGACAAACTAACATTCTGTATGCAAAATGCATCTACACTGTCTCGTTGATGCACAACGCTTGCATCTATGGCTAAGCCTGAAGTTTTAAGACTGAGAAACAATTTCCATTCTAAAAATAGACATATTACTTCACCGCAATGTAAAAAAAACAACTACACCAGACAGCGAAGAAAAATATGTAATGTTATAATATACATTTTCTGCATAATGCAGGCTTGTCTGTGCATTCACAATAAAAAAACTCGAGTTGCAGCGAATACTAGACGCTTTTTCCAATATCTAGCTATAATTTCCCCCCCATTGCAACTGATCAAAATATAGGATATTTTTACAGTAGTGAATGTAAAATAGTTTAAATATTCAAAGTATTTATTCAATGTTTTAAGGAAATTATTTTTAGATGACTTTATGAATATTTAAAAATATACTAGTGTCATTAAGACCTCTATATATGTTGTTAATATCATGTGTGTTGTGATATACACAGGTTAATGATAACCTACAATCAATAAGTAAAAAAAATCACCTCAACTTAAAATAAACCCCTTACTTCAGAACAGCCGATTTTACAGTATATGTTATAAAAAGTGACAGGTAAAAAAACTTTCATTTCATTGCACATAATGCAGGTAATAAAAATCAAATTGCGTCTGTATATACCAGACTACAAGTAGTTATGGATTTATGTATTTTTTGTAGAGAAGGAAAATATGCAACCCAGTTTAGCGCACTGCCATCAATAATGATATGCATGCACATGTAAGCAAGCTTATATCGCAGTCTATAGTAAAAGAAAGAGGAAAAACTCTTCAGTTTAGAAAGTCAGTGGAAGTAAAAGTTATTCTACCTTCTTTGTGAAGAGCTCTCTCTCTATCTATAAATTGTTGTAGTTAATGTATAGCTCGGACAGGAGTGAGTTAATAATTATCATGGTTTACATATTAATGACACTGATGTCATTTTTTTCGTTATAGAAAGTGAAATAAGATAATAGTTTTTCGTCTCTTAAGGTTATATTGTTTTAGTTGAAGTCACAAGTTAATCCAATTCAAAAGTCAACAGACATTTAATTATTGGTGTTATTTATGCATTTATATCTGTACACTGTATATATCTTTCTTCTTACATTAAGTCTGCCTTAGTCTGACAGAATATAATAAAAAAAAACACTGAAACAATTTTTACATCCCAAATTGTTAGCAAGAATTTTATTTCTACCAATATCTGCTAATTTTTAGAAACTGAACAACAAATAATTCAGCTTTCCATATATAGTCATCACTTGCTCGGCACGCATGAATTTTGATGCGGACCGAATTACTTCATTTTTCTACATCTGCCATGCAAATGTCAAACTAGTTCCATTTCATGTTGCAGTGCATGTCTATAATATTACTGTTCAGTTTCCATCAATACTATCAGTACTTTGATTCAATAGTTTAATACAATGAAATCATATTCAATTCTGATTACTAATAAAATCAAGATCAAGGTTATCAAAAAGTCCTTTCAAACCATCAAACGTTAAAGACAAAACGGTGCTAGCTATTATCTTGGAAGACGAAAGAAATCATAGTAGTAAAATTTCAGTGTGTATATAAATATTAGGTATTTTACAGTAAGGGCAAAAGCTTTTACCTTTTGTGTATTGTGATGTCACAGGATTGACATTAAATTTTGTCATTTAGAAAAAAGTGCATTTTCTTTCCATTTCTTGAAATTTATTTTACCATAGTGTTTATGTACTTCAATCCAGAAATAACAGGAATCAGAAGGTTTTTGAAATATGAAATGTAGGTATTGTAAATAATAGTTATACCATTTAGTAGGAAGTTGAATAAATCTAACAATATTAAATTTTAGCATTAGAAGATTTGAAGACATTTTACAAGAGTGTATTGAATTTGAACAAGACTTAGTGTTGCTATGTTCTAACAGTATATACAGTAAAACCTCTCCAGAGAGGTCCTCCCTTGTGCAACAACCTCCCTTCAACAACAGCATGATTTTTTCCCACTGTACGATTGAACTATTCAATTAACCTCTCTAAAGCAACATTATGTCTCAACAAAAACATAATTTTGCTACTCCCAAAGGGTGTTGCTTTGTAGAGGTTGCACTGTATTTCTACTCAATTAAAAATAACAAACATTGTTACTTGAACTGTTTCTCTTTTCATTTAAACTGGTATATACATACAATCAAACCTTTGTTAGTGGCCATCTCTGAATAAAGGCCACCGCATGAATAAAGGTCAATCTTTTAAAAACTGTCATTGATTATTTAAGATGAAATTGCCTCTAAATAAAGGCCACCTGTCAATAAAGGTCACATTTTTTCATTCCTGAGGGTGGTCTTACTTCACAGGTTTGACTGCATCATATTTTAATTTTATTTTTGCTATCCTTTAGCAATCTACAAGAATACTTCAAACTGTAATCAGGCCAATTTCTGGCCTAATACCATACTTTTGTGTTTCATGAATATATACAGAGATTTATAAGGCTATAGTATAGGAATACAATATACATGTTTAGGAATTAATTTGTTTAAGGCTATTGTAAGGTTGTGGGTTCAAGCCTGTGCTCAGCCTCACAAATTTCTCAGGGACGTGTTTTCAGTTTTTCAATTCCAACTACTGACCCAAGTGCTATGTTTAGAAAATTACAGGAAACTTGTGAGGCATGTATTTGTGAGGAAAACTGTAAGTGTTCCCTGGGAAAGGAATAAATGAAAACAATATTTTTTCTTGAACTTTTCTTTCACAGCTCATGAATAGTTCATGAAGTGTAAATAGCTATTCTACAGGGGATCATAATGCTGGTTCTTGAGAACTGTCTGTTCCTCCAGAATCTTGAGTCCCCTCTCTCTGGGGCAGCCCTGAAGGGATCATTGCTGTCAAAATAGGCCGTTAAATAATAGATATTCAGCACATTTTAGGCTATTATACAGAAGTACCGGTAGGTGGTACAGGAGAGATATGTGCTCGGATAAAATAACATTTTTCATTTCAATCTGTAAGTTACACACAAATTATTGAATAAACAGATTTTCACCACATAACTTAGTAAAACCTATCTATTAAAATCATTTACATTCATTTTCAGAGCAATAATAGTATTGGAAATTTTGTACAAAATGGATCACTATATTGATAGGCATATCCAGTCAAACTTATCTTAGCAGCCAACTCTGAATAAAGGCCATTCTTTTAAAAAATGTTATTGATTATTTAGAACAGTTTCCTCTAAATAAAGGCCACCTGTCAATAAAGGCCTCATTATGTCTTTCACAAGGATGACCTTTGTTCACTGGTTTGACTGCGATGAGAAAACACTTAATGTATAATACATGTTTCTTTCTAGGAAAAACGCATATCATTTTGCCAGTGGGCAAAATACAAACAAATTATTCACAGTCACATATGCAAGGTATAACATGTATTACAATCGAATTTAGGCCAAAACTTTTTTCATTTCTTTGTAAGTGAATCGTTATGAATAACTTAGATAGCAAAATTATAATTAGGTCTACCAGAACACAAAAATGAGAACATTGTTTGTTCATCCGAGTTATCTGAACTTTTATCTCTGGTGTTTAATGACACACTTACAGCCAGGTTCATTTTGGCAACTTTTCCTAGTTTTAACTGATGAGGAAGACCTCAGGAGAAACTTAGACCTTTGTTATAGCCAACTGAAAACTTCCTCACATGTGATTTATTCTGTGGGATTTAAACTCACAGCAGTGAGGGTCTTATTATTGATGAAAAACAACAACATTTGACCTGACCACTTGAGTCCCCTGTAATTGTACAATTTAAACACAAAATTGATGAAAGAATGTTTTATTAACCATGTTATATAGTTCATAGAAAATTGATCATAAGGCAAACTGCAGCTAACTGTTCCAGTGGTTAGTGCACTAGACATGTAACTTGGAAAGTTTGGAGAAAACGCCATCTTCATGTGGACAGTTAAGTTAGTACATGAAAACTGTTTAGGTGAACCAGCAATTTAACTGCACATTGAGGGAAATTAACATAACTGTCAAATTTTTATAGAAATTAAACCACCTTTGGAAAAATTGATGTATATATTGATATGATACTATTATACAGCAGAATTATAGGAATGAGGTGAGGCATCGATGCTTTGCACTGGACCTTATAGTAAAAGAACCAGGAAAAACTATTTGAAATAATACATATAGCTTTGTCACAGAGGGGACTATATACCCTGATGGTGCTTTGACACTAACAATGCTACTGTACACTATATGGTTCAAGGGCACATAACTCTGGAATGTGTGGATCATTGGGCATGGAAATTGTGTCTTGCCCATCTACACTTCATGGTGATGACAAATTTCAAGTTCCAATGCAATCGCTAAAGGAATGTGGTTACATTTTGTTCCACAAACTTGTGATATTGTAAAAATACTATGTGGATGGACCAAATGACTGACCTGGAGTGACTCCAACATACTCCCCCCTCTCAAACTTCATTCACAGGGTATAATAAGAGTAGGATTATAAATGCTTAATACTCCTGTATCTTCTCTCCCATCTCTCTGGGGCGGCTTTGAAATTACCATAGCAGTTGAATGGGCCTTTAAACAACAGATAATTAAATTTTTTTTTGTTATTTTTTTTTTACATAATTCCATACAACTATAAACAATAAGGTCAATGATTACTGAGACTACTTGAATTCTGACCATCGAAGACTCTCATAGCGTTTGAATGATTCAGCGTAATGTCGGATACTGTGAGGAATGACAATTCAAATTGACGTCTGACTCAGCAGTAATTTGACTTTCGTTTATTATTCGCCCGCATTAAGTATTCAACCTATTCTGACTTTTTTAATCCAAGACTGATACTTCTTCAATATTTTTACATACCTCTATGAATTATGTGACACAATTCTGCAGAATTTAGAATAAAATGAAATTTGCACTTTCAAAAATGAGAAAAAATTGAATTACAAATCAATTGGAAGAAAGACTAATTTAACACCAGTAATAGTCTTATTCATGTATAAATCTGTGTAATGGTAGCCCATTGTTCATGACCTTCAAAATTATATGTTTCTACGTAAAGAATCATCAAGTGTTAATTTCCCCCAGGAACAATGATTTTTGATACTTCTTGAAAGTTGGAAGTTCAGAATTTCAATACCAATTGATTAATTCCATTTGAATTGTTTAGGCCTAAGTTTCTGCCACACCAAATGGAGAGGACCAGGAAATTCTATAACCCCTCATAAAGGAACTCATGAAATTTTTCATGAACTATTCTTACATACTTCATGAAATGTTCTTGAAATATAAATGACTACCTGAGTATGGAAACAGTCGCAAACCTTCCAGCACTATATATACATACAGCCTTGAGGCAACTTAATGACTGCAGAACTAGAAGCGTAAAAAAATGACCTACCCTTATTTCACCCTGAAAACCCTAGACATTCCATTAGGTCCACCAAATAGTACATCTAGTTCCCCAGTCAAATGTTTATACATACGTCATGAACTTATATTCATGAAGTATGCAAGAAAAGTTCATGAAAAATTCAAGATTTCATGAACTCCTTTCAAAGAGGAGGATTTCTCACTTTTTTTACCTTTCAACAAGGTTTCAAGCCTACCTATTTATAGTGAGTTTGTAACTGTGGCAGCCGTTTATCGTCAACAGTTGCAGGCACAAACAATTTGTTTTGAGTTAAGAAAAGACTACAATATTTTAAAACCTCACATACTTCAGCGTTTAATTTGTTTTCAATATTCAAATCCATCAAGCTTTTTAAAACTAAAAGCATGCATCAATCATTTTTATGAATAATTTTTCCCAGAAAATATACCAGTAGATGTAATATGATCAGTGAAGTAGAAAAAATTATTACCACACATCAAATATGCAGCTTCTAAATTTTAATGATTTTTACGCATCAAAGTATAACATTTTACGCAACCCATGCAAAACAAATAGAATATTTGATAGAAAAAACAACAACATATATTTCATCACACTGATGACACTGACTGTTTAATGAATAATTCTAACAAATATAAATTATATTAACAATATTAAAGATTAGTCACGTTGCAAAAATCTTCAAAAGGTATACCTGACTTTTTATCACCAAAACAAGGTAGGCACATCGGATACTAGCAAAAGCTATAAGTAAAAGTTTTGTTAATAATTAAATAATTCAGTAGCTGTAAATTTCCAGTTTCAATAATTTCTGTATCATGGAAAATTAGGAATGGGCGCAGATAACATAAGTAATTAACAAAAAGGTCTTTTGTTAAGCACAGGCAACCAACATATGGCATGGACCCCTACCCACGCAGAACCTTTATTACGCAGAAACTTCTTTTACACTCTGAAAAACTGTTTTTTTGTTTAGAATGGCATATTTCATAACCAAACAGCAGATGTTAAAAAAATACCATCAGAATATAATATGTGGAGAAAAAAATTGTTTGAGTCTGTTTTTTCTTTGTTATTGAACAAGCTATCAACACTATGTCATATGCTAGTTGCCTGTGCCTCTAAAGACTGGAATTATTAAAGATGCAGTTCCTCTTCAACTAATGAGTGTAATTAAGTACCAATGAAAGTTTAGTGGACAAGCATCTCCATTCCAAGGGGTTGCTGATTGTAAAAAAATAATACAGTTTTACTTTCAGGAAATTCAAAAGTACCGCAGTTAACAAATCGGCTTGAGGCTAGATGGAGGTACAGAAATGGCCAGTCCCGCCTCCGTGGTTGAGTGGTTATAAGGTCGCTGACTTCAAATCACTGTAACCTCTTACTAATAGAGGGTCATAGGTTCGAGCCCTGCTACTGACCATGTCTCTTTATGTGAGAAAGTAGGCAGTTGCTTAGGGAAGATGGGAGTGTAGTACTGGTTCTTCCCATGAACGATGCTTAGGTGAACTGTCTGCCTCATATGACTCTGCCTGCTAAAAAGAGGCATAAAACTCAATATAAACAAACAAACAGAAATGGCCAAAGGGTACAAAAAGTGACCAAAGAGGGACATGTCAATAAAAGTTACAATAAATGTCAATAAATGTCTTTTCCCAGGTGTGAACCTTTTTTCACAGATTTAACTACAGGACTACAAGACTTGGTCATTAAACACGGCCATGAGGGGCTAGTGATTACTAGTCTGAGACCATAACTACTTGACAAGAAAGCCAACTTAATGCAATGACTTAAATAGTGTAACAAAACAGGACGTAAACAAATAGCCAATAGATTCCTGTGTCCATAAAGAATAATTCAAGAGCTGAAATTGCACACAAAAAGCAGGAACCATCACGGATCACCGTGTGGTCACATCTGGATTGCAGACAGATTATTTGTCCATATTAGATATAGATTAGAACTTCTTTAATTTATGTCCAAAAGCAAGTTTTACAGTTTCAATTAGACTAAATTAACATTTGTTTTGCAGCAAATCTGTTAAGGACAAATTAAACCGTGTTGTATTCGTATTTTGTTCCTAATTCATTACTGAAATTTCTATAAACACGTTAATTTTCTGCGAGTCAAACTGAGATAATAGCCATATAAATCTATCTGAGTTGTCAAGCGGATACTTCTTATGTGGGAACAAAGTGATGCTGGATTGAATTTAACACTGTTTTAAATCATAAATTTCATTTCCAATCAGCAAAAACAGATTCCAAATGCAATAAATATGGACAGTTTAATTCATCGGGCACTGAAAAGGCAGCAGGTGTTAGGGTATAGCCTGTTGAAATGGTAAGATACTATTTAAATCATCTTTGAGAGTATTTGATAGCAATTAGCAGGTAGAAATAAATAGTGTAAGTTGAGAACAATTCACATATCTAGCATCAGGTATAGCATCTTTATTGTTTCAGTTATACATATTATAATGCCATTTTTCAACAAAATTTCATTTATATTTGGCGACTGGATTACCAGTGCTAACCAGTTTTCCTGGATTGTATTTATATAACCAGTACTCATACACTTGAATATGTCATAGTGTAGAAAATCACAAGGGTGGTGTGAGTTGACCTCCCTGGCATATTGTTATTCAGACTTATTCATGCAGTATGCACGAATGGTCAAGAAAAGTTCTTGAATTTCTTTTATAGGGCACTGGGCATTCAATCTTCATTTTTTATACAACCACATCGAGTTGCAACCAAACGTCAACTTCCTCTTAAGTCTAGTTTATTTTGGAGGTGGGTGGGGTACTATCTACAGCGTCTGAGCTGACATATTTGAAACGCAAGTGACAACAAATAAGCATAACTTTTGTAAATATCTTGAGCATAAAATAAAGCAGTTTTAGTTTGGTCATTGTAAGGCCATCCTTAAAAAGTATTTTGTTCGCTGTAATGCTACCTACTCACCAAATAGGTCCATACCCAACTTTTTCCTGGCCTTTCATGTATTTTTTTTGTTTTAAATAAAAAAAAATAGAATTCTGGGTTCAATATAAAAATTGAATTGTAAAAAAAAAATTTCCTACCTACTGAAAATTTTCTGGGTTACTAAGGGTAACCCCAAACAGGCATTTTTTCGCGAAGGTGTCTAATCTCACTTTTGACCTATATTTCTTGGCATGATACATGTATTAATTATTTAGAAGAAAATCCTCATTCTATTGGATGATTCAGAGGAAACCCTTCCTTCCATTGGGTGAAATCTACAAGCGTAGAAAAAATAAGACCACGCCAACTTATAGCGAGTCTGCAACTGTTTAATGTGTACTTCTTGTGGTTGTAAAATTTGTAAAGTAAAAATGTAAGGAAATGTATTTTTATGCGGTCGAATTAAAGTTATTTACCTTCTTGACAAACATTTTACATTAATTGGAATTAATATACAGTAGATATGACTAAATACATAATATATTTAGCTGACCTAACCTTTACATTTTAAGGCGCGACCTAATTGGACTGCTAGCGATAAGTTGTGTTCACATGGTACTATAACGGCAATTTAGGAATTTCATAAAAATTATACTTTTGGTTTCAGTGTATATAACATTAAAGAAACATTGCATAATATCATATTCCCTTGATAACAAACTTTGGTGAATTCTTTTCTTTAAAAAATGTCTTGGGGCAAAAAAAAACACTCAAGACACCCTACTAACTTACAAAATAATTTTCTTAAAGGAGCACATTTAGTAGAAATATTAACTATTTCTCCCATCAGTGATAAAAACAGAAATATGATTTGATAATACAATACAAACAGACAGACAGACAAACAGACAGGCAAAAAATGCATCTATATGGAGGCATAAAAGGTCAATGGCTTACCGTACACATGAATTAAAAAATCTAACAATATCATTATTTAATTTTGAACATTGCTAAAAAAACAACAGACTGATCATTCATTTGGAATCTTCACTCAAATGTGACAATCACTCAGATATGACAAATTTTCCAGACATAAACTTGATTGATGTTAGACAGTCAAAGACCTGTGGTAATAAAGATATCAACAACAGCATATAATTACTCTTGAATTAATTATAACAATCTGGCTGACTTTCAAACACATTCGAAATATCATGCTTGTTAACAATATTAGGCGATGATCTACAGAAGGACCAATGTTTGAGATATAGTAAATCTACCATTGCCTTGGGTTGTGGATAAGTCAATCTCACATGAGACTTAGAGATGAGAACAAAGAACGAGGCTCTGCCGTGTTCCTTGTACTTATCTGGTGCCGAGGGCAAGAAAATCGAGGGCTCAACGCAACACTGTCATAACTTGTTCTTATTTCAATATGAGTTATGACACTGTTGCATTGAACCCTCGAAATTATCTACAACTCATCAGTAATGGTAGACTTATCTTTTCCAGATTTTCCAGCACCGATATTTATAGTAACTTTTACAGATTTTTCTATCCAGTTAGTGAGAAAGGAAAGGGTCGTATTGTCTTTTTTGGGGCAAACAAAGGGCAGCAATTCTGGCTGATTATCAAGTAACATTTAACATGAGCTTTCCTTCCTAGCCTTAAATTTGAATTATACAAACAAAATATATTTGATCAATTAATTAAATGTATCTGAATTAATGTCATTGGAGCTAAGTTAAAAAGGGGCCATAACTCCTGTGGAAATGTATGGACTTGGCCTGTATTTTATCATTAAAAATCTTCGTGTAAAATATGAAACCAATCCATGCAATATTTCATGAGTTATCCCTCAGAAAGCAAAATTGGAATGGATATACTGCAAATGTCTGCAAATCTTTGATTCTATTTCAAATGATTTATTCACCCAATTTCATTGTTTTTCTTTAAGTCAATGTCCAAAATAAAGAAGGATGGCACAATGATGTCTGACATTAATAAAACAAGAGGGCCATGATGGCCCTATAAATGCTCACCAGGAGAAAAGGTCATTTGGAGATGAACATTGTTGAAGTTTTCTATACGAGTCCAAGTAAGATCAAGTGACCCATCTGGGCCGTTTTTTATCCCATGGCCATTATATGAACGGATTTAAAAGAGGTCCATTAGACAAAGCTAGATACCAAATATCTTAGCTCTAGGCCTTGTGGTTTCGGAGAAGAAGATTTTTTAAATTTTCCTATATAAAATAGAATAAACCCCAAGGCAGGGCTAATTTTGACCCCGGGGCCATAATTTGAACAAACTTGGTAGAGGTCTACTAGACAATGCCACATACAAAATATCTAAGCTCTAGGCCTTGCAGTTTCGGAGAAGATTTTTTTAATTTTCCTATATAAGTCTATATAAATCAAGTGACCCCCGGGCGGGGCCAATTTTGACACTAGGGCAATAATTTGAACAAACTTGGTAGAGGTCCACTAGACAATGCCACATACAAAATATCTTAGCTCTAGGCCTTGTGGTTTCGGAGAAGAAGATTTTTTAAATTTTCCTATATAAAATAGAATAAACCCCAGGGCAGGGCCAATTTTGACCCCGGGGCCATACTTTCAACAAACTTAGAAGAGGTCCACTAGACAATGCCACATACATAATATCTAAGCTCTAGGCCTTGCGGTTTTGGAGAAGAAGATTTTTTAAATTTTCCTATATAAGTCTATATAAATCAAGTGACTCCCAGGGCGGGGCCAATTTTGACCCTATGGCAATAATTTGAACAAACTTGGTAGAGGTCCACTAGACTATGCTACACACCAAATATCAAAGCTCTAGGCATTGTAGTTTTTGACAAGAAGATTTTTTAAATTTCCTATATAAGTCTATGTAAAATCAAGTTACCCCCGGGCTGGAGCCAATTTTAACCCCAGGGGAATAATTTGAACAAACTTTGTAGAGTTCCATTAGACAATGCTACATACCAAATATCTTAGCTCTAGGCCCTGTGGTTTCGGACAAGAAGATTTTTTAAGTTTTTTCTATTTGTTGCCATAGCAACCAGAGTTTTTAATGAAATTTAATTTTTTGAACAGCTTTGAAAGGGGACCACCCAAGGATCATTCCAGCAAAGTTTGGTTGCAATCGGCATAGCGGTGTAGGAGGGGATGTTGTTTTAAGTAAACATGGACGCCACTTCACGACGAGCGACGCACGATGGATGCAGGGCGATCACAAAAGCTCACCCTGAGCACATTCGTGCTCTGGTGAGCTAAAAACTTCTAACATGACAAAAAATTTCAATACAGTGCAACCTCCCCAAAGTAACACCATTTAGGAGAAGCAAGATCATGTTGTTGTTGAGAGGTTGTTGTCTAAGAGAGGTAATGTTAATAGTTAAATTGTGCAGAGGGAAAAAAATGCTGTTGTTCCAGGGAGGTTATTACTGAAAAGAGGACCGCTCAGGAGTGGTTGTAATGTATATCTAAGCAGATTGATTATTGTCAGCATCCTGGATCAGTTAGATACATTGTTTATGATTGAATCAACAAGCAATCATTTTTAATCAATCTCTTAAACTGCAAGCATTTTATAGTAGGTTCAAAACTGGATCATAACCATAAAGTTATATAAATTATACCCAGGTTTTGAAAATGTATGCTTTTTGAATAAATTAGAAAAGTTGACAAGAATTGTGCCTTGATGTTACAAAACATTAACCATGTTGTTTATTATAAATATTACATTGAAGCAATAACCCTACATTATCAAAGTATTGTCATTTTGTTAAATATATGGTTCAAACAGTTTTATTTACAGAACTCCTGTGACACACTCACTGAGACATGGTTATGTACAGCAACAAAACATCCTCTCACCCACTTACATCCCAAAAAGTGGAAAAAAAGAACCACAAATAACACAAGAGGTAAAATAGAAAGAAATCATGCAGTCCATAGATGCTCAGTTATTGTTTGTTTGCTTGCTTGTCAGTTTAAAGCCCATTTTCAACAGTCAGTCATATGAGGCAGACAGTTCACCTACCCATCATTCCTGGGAAAAACCAGTACTAGACTAACAGATAGACAGGTCAAAAACAATATGTCCCTGATCTATCGATACTAGGGCATAAAAATGTATTACAGATTTGGTTAAATAATTTATCCATCAAACCGTAATTTTTCTACCAAGTTTCATTAATTTTGCAAGAAGCCATGATAAATACATATGTGTGGCAATTACGATCAAAGTTTTTATGTATGATACAACCATGCCCCACTGATATGTTTACAAGAAACTTACATACATACTTTCTCATCATCTCGCAAAATTTGTAAAAAAAAATAAGAAACATATCCAACAAACAGTCAAAAAAAACGTAGGCAAGATGTGTAATCTTAGATTTCAAGAAAAAATTCAAGGTATTAATGTTTCATTATATTGGAATTTTAATGTTCAAGAAGTTCCATTGTATAAAAAAGTCCCCGTTAAATGTTTATCATGGTATTTTGTGTACAAAGTGTGCATCTGAACCAAAGCAGTCAATTTGCAAGGACCTAACCTTGTCCTCCCGATGTAACTGCCAACTTATCACAAGCATTACAGTCTAACCTAAGGTGAATGATGAATGACCTTAGACATATTCATCATAGAGAATATGATCACTGGTGTCCAAAGTCAAAACTCACAAACCCAAAGATCAACAGACCAAAAGCTCTACCAATGGAGGCCAAGTGGGCGGGATTTTCTCCAGGGAGGGATTACAACTAAGATGCCAATCATGAAGGTTGTAATATTGTGGAAGCATGTAGAAAACACAAGTACCCATGGCAATTATATCATTTACAGACAATGAATGAAAGGATAACTATGAATATAACAATTAAGGGCTATAACTCTGCTTTGACCTAAATAAATAACACAGTTATCCCTATTTGCTGACCCTGACAGATAATAAATCAAAGCGCTCAAAGTTATCATGGAAGCTGAACTTGCATAGACTTTGTGCTACAACTTCTGAACGAAAACCTGTTTAACAATATTTCATGTCACATGTAGAAAACATAGTTCTTTATTCATGCTCACCAAGCGAGTGATGGTTATGAAAAACTGAACTGTTGTTCAGGTTCCAAATATGATTTGCCGGAAATTTGTGTAATTATATCTGATAGATTATATCTTAGAGATAGGAGAGAGAACAATAGTTAATATGGTACAATGAGCAGGTGTGTATACAAGTAACATTAACAATCAAATAAAACTTCCACACTTTTATAACAACAAATTCTTTGCAATATCTTACTTAAGTCTTGATAAGTTTTAAGACTTGATTTACAACAAATGTATTTTTCACCATTTTGTTTTTATTTTGCAAGATATTTTCACAATTCTGACAAGAGATTAGGCTAGGAATAAAGTTGTGCTTCCTGCTACAAGGCCAAATCATGGGAATAGATAGAGCTACTTCTCAAAACATGTCTTTTCTATTTTCATCTCTTGGCTTGTATTCCTTTTGTACTTTACATGCACAATGCAACACTTTTATCAATAACTTTTTTAATTTACGCAGATTTAAATTTACGGTACCACATCTATAGGATGGAGTTCTCTTGACCAACAAGCTCCCAGCAATTAACAACAGCATGATTTTTCCCAACTGTACCACATAACCATTAATTTAACCTCTATAGAGCAATAACCTCTCAACAACATCACAATTCTGCTACTTCCAAAGAGTGTTGCTTTAGAGAGGTTGTACTGTATTAATTTCTCAGATTATACAGTAAATAGGTAAACTAGTTGTAAATAATTAGATTCAACAAATTTTCCAGGTATGATAAAATAGACCAATGGTACATTTATAATCACACCATCAATTTTATTTCTATATGATCAGGTTTGATATCAACAAGTTTGTAATATCAAATCTACATCATATATACCTAACTACTTGTACTTTTCCCACACCGAAATAAAAGCTGATTTGGTGGTCTTGTGGTAACGTTCCTGAATACCAATGTGGGTTCGAATCTAAGCTACGCCTTCGGATATTTCCATTGTCCTTATACTAACTTAGGGAGTAGTGTACTGTGTTTAGAAAATCACAGGAAACGTTACAGGATGTATTTGTGCTTTACACTATGTATTATAAAACAGAAAGGTTAGAGGATGTATGGGTGCTTTACACTATGTATTATAAAACAGAAAGGTTAGAGGATGTATTTGTGCTTTACACTATGTATTATAAAACAGAAAGGATAGAGGATGTATTTGTGCTTTACACTATGTATTATAAAACAGAAAGGTTAGAGGATGTATTTGTGCTTTACACTATGTATTATAAAACAGAAAGGTTAGAGGATGTATTTGTGCTTTACACTATGTATTATAAAACAGAAAGGTTAGAGGATGTATTTGTGCTTTACACTATGTATTATAAAACAGAAAGGTTAGAGGATGTATTTGTGCTTTACACTATGTATTATAAAACAGAAAGGTTAGAGGATGTATGGGTGCTTTACACTATGTATTATAAAACAGAAAGGTTAGAGGATGTATTTGTGCTTTACACTATGTATTATAAAACAGAAAGGATAGAGGATGTATTTGTGCTTTACACTATGTATTATAAAACAGAAAGGTTAGAGGATGTATTTGTGCTTTACACTATGTATTATAAAACAGAAAGGTTAGAGGATGTATTTGTGCTTTACACTATGTATTATAAAACAGAAAGGTTAGAGGATGTATTTGTGCTTTACACTATGTATTATAAAACAGAAAGGTTAGAGGATGTATGGGTGCTTTACACTATGTATTATAAAACAGAAAGGATACAGGATGTATTTGTGCTTTACACTATGTATTATAAAACAGAAAGGTTAGAGGATGTATTTGTGCTTTACACTATGTATTATAAAACAGAAAGGATAGAGGATGTATGGGTGCTTTACACTATGTATTATAAAACAGAAAGGTTAGAGGATGTATTTGTGCTTTACACTATGTATTATAAAACAGAAAGGATAGAGGATGTATTTGTGCTTTACACTATGTATTATAAAACAGAAAGGTTAGAGGATGTATTTGTGCTTTACACTATGTATTATAAAACAGAAAGGATAGAGGATGTATTTGTGCTTTACACTATGTATTATAAAACAGAAAGGATAGAGGATGTATTTGTGCTTTACACTATGTATTATAAAACAGAAAGGTTACAGGATGTATTTGTGCTTTACACTATGTATTATAAAACAGAAAGGATAGAGGATGTATTTGTGCTTTACACTATGTATTATAAAACAGAAAGGTTAGAGGATGTATTTGTGCTTTACACTATGTATTATAAAACAGAAAGGTTAGAGGATGTATTTGTGCTTTACACTATGTATTATAAAACAGAAAGGATAGAGGATGTATTTGTGCTTTACACTATGTATTATAAAACAGAAAGGATAGAGGATGTATTTGTGCTTTACACTATGTATTATAAAACAGAAAGGTTAGAGGATGTATTTGTGCTTTACACTATGTATTATAAAACAGAAAGGTTACAGGATGTATTTGTGCTTTACACTATGTATTATAAAACAGAAAGGATAGAGGATGTATGGGTGCTTTACACTATGTATTATAAAACAATTGTAAAAACTATTTAACATAAGAATAAGGATATAATTGCTTGTTCTCCTGTATCATCTCTCCCCTCACTCTGGGATGGATCTGGAGTTACTCATTTTTAAAGCCGGCAAACAGGCCGTTAAACAACAGATACGCACAAAACATTTGAACTTGATGCCCAAAGTTAAAAAGAGAGTGAGCCCGCTTATTACCTTGACCTTAAAATTACAGAAACACAAACAACACATTAACATGGGATTTAAACAGCATAATTATCATCAACGAACATGAAAATTTGTACATTGTTTATGTTTGTGGGAACATCACTTGTGTGTTCTTCTTTTTAAAACTGTTTTTACTTATCCTAGGCTGAGAAGTCGTTCACAAATTAGCCGAGTCATTCTGAGTAAAACCAGTCTATAATATGACTTGACACGAACTACATCTTTTAGAATAAAACTTTACCTTTCATTTATTCATTTTAAAATATCTTACTTTCAACTTTAAGTATTCTTATTAAATTTTAAGCGAAAATATCCTCAAACCAAAGAAGACACTTTTTCAAAGCTTTTAAAACAGCAGATATGAATGTTTGTTTCATTAAGATTTTAACAGAAAATAAAATAAATATTATTTATTCTGTAACAACGTGAAGAATTTCTATTAAAGAATACATTTTGAATTTAATGATTTGATTCAATATTATTTTAACTGAAGAGTTATTTTCAGGAACGAAAACCGCTTTACTAATAGCTACTTTTAAAACAAAAATCTATTTTCCTTTAAGCTAAAGATGCTTTTTCAAAGCTTTTGAAATGTAAAGATGAGACTGTTTGCTTCATTAAGATTTTAACAGAAAATAAAATAAATGTAATTTATTCTGTTACAACGTAAAGAATTTCAACTAAAGAATACATTTTATATTTACGATTCCGTTAATTTTATTTCAACCAAACATTCATGTTCAGTAACAAAAACTAATATACTAATTGCTACTTTTAAAACAAAAGTCCATTCAAGTTTGAATAGTTTTACATCAAATATTCATGCTTTTGGAAAACTCTTAAAATATTTCAATCTCATTTTCTTCGATTTAAGTTACCTGTGATGACTCTCTTAATTAGTAGATACTTGTCGCCGAAGCAAAGCTATCAAAACATGGCAAAATTTGTAGCAATATTCATGCATAGTTTACAATTCTAAAGTTGAAATATTCGAAGATATCAATAAATATTTCAACTGTTTCCATTAGGATAATTCTCAAAATTCATCAAGCGGGTTCCAATCTTCTTGTTTCGTTGTAGCTACGTACATAATTTAGAGCTTACATCATTTTGTTTTATAAAACATGTTTTTTGCAACTTTTCCTATTAAGTTGTAATTAAGCAATTTAAAATCTTAACGAAACTTCAAATTGTTAGCAACAGGGTGACATCAGAATTCTCTAATCAGCTCTTCAATATGGAGTTACTAAAGTGGACCATCTTCAAATATGACCTAAAATCTCCAAATAGAAGAGTTTTAGGTCCGTACAACAGCTTGCACATGTTAATGGGTGATTGTTGAAAATGCAAATTATAAGAAATGTATCATCAATGCATGTGGAATTGATATTGTTGTCTTTAAATAAATGCATATCACAGTAGCATCGATATAACAGCTGGCTTTATTCATTGTAAAAATAATTAACACAAATGCTTCTTTCGACTATTATTTCTTGTTAATCTAATACTATTATAATGTAAATTTTTTGGTTAAGTCATATGCACATTATTTAAACATGCAGTTAATTTACTTTTAATGCATATTTTTGCGACAGTGAAAACTAGCCTTAAGTGCTGAACGCTAACTTTAAAATGACATTTGAAAGAAAAATAAACACAAAAAGGCTACAAAAATGTATGCAACTTGGTCATTATTTTTTGTATCAAATTTCGATTTAAAACTATTTTTTGGTTTGTTAAAATACACAGGCCCAAGCACCAACATAAATAACAATGAGAAATGTCTATTGATATCTGCTAGGAACTAAAAAAAAAATGTTAGGTTCTGGTTACCTGCTCATGGGGAAATGAGGGTAGATCAGGTAACTAGAAACAAGCATTTTTGTACACCTTACATAAAAAAAAGTATTCATTTTTTTAACAAAAAAAACTTAAACTTGAAAGCAAAGCAAACAACCTTTAATTGAAAACTTCTGGGGTACTCTTCTTTAAAAAAACACACAACTACATTAATTCCCATTACCTTAAATTGTCATTCACTTTTCTTATTTTCATGTTTAGTCGATATTTGTATGGAAGAAAGAGCTGTCCAAAATATACACTGTCTAAATATAATGTTTTTATTCATTAATATCAAAATTTTATTACCTGCATTACAACACAACCCTTTCAGAGCAGCCCTCTCTTGTGCAACAACCTCCCTTCAACAACAGCAGGATTTTTTACCATTGTATGGCTCGATTATTAATTTAACCTCTCCAGAGCAGCAACCTCTCAACAACAATAGTTTTGTTCCCCCCCCCCCCCCCCCCTAAATAAAATGTGTAGTTTTAGAGAGGTTGCACTGTATAACTAATTCCAGTTTTATAATTATTGTTATTTGTACAATTAAGACAATTCATTATTGCTATAATGATACTATTAACTAGTATTGCTACTACTATTATTCTACCTCCATCTAGTCTTACTATTGCTAAAAATTTTTATCAAGCTGCTCGACCTCCAGGACAACAGTTTAGAATTTTAACTAGTTCTATAGCAATTCTAACTCTTTCGGAGTTGATTTCTCTAAGGGTACGAGCATATTTATTGCGCCCTCAGGTTACTATTAGCTAAATATTTTTAAAAGGAATGACACATATACAATTATTCTCACACTTAAAATTAAAACAGAATATAATAGATGAGAAAAATCATGACAACAGATTTATTTATTCATTAATTTTGGTTTAACTGTGTTTTTCAACAATTTTTCAGTTATATAGTGTGGTAAGTTCACACCAGTTATCTTGGACTATATTCTAACTGGTACTAAAATACCATTCCACAAGAAACTGACAACTTCTCTACACCAGGAGGAAAATCAACATTTTCATGGAAGGGTATGTATGACCTGTCGCAACTGGGAATCAAACCCGAGCCGTCGGGGTAAAAATCAAATGCACAACCACTGGACTCTGGCCATGGCCAGACCAACTAAATAGTAGAAGAAAAACAAATACATAATAATAATACCATAAACTAAAATTGGATCTGAGCATAAAATAAATTAATTTAAACAACAAGTGCATCCAACAATTGTTATTTCTGACCTAGAGGGCGTATCAATTTGTTAAATAACATAAAATTATTAACATTATCATATATATATAATCAATGTGAAGAAATCAATGTTTAACGATATACGTTACATAATTGAACCGGACACATATATATGTATAACCAATTATTGACACTTCTCTCACGTTTTACAATCATTTGTAACATCTATTTTTATCAACTTATACTTAAATTCATGCATCAATAAGTTTTGAAAATACTGTAATATTTTTAGGCTGTATCTATTTCATTGAAGTGTATAATTATGAAAGAGCTCAGAATAAATTCACAGGGACTTTTTTGCAAACTTCCTGGGGGCTTATTTGATACAAATATTTTCTAATGTTTTGAATCTGGCCATCCTTAAAAAAATATTAGTTTTTGGTCGCACAACTCAAATTTCAACAGTTTTAAGCAGAAAGGCATTCTTTCTATCTAGAAAGCTGATCAATTTGCAAAGACAATATTGTCAATGAAAGTCAATAAAAATTAATGGTTTGATCTCAGTATTTGTCTTTTCTTTTAAGCATACAAGACGAGCATAAAAATATTTATCTGAATATGGCCTTAATTTCTAAAACGATCCTTCATAATATCACATTTTTGCTATGATTTTACTTTATATTGAAAGATTTTACCTGAAACTTACTTCTAACGGGAAATTACTTGATGAGATTTAATTAAATAACGGTAATTAAATATCATAATTATTTTAAAACAAGCTTACCTTATGATGAATTACCGTCATTATTTCCCATCCTTTAATAAGGGAACCGTCTTAAAATACCTGAAATGAGATTAGAAAGAATTGCTTAGACTGATAATAACGATAGATTTATTACAAGACTACTTCCAGTTAGAAAGAAAGCTTTGTAAAACAGGTAAGTCTATTCATGTAAACATGCATGCGCATGAAATGTATAAAACAATGCATCACAAATAAAATCAAGATACAAAAAATGATCCAACTACAAATATTCAAAATGCACAACCAGCGAAATTGTTGACTTTAAAAATATACAAGATTGAACATCATTTAATGTTTTTGCTTAAAATGAAAACCAAATATTTAAAGTGTTCAGCAAAATTAAGTTGTATTAATTTGAAAAATAAAAGGCTTTGTATAAAAATTATTGTAATAGAAAATTACTTATTTTAGAAAATACAAAAAAAAGAACAGAAAAAAAACTATTAACAAATGTACAAAACTGGTGAGCCAATGATTTTAATTAAACAATATTTTCTCCTAACTTGTTTTACTTAATAATCTTCAACGTAATATGCATTCATGAAAACTTCTTAATTTTTTAAAACATGAGAATTTCAAAATAGTGAAACATTTTTTTAATAATAATACTGCTAAGTGTTACATACACAGGATGTGCAATAAATATCACGTTCATATGTAATGACGAAATAAGAACCAACGTTTTTCTTTTATGTTTGCAAAATATTTTTTTCTTTTTTAAAAAAAATATAATCAAATAATGATTTTATGATAAGCTCAAAAGAAAAAAAAAATCAATTGAAATTTGTAATAAGTATCTATTGAAGAAAGCATACATCTTACAGTTATAAAAATACCGGTCAGAAATTCTTTTTCTTGATTTTATGTAATAAATGTATGATTATGAGAAAAGTCAGCTTACTTTTTTGCATTGAATTTTATCCATCTAGTCAACTTGAAATATCTAAGTCAAAGTTGAAGAAATATGTAACAATGTACCAAAATAAAGTGTACCAAGTTTATATTTTTTCCCATGAATAACAAAATAATCTTCAATGATTCATATAACTCGAAATACATCAGTAAGCGAAATTTCAAAATTCAGGAAAAAAGGTTGCATTGTGGAACTGGCGGACATCGAGTGCAATAAAAACGACCTATCCCGTATTTTACGTAAGCTTAAACAGTCGACGTCAAGTCCACTTTTTCAGATTTTTTTATCATTTAGTGTCCAAGCTAGAATTAGAATACCATTGCATTCGTCTAAATTAGTCGACAACAGTTCCCATAGCGACTAACAATAAAATCAAAAGTTCCATATACCAGACCAACGATGTATCTATATTTTTAAGCCCAAAGAACTTTGCTGAAATTTTTATGAGACATAAAATCAAGGTGTTATCAATCAACAGGTGATGTAGAAAAGTGTTTTTTGAAAAAAGATTTTTTTTTCTACATAAATCTCTACAACCATCCATCAGACTGACATGTATAAAGGTCTTCTGAATTTTGACCCTACCATGTAGATAAAACGAAATACTAAAGGTTCTGTACGGAACACGACAGACAATGGATGGACCACCGATGTTACAAAAGTTTTTTCAATCACGCAAACAAGTAGTATGTCACCTATTTTACTATATTACAAACTATTACATCCTTAGACTATTATTTAACACCTTAATACATTATTTCTGCCCCATAAATGACACCATTTTTACAAAACATTAAGAAAATGATATATTGTTCTTTTCAAGTATTTATCCACAATTTTCCACTTAATTTAAGACTAATTAATATTGCACCAACTAGTATTTTATGACAATTCATAAAAGGATGCCTTGAAATTCTATATTGGTAATTCCACACTTTAATAAGTAAACTTACCCAATTTGCACGTTTTGTTAAAGGGTTTGACGAGGATCAGTGAAAGGTGATAGCCTTCAGTTTCAGAAAAATAAAACAAGGAGTAGTATTAATGTTTGGGTAGGAAACATGTAGATCTCAAAATCTGATTCTGTAATCAATATATTCAGGTTAATATAAAAAAAACACACTGAACATTAACCATCATCTTAAAACAAGGAATTCATGAAAACACTTTCTTCTTGAACGATTCTGGAATACTTTATGAACAGTTCATGAAGTATGTATTCCTACCTAACAGGGGAATGTCACTGTGACATGCATTAAATCTTGGCCTAATAAGCCACTGACTATAGAGGCAGCCTCCAAGTAAAGGCCGTTTTTTTCATTTCCAATTAAACATTGTCAAATTATTCAACTTTTTTTATGAAAACAAGCACCTCCATGGTCGAGTGGTTTATACTTTTTTAAAAGGAATTAATGAAAACATGAATTGTTCTTGAACTAATCTTGTGTACTTCATGAATAGTTCTTGAAATCTGATTAACAATATGACAGGGAGATTATTAAATGGTCACTGACTATAGATATAACTGCTGCGAGTTCTAATCCATCCTGGACAAAATATCCATGTGAGGAAGTTATCCTGGGCAGTTAGCTAAGGGCAGGTTAGTGGTACTAACAAGGTTAAGATGTTGGTCTAGCTTCCTCTAGTGTAAAGCAGCAGGAAAAGCTCCCTGAATGATACATACAGTGGATGCAATGTTTAACCCTTAGCAAAATAAAAAGAACAACCATATAATGCAGCTCAGTAGCAGGATTATAAGCATATACTGTGGAATCATTAATTTTCGTTGGGGATTTAATTCCGTGGATTTCGTGGGTCGGCTCATCCACGAAATTAAAATCCCCATGAATTTAAGTACAGAGATAAGGCATTTTTCTTTCAAAATCATAATCCACGAATTTATGTCCCCACGAAATAGCCATTTTAGTAAAAAACATGAAAATTGAGCCCAACGAAAATAAATGAAAATACAGTATGATATTCCAAGATATAACATTTAAGTAGTCGAACATCACTACACTACATGCAAGCAAGGGCAATAACTCCTTGATAAGTGATCAATTTCGTATGCATTGACAACTAAGCACTAAGTTCAGGTCGGCCTATCAGTGTAATCCCTGCAGGAGTTAACAAATGAGAGAAAAAAACTACAATTAGATAAATGAACCACAGGCAGAATAAGGAAAGAAAATGCCAAATAAATGTCCAAATGAAAGCCAGTAGTGTGTCCGTATTACAAATGGCAGAGTTTTCCGCAAGGGAGACAACTTATACTGGAACTTTGTCTTTCAATAAGCATCTTAAACACGTTTTTTTCTTTATTTCAACAGTGAATACATGTTTAAGAAAATTAATAGCAATCAAAAAATGGTTTTCATCTTAAAGGTAATTGTATCTCTCAAATTTGTAATGAATAATATTATGTCAACATAATAATATAATATTCAATTTTTAGAATTATTATGTTTGTTTGTTTGTATGCCCCTTTCCAACAGTCAGAGTCATATGAGGCGGAACCTAACCATCGTTTCTTAGAAGAACCAGTACTAGGCTCCCACCTAAGCAACTGACTACTTTCTCATATAAAGAAACAATGTTGGTAGCTTGGCTCAAACCCACGACCCTCTATCAGTGAAAGGTTACAGTGACTTGAAAGTCAGCAACCTAAATTACTTGACCACAGAGACTGGTCTTTAAATTATTTATTAAAGAAATTTTCAAAAAAGAATTTTCAAAAAAAGAATTTTCAAAAAAGAATTTTCAAAAAAGAATTTAAAAAAAACGTAAACTTTTGTTCTATAGGTCTTACACAGAAACTTATAAGTTAAAATTATCACCTCGCATAATTAGCTAATTAAATGAGCCAAACCTTTTGCTTAAAGGACATAATATGGGCACTATGGAAAAAATCTCATTAAATTAGCCACTCGAATCTCTCCATGTAATCTCAATATGAAGACTAATTTCACATTGAAATAATTACAATCTATCGGAGAAGGTTGATGATTTTTCACAATGTCTTCTCCCATACAGATCGCATCATTTGCATAGAATGTGTATGAGAAACACAAAAACCCATTGTAATTTTTTACATTCGGCATGCAATAATAAGTTATTCATTAAAAAGCAGGTTTTTTTTCTTGTGAAGCCAAATGTTATATCAATTGTCATTACATAATGGAACAAAAAAAGAAACTATTCAAGTATTGCTCATCACCTGCCTGATGCTTGCATGTTGACATGTAGAGATTTTTCCCCCTCTTTTTTCGCATGCATTTTTACAAAGCATCATATGAAATAGCATTAGTAACAAGGGGCAGATGGTTTTTTAGGGGTCAGCTGAGTAAACAATAAATATTACTCATTTTAATTAAAAAATGTTCGTCTGTATTTTTATTGCAGTTAGTGATTTGTATAAAACATAAAATATGGTTATTCAACCCCGTTTTTTTACATGACTTATATTTAAACTTGAAACACTTAATTTCAAGAAAGATGATTTATCTATACACATTTTATAACAATATATTTACTATTATTATCTTTTTTAAACAATGTTAAAAATAATATGATTAAAGAGAAAAATGACATCTTCTTACAGACCAATAATCATGGATTTAAAACTACCCGGTACATTAAAAATTTGTCAACACCTTTGATGAAAGTTCCAACTAAATTAACTACTTAACTTTTCAAAAATATGCATCCCCACATCCCCTGCAATAGTTGTTCATTATTCATGAAGAATTAATGAAATATGCAAGAACAGTTCAAGAAAAATTCATGTTTTCATAAATTCTACCTAGATAAATCAGTCAGAGACACACATGTTTCTAATCTAACAATAGCCACTCCATTTGAAGATAGGTGATAAATATTACACAACACTTAACAAAAAAAAATTCAGTACTCACCTGACAATTGCAACTTTTTAACGTAAACGCATTAGAATTTTGTTGCTACCGTTATCGTATAAAAGACTGAACATTAAAAGACATAGCACATAAATTAAAATGTTGTTAGTTCACAACAATAGCGTAAAGTAAAACATTTCTAATTAAAATACAAAATGAGTGTTTTAGTTACCTGCTGCATGTTGCCACAACAATGTTGCACACAAAAATAATGTAATATAAAATTCATTGCTATTGCTATCGACAAGTGATGCATTTACAAAAATCATAAATCATACAAGCATGTTACCATGTGAAACAAAATTTTACATGCATCTTCAAACATTTTTTTCAATCAAAAATATATGATGCATTTTTATGATTTGCATGATAAGATCTACTCGTTTGAAAACACAGGCCAATCAAATAAATTGTTTGCTGATGATAGCCCTAATGTTTTAATATGCCAGAGTATATGGTATATTGTATTTATAAATTGGCTGGGATATTCACCAGTCTGATTAGCTCAGTTGGTAGAACATCTGACAAGCAAGCAGGAAAAAGCGAGTTTGAGTCCCTCATTGGGTACATTATATTCCTCCTCATGTTACAAACTAGAGCTTTGTGTGACAGGGGTGACTAACACCCCCGCCGCTTTGACACTAAAAATGTGAAAGTACACTATATGGCTAAGTTCAAGGGCACATAACTCTGAAATGAGGGGATCTCTTGCACATCTACACTCCATGTTGATAACATAATATTTCAACTTTCATTGTAATCGCTTAAGGAATGTGGAAGTAGTTTGCTCCACAAACTTATGATATTGTATGCAGACGGATGGATGGACAGACAGACAAGAGTGACTCCAATATACTCCCTCTCAAACTTTGTTTGTGGGGGTATAATGACCATTATTTAATTGGATATTAATCTTAACAATCAATCATTATGGTTTAACATGCATGTAAAGTGTACTGAATTGCTACATGTAGTCCAACCTGTGAACAAAGGCCACCCTTGGGAAAGACAAAATGACAGGATTTATTGACAGGAGGCCTTTATTGTTCTAAATGATCAATGACCATATTTAAAAGAACAATTTATATTCCCAGGGTGGCCTTTATTTGGAGATGGCCACTAAGACAGGTTTAACTACACTTGAGATTAAGCATTAATTCACTGGTGTTCATAATTAGTGTCTGACTGACAATTAAGACAGAGTCATTTGGAAACTTGTTCTGCTTTGACTGTAGTGGAAGACCCCAGGTAACACATCATCAGGATAGAACTGAAAACATGCTTAAGCTGGTTGTAGCATCCTTCTTTTTTTAAATTTCTCTAGTCCTAGATGGGATTTGAACTCAGTGGTGCAGGGTTTATATTATAACGATATCTTAACAGAGACCATTATCCACTACACAACGAATGCCCTTTCAAGTCCTGTTTTAAATGAAATGATCATTTACAATCAAACAACACATATCCATTTGAAATGTATATTTTTTTCAATGTATTTTGAAATTTTTTCTATTCTTCTATTTTCTTCATATGTTTACTCATTATCCTTTGGTGACAGGATTTGAACTCAAAGCCATGTAAGATAAATGATTACTAGTCAAAGATAACAACAAGCAGGCCACAGAGGCTCCTATACATATCCTACAAATTAAGAAAACTTTGGGCATAATTGGTAAAACAAATGTCAGATCATTCACCAAGATTCAGATCAAAGTACTGGAAATAATTAGAGACAATTTTTCACTCACAAAAAAAAAAATCCTCACGAAAAAATATAAAAATCATGTTTCCGGTTTCGTAACATCGAGAGTGCTTCATCATGCCACAGTGATAATTATTTTGAGTCTATTTACAGCCAATCTCGTCATCAAGTAGTGTACATATCGCTATAAAACATGTACTCAACTAATTAGAACTCATTAATTATAGTCATTTTAATTTCCCTTTCTGATTAATGTTTCTATGATTTGTTCTTACAAACCAGCAATGATGTTTAAAAACACTGCAGTCATCCTCATGTTTGAGTCATTAATTTTAAAGTAATAAATTTTAACTAGTTCAACAACTGCACCTTATTACCTTTAATATCAATACATTATTAATTTTGTATTTTTTCATCATTAGTTCCATTATAATATGTATCATCACATGGAGACCTTTTAGTGCACTGTTAGAATGTTCCAACATTAGGGCATTCATAAAAATATTTGTTTAAGGTGGCCCTTCCGAGAGAATTTTCAGTGGGTAGTTAGGTAGAAAATATCTAATCTAAAATACCTGTCTAAATGCTATTTATAAGTTGAAAAAGAGACCCCAAGAAAGTGGGATAGGGCTGTTTTAGTGAGTATTTTTCATGTGCGAGTCACAAACTTGACAGGTAGGATGCTGATCGACAATTCGAGGGTTCAACGCAACAGTGTCGTAACTCATATTGAAATAAGAGCAAGTTACGACCGTGTTGCACTGAGCCCTCGAATTATATATATTTCATAACAAAGTACACAGATCTGAGACAATTTGAAAGGTATCTTGACAAATGAAGCCACATATTGAGATGTAAATAATATCATGGTGTCTGAGTGTGCTAAACGGAACTCTGTATGTTTTAGCTTATATTCTAATAGGTAAAAAACAGCTGGTTTCTGTTTACATGCTCATAGAAAATAGGGTACCAAGCAGGACGAGAATGTTTTATTTATTTATTATTTTTTGAAACCGTCCCTCGCACCTTGTAAGAAGTCTAAATCCACTAGTCAGGTAACAAGATTCAAATAATTTTTTACACCTAATAATAATTTCAACCTTCCCTTAGGGGCTATTCAGACAGAGAGTTTAATGCAACTATTTTACAGTCTGTCGGAGTTTATAAACACGAAATCAACATCGCATATTGCACTAGCCTCATAAAAACCCTGCTAAATAAATGATGACAATTTTATATGTAAAAAAAAAACTTCAAAGTAATAAGCACTTATAAAAACGTACATTTTTTGTAATAAGATAACTGCAGGTCTAACATTAAATCTGCTACAACTTGTCTCGAAATACATTTTTTTTAAATTAAAAAAATTAATAGTTTTTAGTCATAACCAATAACATTAAAAAAAATTAAATTTTCTAACGCAATTTAATATGCATGACTCACGTTTTTTTATAAATATAACATGTAGTAGATATTTTTAAATATCTTTATTTTCATACCTATAACAAGACTATATCATATCTTTCTCACTTTTAACCCGACATCTAAAATGTCTCAATAAAAATATCATTATTTTGCATTTACGCAATGTTAGGGTGAAAAAATAAATTAACATAATAGCATTGTTACATTCACATACCTGTCTGCCCCAAGCATCATCATGTAAATTTTAATAACATGATTTTTGCACAAGATCTGAAACAGTGCAATACATTAGTGTCAAATAGCCAGAAAAACAAGATAATTTTATGTTAGTACTGAAAAAATGTAAAATAAACCAGTTGAATGTATATTCTCATCTGTAAGCTTGTTTTAGTGGTGTTTACACTGTTTTTCATCAGTATTTCAGTTGCATTATGCAGCTGGATCCCCTTTCTTGTTTTCCAGAATGTGTTTCTAAGCAGTATTGGCTTACCCTTGACAAGGAGCCATCAATTTCTTCATTACATGGAGGAAAATAGACATTTTTTGGGTCAAATTTTCATAGAAGGGTTTGACCTTCAATGACTGAGATTCAAACCTGGACGGTCCAGTAACAAGTCAAGTGCCCTTGCCACTGGACCACATGTGCGACAACTTAATTCGTCACATGTGAAATTTGTTTACAGGTGGAATTCACTCTTACAGTTGTGTATTGCTAGTGATATCAAGCCGGAGACCGTAACCACAGATGCTCTTATTCGGGGTTCTCAATAATGACCGGACACCAGCCGACATAGCTGCTTAAAACAAGTTTGGGCTGGTTAGAAATCTCTCAGTTTTAAAAATATTGCTGGAAAAATGCCTGGACCCCCTCCCACTAGTTGGCCTATTAGTCTAGGTTTTGGGCCTGTTGGCCATAAACATATTGCGAAGCCTGCTTATAGAATATTGTTTAAGCTTATTTATCTGCTGTTTTTGTAATAAGGTAACCTCAAAAACCTAAATTTCAAGTATATTCTAAAAGATCTTAATATTTTGTCTTACTATAAAAATGGCCATACTGTTTTTCATTGACATTAAATTTCCAGAATAAATCTAATTATATAGAGCAATTGTTTGTCCAGATTTGGAAAGATTTATGTTCTGTATTCCAAAAAATGTTTTATTAATAGTTATGATTTTAACTTCATTGTTTGGAATTCTCTTTTTATGTTTGCTTGTTAGAAAAATGCTAGGATTAGTAGCTAACCAAGAAATGTTCAAGAACTGTGTTAATGAATAAATGTAGTTCACACCCAGAATTCTGGAAATTCATGCAAATCCTTGAAGAACAAATGAGAATAACTCTTGAAATGTCCATGAAAAATAGAGTTCATGAAATGTCCTTGAATATGATCAAGGATATTTCATAAACTGATCATTCAGAGATATTCTTAAACTGCCTTAAATCAGTTCATGAACCATTCAAGAACAATCTCTTTCATGGATATGTGAGCCATACACCATTTATGTAGCTGTTATAAATTGCTACATAAATAAAATTATGATTGTTATATACAAAGCAGTATTAAACAAAAGTTGAGAATTGTTTTCAGATAGCCATCTCGTATCTTTAATTAGTTTAAAACAACAAAGATGTAAAGTGTAACACCACCAGACGGAGATTAAAATCTTTATTTCAAAACCTAATTATGGACATATTTAATTCATAAACGTATTTAAAAGATTCCAATTGGCTGTAATTAGTGGTTTAGGAGTTTGAGATATACATTACGCCATGTTTAATTAACAAACTAAATGGTTAGTTTAAAAATGTCATAAAAATGCATGCTGACGAAAAATCAAAACTTAAGTGTACAGTTGAATTTAAAATTTAACATTCAAGTAAAATTTAAATTGTAATTTTCTTTGAAGCAAAATCTTGAATATGCAGTTGAAGTAAAAAGTATGTATACATTTGAATCTACATATATTGTTTATATCATGCAGCCTCGATACCCGGCGTTAAAAGCAATCAACATCATACTTAAATATTAATGGTTTTATCTACCTGAAAAATCAATTCAAAATGCACAATCTTAGCAGGTAACTAAATAGTTGAACAATCGTAAACTCCATTCCGGAGGTCAGACGCAACTAAAACACTTCCTGATGTATTTTTAAAGACTTTTTATAGAGCAACATCACAACTAATTTGTGCAATGAAATTTTAACATCAAATACTGTATGCTCATTACTGCAACATGTGGTAAATACATGTAGCATGCATACAGTGGTGTTTATTGGTGTTTTACAACTTGTGTGCAATTTTTATCCCTCAGAAAAATCAGGTGCGTACTCAATCATTCATTATACAGCTTTGATTGTTACTAAAAAGAAAGAAGTTTTAACCGTATTTTATGGTCCCCATTTTTAGTGTGCAATTTTTAAATTGACAGAAAATCCTCATTAATTCTAGTCAAATCAGCAGTTGAGGGGAATGGCATACATGTGTACAAGCTAAATTTTACTTTTTTATATAAAAAGAATGATTTAAAAAAGAGTTTACAGTGCATTTCTATTGTTTCAAATTTAAACTGATCTTTCAATTATATAATATTTTTCTAATAAGTGTCTATGAGAAACTTAGCCCTTTGTTAAATTATTCACTAATGATAATTAGAAGGAAATATATCAATAAATGTATATACCGGTATTATGTTCAAGACTTATAACTTTACCTGCTACGATTCATAGTATTAAAAGCCTATTAGACCATATATTACTTGACCTGAATCAAAGCACTTAAAGTCTATTAGATCATATATTACCTGACCTGAATCAAAGTACTTAAAGTCTATTAGATCATATATTACCTGACCTAAATCAAAGCACTTAAAGTATATTACATCATATATTACCTGACCTGAATCAAAGTACTTAAAGTATATTACATCATATATTACCTGACCTAAATCAAAGTACTTAAAGTCTATTAGATCATATATTACCTGACCTAAATCAAAGCACTAAAAGCCTACTAGACCATATATTACCTGACCTAAATCAAAGCACTTAAAGTATATTACATCATATATTACCTGACCTGAATCAATGCACTTAAAGCCTATTAGATCATATATTACCTGACCTAAATCAAAGTACTTAAAGTATATTACATGATATATTACCTGACCTAAATCAAAGCACTTAAAGTATATTACATCATATATTACCTGACCTAAATCAAAGTACTTAAAGTCTATTAGATCATATATTACCTGACCTAAATCAAAGCACTTAAAGTCTATTAGATCATATATTACCTGACCTAAATCAAAGCACTTAAAGTCTATTAGATCTTATATTACCTGACCTAAATCAAAGCACTTAAAGTATATTACATCATATATTACCTGACCTAAATCAAAGCACTAAAAGCCTATTAGACCATATATTACCTGACCTAAATCAAAGCACTTGAAGCCTATTAGATTATATATTACCTGACCTAAATCAAAGTACTTAAAGTATATTACACCATATATTACCTGACCTAAATCAAAGTACTTAAAGTCTATTAGATCATATATTACCTGACCTAAATCAAAGCACTAAAAGTCTATTAGATCATATATTACCTGACCTAAATCAAAGCACTAAAAGTCTATTAGATCATATATTACCTGACCTAAATCAAAGCACTAAAAGCCTATTAGACCATATATTACCTGACCTAAATCAAAGCACTTGAAGCCTATTAGATTATATATTACCTGACCTAAATCAAAGTACTTAAAGTCTATTAGATCATATATTACCTGACCTAAATCAAAGCACTTAAAGTCTATTAGATCATATATTACCTGACCTAAATCAAAGCACTTAAAGTCTATTAGATCTTATATTACCTGACCTAAATCAAAGCACTTAAAGTATATTACATCATATATTACCTGACCTAAATCAAAGCACTTAAAGCCTATTAGATCATATATTACCTGACCTAAATCAAAGCACTTAAAGTATATTACATAATATATTACCTGACCTAAATCAAAGCACTTAAAGCCTATTAGATCATATATTACCTGACCTAAATTAAAGCACTTAAAGTATATTACATCATATATTACCTGACCTAAATCAAAGCACTTAAAGCCTATTAGATCATATATTACCTGACCTGAATCAAAGCACTTAAAGTATATTACATCATATATTACCTGACCTAAATCAAAGCACTAAAAGCCTGATAGACCATATATTACCTGACCTGAACCAATACACTAAAAGTCTATTAGATAATATATTACCTGACCTAAATCAAAGCACTTAAAGTATATTACATCATATATTACCTGCCCTGAATCAAAGTACTAAAAGCCTATTACATCATATATTACCTGGCCTAAATCAAAGCACTTAAAGTCTATTAGATCATATATTACCCGACTTGAATTAAAGCATTAAAAGTATATTACTGGACCTGAATTAAAGCACTAAAAGTATATTATATCATATATTACCTGACCTGAATCAAAGTACTAAAAGTATATTAGGCAAGCATCAAAGCTTCAAATAATTAGGCTTTGGTAAAAAAATAGCATCAGTTAGGTTAGTTGAAACTGAGAACTTCTTATTTTATTCCTGAGTTAACTTGGACACATTGTATCATTAATCTCATAAATCTAAACTTAAAGGGGCATGCCCTGGAATTGAAGTGTCTCGAATAGCAATTAAATTGGTATCGTTTTAATTTCTAAATCAATTAGTGAAAGCCATGTAAATATCTACAAAATATCCCGATAGTTAACTCAATATACACATTTCAATTTTTACCAAACCTGCCGATTTCGGCCTCATAAAATATTTGTCATTTTCACAACCTGACCCTTTCGGGATCTGTCAAAACCGAAAACATCGCGGACAAATGTCAGCAAACCGTAAAAATACAAGTAGTACGCATGTTACATTATTTATGCGGCATAAAGTTTATCTATTGATCAATTATAGGTAAATATCCTTGTTTTGCTGCTTTGAAAGGCAGCGCGCACGCTAAGTTAAATTCTCAGACGAATCTGAAATATCATTGTCGTCAATAAAAGGCTTACAGCCTTTTATTTAGATTGACATACAAATACCGACGTGCTCATTATATAGAGTCATTTTGGAATGCACAATCTTCTTTGACTTTTCGGTAATAATTGGTTTTACACGTGATAAACGCATTTGTGGTGTATGAAACCCAAGACACAGCAGTTCCTGGGCATGCCCCTTTAACTCATAAAAGAAACTTAAATTTAATGATATAATTTTTTAAGTAACAGGAAAATGATTCATACTTTCACATGCTATGGCTATCAATTACTAAAAATAATTAAAGAATCTTTTTTTTTCAATCAATACGTTGCAAAATCTTATGAGAAAAAAAACATGATTAAAATTGCTAACAGTGAATGAATGACTAAGAAATATAACAAAATCCACATAGTGTCATTAAATGTAATGAAAACACAGACTATGTGAACATTATAGTCTTACTTTAGGTCTCTAGAGAAGGGAGATATTTTTAAAAATGGGCTTTTAGTGTTAGATAGTGTAAAAAACTAACATTCAATTCCAAATTCACCTTTAAGGCACTTTAATACAGACCCATTCATCAAAATTTGTATTATATACATAACTACTGATGATGAAAATTAGTTTTTTTCTTCCGCTGGGATTTCAGGTAGTATTCACTTCTTATAGAATGAAACTAAATGGCAAAGTGACACAGTGGCATAATGGTTCACTAAGGTGACAAAATTTCTGTATTACAATACTATCATACAGTCACACGACCCAGCTTCAGTTTTTATACTGTCATGTGATTAGGTACCTTTTATAATACTGTCATGTGATCAGGGATCCATTATTACTATATTATTGTCACATGACCAGGGATACATTATTAATTATCACAATACTGTCACATGACCAGGGATCCATTATTATCACAATACTGTCACATGACCAGGGATCCATTATTATCACAATACTGTCACATGATCAGGGATCCATTATTATTATATTTATACAGTCATGTGATCAGGCATCTGTTATGATATTGTCATGTGACAAGGGATACATTATTATATCACTGCCATGTGATCAAATAGCCATCATTTATCTGTCATTTGATCAAACATCAATGTTCACTGTCATGTGATAATGATTTACTTACTGTTTTTATACAGTCGTGTATTCAGACATCAAATTTTGTGGCCAGGAATAATATTTTAATCATCATACAGTCAGGTGATCAAGCATTCATTATTGCATTGTCATGTGATGAGGCACCATATTAGTAAACTTTGTTAAACTTTCATGTGAGTGTATATTCATCAATATGATATTTACATGTATTGGCATGTGTTAAAAACAAGGGTAGCCAGTGATATTATCCATGTGCATAACATTAGTTTGGAAAGTGTAAGCATAAATCATACACATTTAAGACGAAATGTAAAGGGGGCATGCTTTAATCACTGTGTCCAACATTCATTCAAAGCCTGCTACGCCCCTGGTGCACAAAAACCCTATTTGATCATCGAGTGATTGTACACAGTAGGTTTTTTTTACAACAATCAGGTACTGACGTCTTTTATTTTGCTGCAGGATCAAATATTAACAGAATACAAAAATCTGAATTGTTCAATTATTGACACTTTTTTGTTTACTGAATCAAGCTTTTTGTCTTCTTTTACATTAATGAATGGTTCAATTGTACTCTGGATGTTACAACTTCTAGCAGACTTTTGTGGCAACGGTTGGCAGTATTTAATCGCAAATGGATTTTACACATTTTTTTTTCAATTTTAGATCACTCCAAATAGTGCTATGTAAATATGATGCATTTTTTAAATAAAAGCAACCATTGTGATTAAGCATGAATCCATCTTCAAAGCAAACAAAATACATCAGCATCCATTTATATCACAACGAATCCTAGTACAATCTAATTACAATTACATTTCCTGTGGCAAAAAAATGCTGCATACAAATCCGTTGGGAATTCAGATCAAAATCTCCTTTTAAATTTTCATATACAGTTATATTACGCTGCTGAAACACTTAAACATGTTGAATATTCACACCCATGATCATGTGAGATCAACCATGTTTTATCAGCATCACAATTGTTTTTTTTCGTAGAAAAGCTGTTCATGATGTTAGCATTATACTCAATAATTAAGTTCATTTTATATATACCAATATTTTATATATATCAATATATGCTATATCACATACCCTTAGGTAGGCATCTTCAGTTCAGGTTTTTTTATGCCCGTCTTACATGGCACATGAGGGTCACCTTTTATAACAGTTGTAGGACAGTGGAACGATATTCATCTGATGTAGATGATATCATATTTATACTACAGTTCATAACTTCTCCAGAGCAGTCCATAGGCACTCGATTCTGTGATTTTTATACATTTACAGACGTTATTTTTCAATTTCACTCAAAAAACAACGCAAATCTGTCGAAAGAAAAATCTTCAATTTTTTCCTTATTGAGTGTATAAAAAAAACACCAAGGTAGTGAACTCGCCAAATTGAAGATTTTTCTTTCGACAGATTTGCGTTGTTTGTTGAGTGAAATTGAAAAATAACGTCTGTAAATGTATAAAATCTCGGAATCGAGTGCCTATGGAGCAGCCCTCATGTAAGCAACATCCTCTCTTCAACAAAAGTGTGATTTTTCCCACAGTACAGTTAAACTATTAATTTAACCTCTCTACAGTAACAGCCTCTCAACAAGAACGTAATTTTGCTTCTTCCAAAGGGTATTGATTGAAGAAGTTGCACTGTGGCAGGTTATTATTACAAGTGTAAAATGGAGCTATCAATGCCCTATTCAAGGATCCAACCAACCTGGTGATACCTCAGATAGGCAACTTTTGGAAACTGAACCGATATTTCAACTTTCCATAACCATCATGCGCTCGATGCGCATGAAATTTGATGAAGACCAAAGTACTGTAGAACTGGTTTTATTCGCATTAGTTTTATTTTCGCTAATATTCGCGAATCGAATACGTCACAAATTCATTAATGTCACGAATAAATGCTGAGTTTTATATATTCGAAAATGAGTATGTCCCAAAATACGCAACATAATAAGTCAGTACTAGTATTTTATCGTAGAATAATCAGTTTAGTTAAAATCTGATGAAAGCAATATAGATCGATTAACATATATGTTTGCAATCTAATTTTTTATAATATTGCTTTTACTAAACTATCGTTTGTTGAACAATTTTGGACATCGTTTGAACATACTAGTAACAGTTTTTCACACTTTTTGTAAACCTTAACTTCCACAACAATGCCAAACTATTAACAATTTATTGTTATTATACTTTATCAGATATAAAACACTGAATCACAACTTAAAAGTCTAACTGATCAGGTGTTACACACAAATATCAAAGCAATGACAGCATGTTTTTGATCACACTTTAATCCTGCCTGACGAGGTCGCAAATTCATAAATACACAAATAAAGTAAATAGCTGCTTTAATTTAACAAAAAATGCGAAATTTTGACCTCGCGAAATTAAAGCGTTCTACAGTACTACGTTTTTCTACATCCGCCACGCCATTGTATAACTAAGTTCCCATTCCATGTTGCAGTGCAAGTCAACGTAAGTTCAGTTTCCAAGAGTACTTTCAGTACTTTGATTTTTTCTAGTATTAGAAATCATATCAATGGTCATTGCCTTTAAGTATTAAAGGTGGAGGAAGATTCCAGGATTTCACTTGCAAAGAACTTGTTAGAGACCACAGGAGCCCCTCAAGTGTATCATTTCCAGTTTATTTAATGATCTTTATAAAGCCCTTTCTTCTTTAGAAGTGGTACCATCTTGTATGAGCATTAATAAATGATGTTTTTAGGTTGCAAAATCAGCCATTTTTTTTATTTCTTTGTTTGATTTCAAAAGAAAGAAATTCCCAATCTGGTGCAGATTTTTTCATGCTAATTTTTTTATCAAATTTATTATACAACATATTCTATGCTGAAATAAAACCAAAGAGCAGCAGTTGATAATATAAATGTCTTTATTTTTCAAAAATTCCCAATTTGTTAAAAAGAATTCCATGCCACACGGTACTGATACCATTCTCAAACAGGCGAAAAAAGTCACTGCAAAAGTAAGGCATCACTTGGTTTTGTAAAATTTTAACAGCTTTTTATATTCATAATATGACTGCGCCATGGGATTTTAGAGTGCAACCATGTCTCAAAAAATGCTGAAAAGGCACAAAAAGAAGAGAAGAAAATTGTTAACGTGCCCCTTGAGTGCATTTTTAGAGACATTATAATTCGAGAAGTAGTACATTTGAATATGAGAATGTCTGCATTTTTCAGAATGATCTTAATCTTGTTTAAACTTTGTTCTTCTTGTTTAGAAATTAATAAAAAACTGTAAAAAAAGCATAACTGCAATTATTTAAATAAATAATTTTTTAATACAGTGCAACCTCTCCAAAGCAACACCCTTTGTGAGTAACAAAATTATGTTGTTGTTGAGAGGTTATTGCTCTAGCGAGGTTGAATTAATAGTTTAATTGTGCAGTGGGAATAAATCATGCTGTTGTTGAAGAGAGGTTGTTGCTCAGGAGGGCCACTCTGGAGAGGTTGTTGCTCAAGACAAGGTCGCTCTAGAGAGGTTGTACTGTATATTTTTTAATAGATAATCATATCTAATTCATAAATAAAAACACTACTCTGCTTTAATAATTTGTCACCATGATTTGTGAACAGGACTTAGTTTACTTGATGCTTTACATAGTGAGCATAAAATTTTTATCTTAAGCTTCACTTATTTTACTACAGTACTGAATGACAAGTTTACTTTTCACCATAATTACTAATTTAAAATAGAATGATTGATCATCTGAAATGTTTTATTGTGTCATGTATTTTAAAACATGTAAAAATTTAGGTGACCGACAATTTAAGTTGAGCAGTGTATAATTATAATACTAAATGAATTAATTTTTCCACAGGGGGCTGGAGTGTACCTGTGATAATGATTTGTTTGGTGAAATTATTATCACAGGTACACTCCAACCCCCTGTGATTTTTTCCAGTTAGATGCCAGTTTTCCCCATTTTTCAGTTATGTACTGGAATGCACTCAAACTGACATGATCATCTGGATCCACGTTAAATAGATATTCCAAGTTCATGAACTATTCATGAAGTATACAAAAATAGTTCCTGAAAAAAAGCATGTTTTCATGAATCTGTTTCAATTTGTTTATTTATCATCTGTTGTTTTAATTACTGCCGATTCGACCACTATAGTCATTTCAGAGCTGCGACGTCAAGTAGATAGAGGAGAACTGGGCACTGAAAAAGCATCCTTGAAATATTGAAGGGCGGAGCCAAGAATCGAACAAACAACCTTTCTTTTAGTCATTGAGCGCACTGACACCAGACCACCCATTACACCCTCTGAGTGTCTCTAGGCAAATCATCTCAGAGAACAATGAGCTACGTTAAAGATTGCAACTCCTGTACCTGACGTTTGTACATCTAACATATTTTCTATCTTAACTAGGTTATCATATAGCAAGAGTGAATTAATAAGTTCAAATATATAACAAGAGATGGCTCCATTGAGTATGTACAATAGTAGTAGAACGCTGGGTAAATTACAACTTAGGCATAAAAAACATAATTTAGTAACTGTACATGTATCAACGGTTCCCAGACCAGTAAAGAGGATTGGAACTTGGAATACCCCGGTACTCAGTTATAAGTCTATCACACAGGATATGTAAAGCAATATTGAAACTGAATATTAAGATACAATCAAACTATAGGTCAGACTTCAGAAAGACAAAATGTGGATTTTATTGACAGATGGCCCTTATTTGGAGGTAAATTTTGTTCTAAAGAAGTAACAACAGTTTTTAAAAGGATGACCTTTATTCACATGGTGGCCTGTATTCAGAGGTGGCTACAAACACAGGTTTGGCTGTACTTTAAACTCCTTAAAAATAGGTTTTTCCTTATAAGGCAATTTCTGGATTATCTTCTTTATTGCCTCAAACAATGACTAACAATGGGGTGTAACTACAATAACAACTAATTGTGTGATAATCATAAAATAATTATATCAGAAAGTCCATCATTCAACTTACAGTATATCCCTGATGAAGACTATAATAATTGTTAGTGGGAACTAAGTTGGAAATAATAAATTGATAAAAACACCCGTTGTCTTTGTCGTGTGTTCCACCACACTCCTTTATTGTTGTTATTAGCTTATAGTATAGTAAAAACAATAAAGAAATAAGGAATTATTTGTAATATCTTAAATTATACATTTGGCGGGTATTAATATGAGCAGATAAGATTAGTAAAATAAACACCGGGAATATGTCTGAATTATCTCTTCTTACAAGCGGAGGGCATACACAGTTCGTAAAAACTGTAAGACTACTTTTGACATGAACAAGTTTTGATTAATGCGCAGACAATCCAATGCATTTTACCACCTAAATCTACTTCAGAAATTTACCAGAAGAAGCAAATAGCAATTTTCCTTCAGAAAATTACATCCATTGGGAGCTGGCTGATGCATTTGTGCATCTAATTATGTCTAGTGACACTATAGGGACTACGGAAAAGAACAGAATCTGCGACTACTGTATGTCATAAAAACGTAAGCTAGACAATTTTATGTTTTAGAGAAGTCCCAGGTCTGATCCGTTTTGTGTAAAAAATGAGACAAATGACGCATTATGAGGTTACCCATCAACAGTCACATTTTTATGGATCAAATATAAGAACAGAAACTTAGTACTAAACCAAGCTATAAGTAAAGATTAGTATGTACGTCCTCACCTTCGCATGGAATTCATGAACACATGAATTTTTTTAGAACATTTCTTGCATACTTTGTGCATAGTTCATGAATAACTTTTTGACACAGGAATTACTTGTATCTAACACTAAAAATATGAGCCAAGTAAATCCAAGTGCATATAACATGATGAGGCTGTCAGCCAATCAACAATGACCTCTGCTAGATGCTGCTTCAACCATCCATTATTGGCTTTGAAAGCAAGGCTCTGATTGGCTGTTATAAGGTTTGGTGTAGCTTTCAACAATAATGGTCCTCAAGTCAAAATGCGCTCCATATTGCAGATGTCTTAAGTAGTATTGTTGTATTGTTGAAATTAATTATTTTTCTTCACTTAGCACTTGAAAACATTTTACCCAGAGCCTAAGCAACAACTATGGATGAGTAAATTTTCTGTGAAGATTTAAATCCTCAAAGAAATGACAAGAAAAAGTCGCTCTGATTGTTGTTGGGTTTGTCCTTGAAAATGTTTGGATATGATTATTTTAACAACGTATAATTCAAGCAATAATTAAACAAGACATTTCAACAATGTCTTGTCAGTGAATTCTGGGAGTTCGAGACAGTGCACCATGCAAACTAGATATATCACTGTCCAAATTTTCTTATATTGCATACTTGTATACATAAATACATTCATCTTTAATATGCTGGTATGATGGACTTTTCAATATCAGTCCCAGTGGAAATTTCAAGAACTTTTCAAGAACTATTTAAGACAAATCTAAAACATTGCAAACCGGTTCTTTAATGGCCTCCCTACTATGGTACATCTATAGATAGTTCAAGAATATTAATGATTCTCTATAGAGAAAAACAGATCTTTTATTATTGCAGTTGTTGAATTCTTTAACAGTTCAAGAATCATTGTGAAACTATCAAGAAGTATTCAAGAACTGTCCAAGAAATTAGGCGAAATAATTTGAATGAAAAAATCTTTTTCAAATGAACAATGTACAGTGGTTGCTTTCAAGAGAGACATGTGCTCTTTGTAAAAGGTACAATGAAACATGTGACTTAAACAAAATAAAACAACAAACTAGAATAAAAAAATGTCTGTTTCTGGTTATAGTGCATTTAAATTAAACTGTCAAAGCTGAATAATTACACGGTCACTGAATGCGATCATTTTTAGCTTCGTACCACAATTGATAGTTTAATTTTGTTAATTTTGCAATTAGGGAATGTCCCATTCCAAATGTTTATATAATATGATGTAACACATCTTAAAATAAATCATTCTACATTTGACAGCCGATACACGAAAATTATTGCATAACTTACGAAAGTAATTGAATCCCACCGAAGCTAAATAAATGCAAGAATTGACGATGAAAGTATGAAGCTTTGACAGTTTAATAAAATCACACAGTCAATACATGCAATTAAAAAAGGGCATTTTTTCGTGTGCTCTTGACAGCATAGTTATGGAAAGGTAAAAAAAGCGAGAAAATGTATTTTCTGTCCATAGGGCTCGTGGGGAACACTTCTGGTAGGTCGGATAACTAGAAACAAACAATTTTTCTTTTTACGCCTAACTTAATCACCGCATCTTACAGCTATATCATACCCTGAAGCATTTTGATATTTCTCTAATTATAAACATCAAGAAACAACCGAATTTTAATCTTAAAAAAAGAAAAAAGATTAAACAAGCTAAAGCAATGAAAATATTTCAATAAAATTTTGAAACTTAAAATTACTTGAAGATTTCAACACAAATAGTGACTTTGTATATAGAACTGAACATCAGATCAAGAATTGGTTTATCACAGTTTTTGGAAACTGAATGATAGCCGTCATTTACTTGACACTCATGAATTTTGATGCGAACCAAAGTTTTTAATATGTGTCATGCATAATTTAATTAGTTCCCATTCCATGTGGCAGTGCAAGTCTGTATAAGATCAGTTTCCATAAGTACATTCAGTACTATAATTATAATACAATATCATGCAAGTATATGTCAGAAAAATTATTTTTACTGACCCATTTTATTTTCAGGGGTGCAATTATATAAGTCACCAAATAAGGGAAAGGAAATTATTATCGCAGAACAGAAATAACAAATTCAAGCCTTGCCCACTTCCACTGGACCATCGATCATCTCTCATGAGCACATTAAACCACAAAAAAATACAATGATCATCAAATCAGTATACAGCATCTAGTTCTGGCATTTTTTCGGCGTGCTGTCTTAATACATTATGTATTGCTTTTGACCTATGTTTGTAACCAATGAAAGTGTTTGATACAAAATATTCAGCTGAAGAAAGGAATTTTCTCATTGGTTAAAAGTGTTGCTGTTTACAAATTTTTAGTGCAAAATATGTCATTATTTGTTTTACTGCCACTGAAAATAACACAATAACAAAATTAAGCCAAAAAAACATACATGAGATAATCTGCTGTGTTTGTTTTTAGCTAACATGTCACAAAGTGACAAAGTGAGCTATTAGGATCACTCTCCGTCCGGCGTCCAGCGTCATGCGTCGTGCGGTGTGCGTCGTGCGTCGTCAAACTTTATGTTGTGACCACACTAGGGGCCACATTTTTAGCCCAATTTTAGCAAAACTGGGTCAGAACGTTAATATCAACAAAATCTCGGACGAGTTCGATATTGGGCCATTTGGGGTCAAAAACTAGGTCACCAGGGCCAAATAAGGGAAAACCTTGTGAACACTTTAGAAATCACTGTTTTGACTGCATCTTCATGAAACTTTGTCAGAATGTTTATTTTAATAATATGTAGGTCAAGTTTGATAATGGGTCATTTCTGTAGCAGAATTAGGTCACTAGGGCAAATTGCTGGAAAACCTTGTGAACACTCTAGAAGTCACTGTTTTGATTGGATGATCATGAACCTTGTCAGAATGTTCGTCTTCATAATATCTTGGACGAGTTCGAACATGGGTCATCTTGGGTCAAAAACTAGGTCAAAATCTTATGAAAAAACCATGTTAACACTGTAGATTTTCACAGTTATTATTGGATCTTCACCAAACTTTGTCAAATCGTTTGTTTTAATGATATAACGGTCAAGTATAAATATATGGGTCATCTGGGGTCAATAACTAGGTCACCAAGTCAAATCTTAGGAAAACTTTGTTAACACTGTAGATGTGACAGTTTTAATTGGATCTTCACCAAACCTTGTCAAAATGTTTGCCTCAATGATATGAAGGACGAACATGGGTCAGCCGGGTTCAAAAACTGGGTCACAAGGTCAAATCTTAGGTAAAAATCTTGTAAAAGCTCTTAATGTCATGGTTTTGATTGGATCTTGGCCAAACCTTGTCAGATTGTTTGTCTTAATGATATTAAGGACAAGTTCAAATATGGGTCACCTAGGGTCAAAAACCAGGTCACAAGGATCTTAGGAAAACCTTATTAACACTGTAGATGTCAAATTTTGATCGTATCTACACCAAACCTAGTCAGACTGTTTTTCTTAATGATATGTAAGACAAATTCGAACATAGGTCGTCTGGGGTCAAAAACTAGGTCACTGGTTCAAAACAATGTTTTAATGAGTGAACAGTGATTGTCATGTGAGCGATATAGGGCCATCTTGGCCCTCTTGTTTAAGTACAATGTACTAATTTTTTACTATATTCAACTGAATTATCTTTTTTTAAAGATATCTCTTGTTACTTTCTGTAAGCTAGCTGGACGTATTCCTCACATGAGAAATTTGTTAATCAGATCATATTACAAAAATGTACATATAATAATTATATCAATGTATGTAATAAGAATAAGTAACAAAAGTAACAGCTGTACACTATTGACCGCACCAGTCTGATTCAAGAAGTCAGTCTTCCTTACAGTTAGATCTTACGACAGTCAACACGAGATTCTATTTTCAACAATCAGAATTTTCATTATTGCTATTTATATATATTTTTAATTCAGCAAATCAGCCAATCATATAACTCATTTCATCAGTATGTCGACCTAATGCGCAAAATTAGTAAAATTCATTAAATTACATAATATTATAACGCATTAATTTTTTCTACTAACATATTTTGCTTTTTCGAGTAAACCTGATCAATTCAACCATGATTGTAGTATAGAAAATTCAGTAACACACACTTTGATTTCTCAGTCAAAAGGGCACTGCCATTAGACGATTGTAGTCATGTAAGTATACATGTTTGAGATAACTATCAATCAGATATTGTTTTTACTGCCGTTTGTAATAGAATCAGATCAACTTTAGAATTATGAAAACAAGAATGCTGATTGACTAGTGGAAAAAAGGTCGTCTGAGGTGACCTTCTATAGGTCGTCTTCAGATCCTCATAGCAGAGCGGGTTTGAGGATATGATTTTAATCAGATTGTGACCACACAAAATGTCTGCTACAACAGCTGATCAAGCAATGTTCATATTAAAGCTAGCTCATAATGGAACAATCCAGATTAATGATCACCGTAATTGACTTAAACTGCACTGTTGAGAATGTGTCATGTTTTTACCCATAAATTTCTGAACAAAGTTATCGCAAATTTAAGGAAGCAAAATTGCCGAGTCGAAACTGGAAATTTAACTCTGCCCCTACAACCTAGACAGAGACTCAGCCATGTTGTAAAAGAGTTAATGAAATAGCAAAGCTGTTGGATGAGGTCCGCATTCTCACAAACATTACGTAAATACACTGTAATCTCAATGAATGGTCACTTCCAAACAACAGTCACCTCCCTGTTCAAGCCAATATACTAGAAAACCCAAATTGAAATTTTACTCTATTTTCACTTCTCTCAACAACAACCACCTCCTTACAACAGCCATTTTTGTCCTTCTCACTGGTGGCTGTTTTAGGGAGGTTAAACTGTATAATATTAAACTAATGTTTAGTAAGAGAGAATTCAGATACTGTGGTAGCATTTATTTTCTTTGGATTCAATATTTGTGTCTTTTACTAAAATTGCTCTTTCATGGGGATGTAAATTTTTAATTGAAAAAAAAAAGATTGCCAGATAGTTTTTCTGTTGTTTTCATTGATAGAATTATAGAGTGTTGGATTTAATTCAACTTGATTTTATGAACAAGTCAATTCATGACCTCCTTGACATTAATCACCAACAAAAATTAATGAAACCGCTGTAACCTCTCTTAACGATAAATGACTAATTGGTTTAAGAATGGAATGTATTTGTTCTCCTTATTAGGGGA